>JAJHSJ010000011.1:26416059-26511059 GCA_021015155.1 Magnolia officinalis | reverse complement strand
ACCTTGGGGCCCACCTTGATATATGTGTATATCCACGCCATTCATCAGTTCTTTCGGATCATTTTAGGGTATGGTCCCAGGAATGAAGTTGTAGACACTCCACCCAAGCTAGCATCTTGAAAAGGCAAAGACAACCGGAAAACCCTAACCATATCCTAAACCCTAACCTTAGCCTAAACCCTGATCCAAATCTGAGCCATCACAAGCCATCATTCAAGCCAAAGCATACCCAAACCTTTACCAACAATCAACCCATTTTTCGAGCCACTTCAGGTCATGATCGAGTCAATCTTGAGTTATTTTCAAGTCAAATATCCAAAACGAACTTTGGGCTGCTCTCAGGACCCAAAAAAGGGCCCACCGGCCGAAATTCGGGAGAAACTATACCTGGGTGGTAGTCTGACTACCGCCTGCTCTAAAAAAATGTGCACGAAGGTAGTTGGATGAATTTCGGACCAAACCCAGTCCGAGCGGTAGTCGGACTATCGCGGGCGGTAATCTGCCGCTCCTTATCCGACAGGTGTACCCCCTCTGGGCACACAGCTGTCCCCCGTTCCAAAGTCAACTTTTATATAGAATTACCCCTGTAGTTCACCCTATTTACCCTTTTACCTACTCCTAAGAGCCTATAAGAGCATGCCACATGGCATTTCTCTCTCCTCAACCAATCATCAGCTGTCATGTCAGCTTTTACCCTTCACAAACCCAGCAATTACCACAATGACATCCCAAAATGCTATAAATAGCCCTCTCCTCTTCACAAAACAACAACAACAATCTAAGAGAGAGAGAGAGAGACAGGAAGAGAGTAAGGGTGAGAAAGAAGATCCAAGCCTCCAAGATCAGATTTTTTCAGCGACCCCTTAGCCTCTTCCTGACCATCTCAACCTCATAGCCTTACCCAGATTGATCATGGTGTATTCCGTGTTCTAGCCAACTCAAGATCAAACCAAAGATCATATCTTTTTCTATTCAAGCATTTATCATAACATTTCCACCCTCCTCAACCCCCCTGCTTGTCTAGATCGCTTGTGAATGTATGCTCTGTGACTTGCCATACATTGGATCCTGTTACATCAGAAACTCCTAGTGATCTAGTCTATTTTTCTTTACATTTACGAAGCATCATCACATCCCTGGACGTATGCTCTATGGCTTGCCGGAATCCCGGATCTTGTCGCATCAGAAATTTGCGTGTGCCTAGTCCTATTACGACCACATTATAAATCCCTTGAGATTTCTTACCACACCAAGTAGAGACTATACATTTGTATGCACAAAGAGGGTACCTAACACCTTCCCTCTTTGTAACCGAGGTCCCTTACTCAGAATCCCGGATCGCAAACCAATAGTCAATCTAAGGCAAGAGAACCTTCGAATTTCTTTAAGCCTTACATATTTTGCAGGTTTTAGCCGACTGCAGGATTTTGAGATTAAGTGGCTAGTAGCAACTCCAAACTTACAATCAAGATCACACCCTCGCACAAAAGACAAAAAAAAAATAAAAAAAATAAAATCATATAGCCTAAAGCGTGGGCGCCGACCTCCCAGCTTCGATAGAATGGCGACTCCACTAGGGACTTCTTAGATCACACTAGCTGAGACCTGACTCGAAAGCATGGGGTATTCCAATCTCAAAGGATATTCTTCATACATTGCATTCATTAAAAAAAAAAAAAAATCAATTTTTGGCTTACACTTATTTAGGCATCAATCTGAGCCATGACTACCCGATCCCATGTAGCTATGACTACCCATGAAGAAGAGCCGGTAGCTCAGCTAGCCCCATGTAGCTATGACGACCCCAACGTCGGTACCTCTGGCAACTCCCATAGACTCACCAGCTACTACAGCCATGAACGAGATGACCCAAAATCTCAAAGCACTGCAGGAGCTATTGTTTCGCCTGATACCAGGTGCCCTACCAAACATTTAGGCAACACAACCTAGTGTTCAGAACAGCTCAATCCTACAAACTCCCTTTGCCTTCTTTCTCATTCCCCCAACAAATCTCGTTCTTCCTTTCCCCACAGAATCATCACAAGATCAACATCAGTATACAAACAGGAGCAACCCCCCCACACATTACTCAGCACATCTCCCCGAAAACGGGAACAACCATCATATTGCAACACAAGTTCCCCCTAATGGGAGTCACAGACAAGATCTGGCAGATGCCCACGAAGGGGCTAAGTTTCAAGTCCAACTTACTCCCCCTAGCGGGAATCACACTCCGGATTTTGCAGATACCCCGGGCAGGAGCCATTTCCATACATCACACCCTACCCTGAAAGGGAGCGGAGTTCAGTTTCAGTTACCTCCCACCACTGGGAGTCCATCTTCTTTCCAACAACCCTCATTCTTAAAAATCAGAGGAACAATGAAACAGACCCTTATGCTGAAGAAGCAGCCCAAGCTTTACGGCAAGGGGCAAGATACCCGGAGCCAAACAAGTCAGAAATCGAGGACCAGCGGGAACAACTGCAAATGGTGCAAAATCAGCTGCAAAGGTAGCAAGGAGTAGATCATCCATCCACCAAATTCAAGGATTTATGTCCTTTTCCAGATGTTAGGGTGCCTCAAAACTTTGAGGTACCAAAGTTCAAGAGGTATGAAGGTAGTGGGTGCCCCACAGCACATCTGAAAGCCTTTTGTGGGGAACTCAATGCGATTGTAGAGAATGATGGAGCCTTGATATGGCTCTTCCAGAAATCCCTCAAAGGCGATGCTCTGGACTGGTACACATCGCTTGACAGCCATCAGATCAGGACCTGAGAAAGACTTTCTCAAGCATTCATTGATAAATTTTCCTACAATCTGAACATGGCCCTAAGAATAGCAGATTTGGCTACTTTGAGACAAAAAGCCAACGAATCATTATTTGCATATGTGGGATGATGGCGAGCCATGGCTGCCCGAATGAGAAACCCCATTGATGATGAGGAACAAATATCCATGATCGTATTCAGCAATTTCGAATATCTCCAGATATCTGATTTTGTACCCATATGTGAACTTCTCCCAACTCATCTAAGCTGGTGAACAGGTAGAAGCCAGGATAAGAGCTAGAACCATCTCCCCATGGCTGCATCAGGCTCCCTCAATCAAAAGAAACAAAGTCGAAGGGAAGCCCATCAGGTATGGGAATGAAAATGGCGCTGCTCCCGCACAACGTACCACAAAAGTCAATAACATCGTCACAGCCGCTCAAGGCAAACAGTACGCTCTACAACAGGAGCCACAGCGAAATGGACAGTACCAACCACAGCAAACCCAAGAGGGATATCAGGCACAACCACCTCAACATCAACAGCGACAACCTAGGGGAAATGCACAATACCCATACAAACAAGCAATGTTGGCAGGAAGTTCACTCCATTGGCACAAACATACAGTCAGATCATGACAATGTTAGTACAAAAGTAACTTTTGACACCATTCCAACCTCAACCTCCGCCAAATCCGATGCCCACAAGTTACAACGAGAATGAGTATTGCTCATATCATCAATCTCGAGGCCATCCAACGGATCGTTGTTTCGCCTTGAAACACGCGGTCCAGGATTTGATCGAAAGCCAGAAGATTACGATCACCCCACAGGCCAACACTACGGCTCAAGCCAACATTCTCCAGAATCCCATGCCATCGCACCAAGCAAGACCCAACACATCTGGCACCTCTACCATCAACAACATTAAGGAAGGACATCCCGCGTACTCCTTCCCACATCACTCCATACAAGTAATCATGCCCGACACGGCAAATCAGACATGGGGATACCGACAGACACCTGTACCTGGGCCACATGTATTCCTCAAAGCAGCGCCAACAGTACAACCCCCATCCTCCAAGGAGCATCTCTGGCATCGAACAGATCAAGTTCTCAGCCTCTCGTTCTGCAAGGGGCACCACCGGCATCAATCCGATCAAACTCTCAACTTCTTATTCTCCAAGGGGCACCTCCATTATCATCTCCGGCATATCCAAACAGGTCGAACCCCGAACCTCTCATCCTACCAGTGGGCCTCCCGATTCGACTCCTTTAGTCTTGCAAGGGGGGCCCCTAGTCCAAGAACAATCTCCAAGCTTCCTCTTCCTACCCCATCAATTGGTACACACCCCAAAGGATCCCTCCCATACAAAATGCATATCGAAAAAGGGAGGAGAATCCCATCGTAGAATGGACGAAACCCTGCAAGGATTCAATCATACTCCAGGGAAGATCCCCGAGTCTACCGCAAACCGTACCAACAAAAACTCCACAGTCTCCCGACTCGGTATACCTGGAGGGAAGGGCAGTTCCTTCCTACAAAGCAAAGGCAGTCCCATGACACTATCCAGAATGTGCCGAGGTGGGTAACAATGGCTTGTACTTCAGGAGAGACAACCAAAATCAGAAAGAAACCCGGGGAACTTTGTCAGGAACAACCCACAAGGCTGATTCTACCTACGATATAGTAGTTTTTCTTAAGACCATTCCTACACAAATTTTCATCTGGAAACTCCTGTGCACATCAAGATAGCATCGAGAAATCTTTACGAAAACCTTGAATGATGCGTATATCTCCCCCGAAGTTGTAACGCCCTGAAAATCGGGGGTCGAGCAAAGCTCAGCTCCCGAGTTCCAACGCATCACTTATGCAACACAGATGATGATGATTATGATGAGAGCATTGAAACATGAATGGGATTATACCAAAACAGCATATCATACTCCAGAGACAGTTAAATTTGCAAGCGGAAGACTGTGATAGATATATAAAATATATAAATTGTGGTGAGTCTCCAAAGTGTGATAATGTTACCAGGTTAATTCATTACAAGTACAATACCAAAAGATACCAAATGTGTAAGGTCCTCTAGTCAACATCCCTGTAACCCCGTCGATCAAAACACGGCTCACCTGAAGCCACCAGAAAACAGCATATACGAGAAAACATCATCGTCGTCACAAAAGTCTGGCTCTACCTCAGGAGTAGCGTCGCCATCTGCAATCAGACAAAGTCTGGTGGGTGTTCGAAACACCATCCCGTAACGTGGGAGTGAGTGATCAACTCAGTGGAACAATAAAGCATAGGTTAACATGTTATCAATTCAGTCAAGCAGTAATGATAAAGCAGTACAATCAAACACTTCTAAATACTCTTATTAATGCAAGTATGAAAATGCAGTCATGATGCATGCCCTCACCAACATACTCCCTCATGCGACACCATCTTACGTTCGCGGCATGCGTTCATCCCTCAATGCTCCACATCTTCCAGGCACATGCAATGCGATGATGAGCATGATTACCGAGTTACTATTAGTCCTTTTCATACAGCAGTATTGGGAAACTAAGGTACCTTCCCTACATCATTCACAAACAATGATTCATTCTAGGGTCGTCAATCCTAAATAATCTCATATGATAGTGTGGTTCTAGGTCGCTGCAAGGGCTGTTACACGGAATCGTTGTACCACTCCCCCATCACCTTATCAATACAGGCCTAATTTATACTCTGTTTACTACGGGAAGGCTCGTCGCCTCTCCACAGATTCAGAGTATGCTCGAGGTCACTACACCGGGTACGGTCAGGGCTGTCGGGGCTATTACGCGGAATTGTTACACCACTTCCCCATCACCCATCAAAGCAGTGTAGGCCAACAGCTCTAATACAGTGTCTCATACTACCATATTCAGCTCACGAGTCTAGGTTGCTCACTGGTCACTACGAGGAGGCACATTCCCCCAGCGTAGGCCGACAGCTCGACCACGGTGTCCCATACCACCATGCCTGGCTCATGAGTCTTAGCGGATCGAGGTACCAAGGTTAACGGGGTTACACTGGTAAGTTCGGTACCTTAGGTTCAAGCAGTAGCGTCCAAACATGGTGAACACACATTAGATAGACGGGTTACTTGATGAGCTTGGCTAGCTCGAGCGCACGACAAGTTGAACGACATGAAGTGCATAAGCACTTCGCGTGGCCAACCACTATCGCTAACCGAAGTACAACTCGGGTTCGTCGAACACATCTCACGTGGTGAATGAATCTCAAACACGAATTCAATCCCGTTACCGATTGTCTGGACTATACAATAGCCCCAATCACATTCAATTACAGATAGTTAAAGCAGTAATGGATCAACATTTCAAACCACACAATCCAAATATGATATGGTCCGCTTAGGGCTGTCAGGGCTGTTGTACGGAATCGTTACACCACTCCCCCATCACCCTTCACGGATTTTATGGAATACAACTTAAACATGTGAAGTAGTCAGAGCAGAATTAAATAAACAAGTAATTCAAACGTATTAACAAGCATGTTATAAAACACAATGCAAACAGGAAATCCAAACACATACATTTCATAAACCAGTAAGTGATTAAACTAAACAACTTACATAAAGGAAATCATACACATCACTAAGGTAGTTGAGAATCCTATCTCAACACCTACTCAAGGCACTACTAGCTTAAGTACATATCTATACGAACATTTTCACAAACACTTAGACTACACATTCCAACATACCTATAATATACTAGTTAAAACACAAGTCGTAGTGAATCCTTTCACAAAGGATTACCACATGAACCACGATCATGCGTTCATGACCAATAGTCATGGCAAGCATAAATCATAGTTCCATGTTCATTCGAACATTTCTGCAAACAATTAGGCTACAACTAGTACATACACGACGTATGTTAGTATAATAAGTGTTAGGCTAATCCGTTCACCCAAAAGTTGATACACATGTATCTAGCATACCTAGACAACAATTAATCATGGCAAGCACAAATCCGTATTTCATACGTATACGATATATTCTACAAATACGAGGAATATAGTATATTCAACATAGCTAACGTATAACTGAAAGACGAAATAAACATCACTTTGTACATGTGCAATTGCATACAGATCATAAATCTATCATTATCTGACATTGAAAGTGTTGAAAATCATAACCTATACGTCTAAAGTCCACACCTTTTGTCGTAGAATCGTAACGAATACGCTAGAATCTCTAAGCCTTCGTCTACGGTGATTAGGCAACCTGAATCATGAAACAGGTCAGTTATTGCATCACCTACACTCTTGGAAACCCTAAAACAGCTTAGGGTTAGGTTTTCTTACCTAGAAATGAAATCGGAATCGCCAGAAAGGCGAGTAGATCTTGATGGCTAAGCACATATGATGGTAGGATAGAGCACCAAGATCCTTCACCCACTTCTCCCACACTTTCTCTCTCTTTTCTCTCTTCTCTCTCCTAGGTTTTCTTAAATTCGTATGGAACGAGAGAGTGAGGGTTTAAGGTCCTTATATAGGTCCAGAACTCACCAAATTAGACTCAGGGCCAAGGTATACTTAGGTTATATCCAAAGGAAAACTGTTTCGTCTCAACGGAGCATTTCTGGAAGCCCCCCTTGAGCCAAAGGTCGGACTTAAGCTCACAAACATTAGATCTAGGTTCAGCTGAGGTTTCGTTCCAGTCGGGTTTCCAAATCGCACGTGGCGGACCAGTTTCAGTTCAACGGTTAGCGAATCTCGATCGGAAATTTCAAGTACATGGATATGTTTGGGCAAATATCCCTGATCCGAGGGTGTAGTCTGGTCTGATTCTGACGGTCTGGTTGCTTATAACTGATCCGCAAGTGACACATCTCAGATTACATAAATTTGTATTTTATTTTTACTTAATTTCACATTTCTCACACTCTTCACTCTGGGCTCAGGCGAATAGCCCCAAGACACTATCCGGATTTGATTTTCGAGATGGTTGTCAAGACCAGCAAGGCAGTCCTAATTCTATAACTTCGTGTTAATCAGACTTTCGATGGGCTGTCCAGATCTGATACGGAGTTTCGTGATGCTCCCGAGATCAGCCGGGTAATGAGATTGATCCGAGATTTTAGGGTAACCTAGCGTCAAGGATTTTACAAGTTTTGGGTCTTGCAGATCGTATTTAAAGTGATTGGTGCTAATTTCATAGGTATTCTAGCTTAACACTAGCTAATTCTCGCCTAATTTCTAAAGGATTTAGTCCTGAGTGATTTCTATCTGAGGTGGTACTTAGTCATTTGTAGTTTGTATATAAAGTGATCCAAGTTATTAATACTCAACTAAAGCATGCCCTAATGAAGCAGAAGAAGGTCCTAGGGCAGGACAGGGTAATCTTCCAAATAGCTTATTCGTCGATGATTCCATATCTAAATAACCTATTCGTCGATGATTCCATAAGGTTAATGGTTAAAAGCCCATTTTGTTTATGTATTTACTATTTTCAGTAATGTTTAGTTTAAGTATTGTTTTTTATCACCTAAACTTTAAGATAGTGTCTAATGTGAAAGTACTTCGAAAAATTTAAAGAACAAGGTGGTGAAAGGTGAGATTTGTGAAGGAAATGGGTTAAAAGCGATTTTAGACCGTGGGATTGAGTTCTGACAATTTAATAAGGTGTTAGGATTGACCCATTGCCTAAGGACGTCTATCCCCAGGTTGGCAAAAATTCGGGATGTTACAGAAGTACCACCCGAGATGGTGGTAAACATGATCGGCCAACTCCTCGCACCACAAGTCATCACATTTTTCGATGATGAGTTGACACTTACGGGTCGTAAACATGGGCGCTCGCTCAATATAGCCATCTGTTACAGGGATCTCAAGGTCCCTCTCATGCTCATTGATAACAGATTAAGCTTAAACGTTTGCCCCCTGAGAACTGCTGAGCGTCTAGGAATCGAACGATCTTCCTTTAGGCCTAGTACTATGAGTGTTAGAGCCTTCGATAACTCTCGAAGGCAGGTAGAGGCAGAGATAGACCTCGAGATATAGATCAAGCCATATTGACCTTGGTCACATTCCAAGTCTTTAATATCTCTACCTCATGTAACCTTTTGTTGGGGCAACCTTAGCTCCATGTTATTGGAGCTATCCCATCCACTCTCCATCAGAGGATTAAATTTCCTTCAGGAAATTGAATCATTTCTGTACTAGCCGAACCGAAAATCATCCTGCTAGTAGCGGTCAACATCCCAGAACCTGACATCCAAGTGATTGATGTTCATCATAAGGAAGGTGACATACCATATCACAGTTTCAAGTTCAAAATTGTGAACTCCATCACTAACCCCTACCCACTCGTTGCCGAATATATCATTCCCCCTGCTGAATGACAAATCTTAAACTACCGTACCGAATTCCATGAAAAAGGTATGGTAGTACAGCAGGCTCAAGCAAATGAACAAAGACAGGGATTAGGATATCGACTGACACCTGAAGATCAGGCCGCAAGGCTTAAAAAGGAGATAGTCGTTCTAGTGCGCGCCCATCAAGTTTGTCAAGTCTAGAACGGTTTGCGGTGACACGGTGACTTCTCTCGAGGATCACCTCCAAAGGCTTAAGCTATCGGAACACTCCAGCCAAGAGTCCATTTGGTCGCCAATACGATGGGACAAGATCCTCAAAGCTTCAGAAGTCCATCCAACGCCAAGGGAAAAACCCCCAGAGCCATCAAATAAAGCTAGGAGCACGGAAGCAGAAGCACCCGCAAAGGATATAGGACAAGAGGTGCCTATTGCAAGACAGATAGACAGGAACGCGGAGACGCCCATTGTGAGACCCGTATCCTAGCCCGTACCATTCATTAGGCTTCCCCAGTCCTCCTGGTCGAATTTCGGCGACTCACGATTTGTTATCAGCGTTTGCACGTAACCCTGAGTCGTATCCCTATTCCAGAGTCGGCTCGACCTGAGACTTATATCCTTGCGACCGCGCCGTTGCCGCGGTTCCCATGCCGCGTCTCGCGAGTTGAGGCGATACCCCGGCCAGGAGATGTGGGCCTGTGTTCAATTTGAGGAAAACGCCGTGCATTACTAATCCCAAGAGAATCCATCACATCAATTCCATCAATCATATCAATCAAGTACACATCACTCCCATCACACGCACCCATCCCCAAGTATAACTACCCATCCCCAAAGTCAACTATTTCTCTTACATAAGTACTCCCATCACTCACATCTTTCATCTCTCTCATCTCTCTTCTCTCTCTCTCTCATTTCTCCCAAGCAACCCACATCCAAGCTACCCCCATGAGAGAGCTTGGTGTGGCCCACCTTTCTACCTCACATCTCCACCCTCCAAGTCTCATCTCAACCGTTGGATCACATTCTTTGGAGCTATAGAATGCGTTGATGGAAGAAGGAAGAAGGGATCTTGAGGTGGGTGATTTATGGTTTAGATTTGATGATTTGAGGGCCCACTTGTGGTGGGACCCATATTGATGTATGATTTGTGTCAAAGAGGGGCCCATAGTGGTGAGGCCCCTCCGCTTCTCACGTGTCTCTCTCTCTCTCTCTCTCTCTCTCTCTCTCTCTCTCTCTCTCTCTCTCTTCCCTGATTGTATGGCCCACCTGATGTATTGGTGTTACCAAGTTCTGACGGTCCGATCATGTGGGACCCACCTTGGCCGTGAAAGCAGATTGGCTAGCATACTGCACACCAACAGTATATAGCTACTATTTTATCAAACAGCAAGTCTGTGGGTCTGATCCGAGGTATGAATCTCATCCACACCGTCCGTGCATAGCATGTGGGGCCCACCTCGATGATGTGTTGCATCCAGCACGTGGGGCTCCACCGTGATGCATGTGTTTCATTAACACCGCCTATCTGTGGGGCCCATACATGATATATGTGTTATATTTCAATCGTCCATCCAAGCCTCCCAGGCCTGGAGAATGAGGCAGATTCAAATCTTAGGTGGAGCATGTCATGTGGGACACACCAATGATGTACGTGTTTCAGCACCGTCCAGCAGCTGCTGGATGGTGGGGCCCACATTGGTATATGTGTCTTATCCTGGCCGTCCACCTCCAGTTCCGTGGGGCCCATTTGATGATGTGAGTATTGCTTCATCCAGCCGTTCATTAGCCAGGATGGTGGAACTCACCTTTATGTTTTTTTTTAATTTTATTTTTTATTTTATATATACAATCCTTCCACCCATTTGGTGTGTGTGGGGCCCACCCCACACATGCTTCATGTGTGGGATAGGATACACCTTGATGTATTTGTTGTGGCTGCACCGTCCAGATGGACGATGGGCCCTGATGATGTACGTGGGGTATATCCACATCGTCCAGCTCTTTTGACGGTGGACCAGCATGATGTATATATTTTATTCACCGTCCGTCCAGGACGTGGCCCACCCCACACGTGTGGGTGGGATCCACATTGATGTATTTATTATATCTGCACCGTCAAGTTCTTCTGGACGGTGGCCACACCTTGATGTAAATGTTTTATATCCACGTCGTACATCTGTTTTGCTGGGACCTACCTCGAATGTATGTGATCTATTCAAGCGATCCATCTGTTTTGCCAGTATGAGACCCCCGTAATGTATTTGTTTCATCCACGCCGTCTAGAAAGTGTTGGACGGTGTTGGACAATGTTTGGGTGGCGTTGTAGCCACACCGTGATGCATTTGTCTCATCCACACCGTCCAGATGGTGTTGGACGGTGCTGGGCAATGTTGGATGGTGTTGTCCAATGTTTGGACGGTGCAGATTTACATAGACAATGTTTGGATGGTGCAAATTTATATAGACAATGTTTGGATGGCGCTGATTTACCTGGACAATGTTTGGACAGTGCTGATCATTGTTAGTGAGACATGTACCCCATAGAATGATAGTGTACTGTGATACACATGTTGAACCTACCACTATTGAAATGATTTTAGATGTAATCCAAGGGCCTACCATTGACGCATGTATGATATATCTATTCGTCCATTGATTCAGCCCACTTGATGTGTATGAGCCCATTAGTGCAGCCCATTGATGTAGCCCACTTGATGTGTATGAGGCCCAGGTGCAGGGCCCACCTATGATGTATATTAGGCCCATGTGTAGGGCCCACCTATTATGTATTTGAAGCCCATAGGTTGAGGCCTACTGTGATATATTTAAGGCCCATGTGACGCGGCCCATTGTGATGTATGCGACCAGTGTGTAAGGCACATTATGATTGTATGAGGCCCATTGTGTTGTATATTAGGCCTTTGTGTAAGGCCATGGGCCCACTTTATGTTTGGCTCTATGTGGGCCACTGCTTGGGAGCGATGTTGGTTGAATGTCCACATCGATGGGAAATGATGGTTAGATGTCCACATTATGACCTTCCCTTACGCCTTGTTAGGCTCATTCTCACCGATTCCGATTGTCGAGGCCGATTCCGATTGTCGATACCGATTCCGATTGTTGAGGTGATTCCAATTCCGATTGTTGAGGTCGATTCCGATTGTTGAGGCCGATTCCGATTGTCGATACTGATTCCGATTGTTGAGGCCAATTCTGATTGTCGAGACCGATTGTCCAGGCCGATTCTGATTATCGAGGCTGATTTCAATTGTCAAGGCCGATTGTCGAGGTCCATTCTGATTGTTGATGCTGATTCCGATTGTCGAGGCCGAATCCGATTGTCAAGGCCGATTGTTGAGGCCGATTTCGATTCTGATTGTCGAAGAAGATTATTGAGGCTGATTTTGATTATCGATACCAATTCCGATTGTTGAGGCAGATTCCGATTATCAATACCGATTTCTATTGTTAAGGTCAATTCCGATTCTGATTGTCAAGGCCGATTGTCGAGGCTGATTCTGATTATTGAGGATGATTCCGATTGTCGAGGTCGATTGTTGAGGCTGATTCTAATTCCAATTGTCGAGGCTGATTATCGAGGTGGATTCTGATTGTCGATACCAATTTTGGTTGTTGAGGCCGATTCCAATTATCGAGCCCGATTTCAATTATCGAGGTCGATTCCTATTGTTAAGGCTGATTCCGATTGTCGAGGTCTATTCCGATTGTCGAGGCCAATTCTGATTGTTGAGGCCGATCCTAATTGTCGAGGCCGATTGTAGAGGACATTTCCGATTGTCAAGGCCGATTCCGATTGTCGAGGCTGATTCCGATTGTCGAGGCCGATTTCGATTGTCGAGGCAATTCTGATTGTTGAGGTCGATTTCGATTGCCGAGGCTGATTATCGAGACCCATATGATGCATATACAGCCCATAGTTGAGGCCCCTTGTGATGTGTATTCAGCCTGTGTTTGAGGCTCAATGTGATGCATTTGTGGCCCGTAGTTGAGGCTCATTGTGATGTGTATTCGGCCTGTGTTTGAGGCCCAATGTGATGTATATACGGCCCGTATTTGAGGCCCATTATGATGAGTATTCAACCCATGTTTAAGGCCCAATGTGATGTATATGAGGCCTATGTGATGAGGCTCATTGTGATGCATTTGAGGGTCAGGCGATAGAGCCCATTATGATGTATGTTAGGCCCATGTGAAAGGCCCATCATGATGTGTATTAAGCTCTTGAGTGAGGCTCATGTTGTTGTATATTTGGCCCTTGTGTGAGGTCATGGGTCCGCTATATGTTACGCTCTATGTTGGCCATTCCTTGGGGGCAATGTTGGTTAAATGTCCACATTGTCGAGGCCGACTATCGATGTTGATTATCAGTACTGGTTATTGATACCAATTATGAGTATGTGACAGCATAGGATCACGATACATGCCCATACGCATCATTTGCATGTTTGTTATGAGATGTGATTGACCATTGCATATGCCATAGTACAGATGGTTTATGGGACTCCCTGATAGGTAGGATTATCCTACATGAGCGCACGGTATGCACAGGATTGATGCATGATTGGACTATGTGACTCATGCATCTCGCATTGAGTGATTATGATTACCGTATGCCCTAGCGATATCAGGGTCGTAGCCTCCACATATATATCGTGGATAGGTCAGATGGGACACCAGAAATCTGTTACTAGCATCGAGCCGCCATAGATGGCCCTGGGTGAAAATCTCTAAACCCTCTTGGTACCAGAGGACGCCCCAACGTCGAGATCAAGTGGATATATATGAGCGCATGAGGGTCGTATACCGGTAGGCCGCATCTCCCACTGTGTCGTTGTCGATTGGGAGGGGGTGTGACCTTACCCGCCTGAGTGAGGGGGCATTATATAGGTTGAGTTTGATCAGCTTTAGGAATGGGTCAGCTATCGACGAGTCAGGCCCAATATTGGCAGGTGGATAGTGAGGTCTCTTCCACTTACCTAGTTATGCACTCGGATAGGGGCGGCAAACTGGTGTAAAGTGTACTAAACCCCGGTGATTTCCCCAGAGAGGAATTGTACTGATATGTGGACATATTGAGCAGGAGTTACATACTCACTCATTCATTCATTCACTATCCACTCGGGTTGGTGGTGCGCAACTATCTATTACGTGTGCCTTCGCAATGGCCAGGATTTCGGTTGGAGCGCGCGACTAACAGAGATCAGGAGTTTACCACATTGAGTCCAACTATCTAAATTTAGGTATGGGACTGGTTTGGATAGAAGTCTTTTGTGGTGGACCCCGTAGCCTGCAATACTACGTACTATCATCCCAACTTCACACTCCTACATGGTCATTCGTACAGCATATTGCATTGAATCCTTGGTATCTGATACTTGACTCTTTATGACTACTCATTTGCATAGCCAATTTGTATTGTGTACTTGGATATTGTATGACTCGTGGACTTGTCAGTATTTCTGCTTACTCTGATATCATATGATTCATGATTTCGCCAGTATTTCTGACATTGTATGATTACAACGTTGTATTTGTGTGCTTGGCACTTACCTTGTGCACACATTTTCACTACCCTCTAAGCTTTCTGTAAGCTTATGCATAATAGATGTGTGCAGGTGACTTTGGTCGCAGCGGCGTTGAGCTTGGAGCGTGCAGCTATCTTCTGAAGATTTGATTTTATTTTGACATATGTATTTCCCTTTCAGCATTGTATTTAAATGTTATATTAGTGGATATGTGATGATGATGTTGTCTTTGTGATTTGGGTATAATTGTGGCTATGCTTCTTATGGAATAAATGTACATTAGAAAATCCTCCTTGTAGGATCCCAGGATCGAAATCTGGAGTATAGGCGCTGGGAGCCGAGAATGGGGTACTACGGAGGTTGTTCGCACCGGATTCGGAAATTGGAAATTTTGTGAACCTGGTTTCCGAGTTTGGGACGTGACACCCACCCCCATCAACAACCAGGGGGAGACACCCCCACCAACAGCTCAACATCACAAGGGTCAAATGCGGCCCCTCCATTAGATTGAAAAAGGGTGTGCGATGGTCGTGACCGATTGCCGATTCCGATTGATGTGACCGATTTACCGAATCCGACTATCAATCGGTGCGATTGTCGTGACCGATTTTCTGACTCTGATTACCTTGACCGATTGTCGATTCCGATTAACGTGACCGATTTACCGAATCCGACTATCGATCGGTGTGATTTTCGTGACCGATTTGCTGACTCTGATTACCTTGACCGATTCCGATTGACGTGACCGATTTGCTGATGTTGATTATCGATCGATTTTGATTGCCTTGACAGATTGCCGATTTCAATTGACGTGACCGATTTGCCGATTCCAACTATCGATCGGTGCGATTGTCGTGGCCGATTTGCTAATTCTGATTATCTTGACCGCTTGTCGATTCCGATTGACATGATCGCTTTGCCATTTCTGACTATCGATCGGTGCGATGGTCGTGACCGATTGTCGATTCCGATTAAAGTGACCGATTTACCGAATCCGACTATCGATCGGTGCTATTGTCATGACCGATTTGTTGGCTCTGATACCAACTTCGTCACGCCCCAAACTCGGAAATCGGGATTCCTGTGAATCCGATTTCTGAGTTTGGGGCGTGACAGGAAGTGACCTTCCCTTGACTAGACTGACGTCAAGATTCCACCACAGTGTGGATCAGAGGAGCCCGAAGAGCTCCAACTCCTGCGTGAAGAGATCGGGACAAACACAGATTCTGAACCTGGTCCAACAGACGTCATGGTCATTAGGAGGGATGACCCACAGATACAAACAGATCAGACCAACAAGATCGAAAGGGGGAAAGAACTGAACTGGTCAGCTATCCCCCTAGCGATCGAATCAGCCGGTAAGCCATCCACGGATATCGGTCTCAAAGAAAGAAAAAAAAAAAAAAAAAAAAAAAAACTTCAATGTAAATAGCAGTTGGTATCCCGGACCAAGACAGGATCAATCATGGTTTGCAACTCCGTCCTACTCAGGATCCCTTGGTAACACAAACTTAAAAATAAAAAATAAAAACTATCAAAATACCAAAACAATAGATATTTCAGAATCACAAAAAAAAAAAAAAAAAAAAAAAAAAAAAAAAAAAAAAAAAAAACCAGATATTTTTCAAAACCACAAAAAAACAGAAACTCTTCAAAAATAAAAAACAACAGAAAACTTCAATGTACCAAACATACGACACATAGCACCAGAGTTCGAGGTCAACTCATACGATTTCGATTTAGAGTTAGACTTCGAACTCATGAGTTTGGATGAAACCCAGGATGAGGGAAATGATGATACAACTCTCGAACTTGAGGATTCCCTCAAAAGGTTCGAAACAAAGGCCAACGTTGTGGTAGACGATTTCGAAGTTGTGAACTTGGGATCACCAGAACTCCTTAGAGAAGTGTGTATTGGTAAATCTTTGCCTCCAGAATACAAGCAAAGGATGAGAGAATTCTTGAAGCCGAGGTTATCCAACTTTGCCTTCTTTTATGAAGACATGCCAGGACTCAAAGAAGAATTGGTGGTACACCATTTGCCAATAAAGTTAGAAATGAAGCCTGTCAAGCAAAAGCTCCAAAGAATGAAGCCAGAATGGGCCCTGAAGGTCCGAGATAAAGTCATCAAGCTATACAATGCGGGTTTCTTGGTAGTCTCCAACTACTCGAAATGGCTCGCAAATATGGTACCGGTTCCAAAGAAGGATGGAAAAGTTAGGATATGCATCGACTTTAGGGACCTCAACAAAGCAAGTCATAAAGACGATTTCCCTCTACCTCACATCAACACACTGGTAGATAAAACTACTAGACACAAGATCTTCTCTTTCATGAACGGCTTCTCCGGCTACAATCAAATCAAGATAGCCGTTGAAGACCGTGAGATGACATTCTTCATTACACCATGGGGAACCTTCTACTATTAGGTTATGGCCTTTGGGCTGAAGAACATGGGAGCTACATATCAGCGAGCTATGATTGCCTTGTTCCACGACATGATAAACAAGAAAATGAAAGTATATGTTGATGACATGATCGTCAAATCTCACACGATCAAAGGGCATTTTGAAGACCTCAAGAAGCTCTTCGACAGGCTGGAAAACTTCAAGCTCCACCTCAACCTGCAAAAATGTGTCTTCAGAGCAACCGGGAGAAAACTGTTAGGCTTCATCGTCAACAAAGATGGCATCCGGGTGGACGAGACCAAGACCAAAGCAATCATCAAGATGCCGACTCCAAGAATTGAGAAGTAAATTCGGGGTTTCCGCAGACGAATTCAGTACATTAGCCGATTCATCACACAGATCACACTTATCTACGAGTCCATATTCAAGCTTCTCAGGAAGAACTCGACAAAGGAATGGAACGACGACTGCCAAGTGGCCTTCGACGAGACAAGAAGTACCTGCTAAACCTCCAGTGCTCATGTCACCTACACCAAGTAGGCCACTTCTGCTATACATTTCTGTCGCAGCGGAAACAACCGGATGCGTTCTCGGCCAACACGATGCTATAGGAAGAAAGGAGTAAGCGATCTACTATCTAAGCCGAAGGTTCACAAGCTATGAATCTAAATATTCTAACTTAGAAAAAACGTGTCTCACCCTGGTCTAGACAATACAACGTTTACGATAATACATGATCACCCACCCAATCCTTCTACTCACTCGCATAGACCTGTTAAAGTACCTGTTCGAGAAACCAACATTAATGGGTAGGATCGTAAAATGGCAATTGTTGCTCTCTAAGTTCGACATCACTTATGTCACTTAGACAGCAATCAAGGGGCAATCACTAGCCAATCATTTAGCAGCACACTCTCTGCCTGATTATCAACCGTTGAAGACCTTCTTCCCGAACGAGAACATTCTCCTTATCGAGGAAGGAGAAGAAAGAAAGGCAGGAGAGTGGATGCTCTTCTTCTACGGAGCCACAAATGTAAGAGGTAGTGGGGTAGAAGCAATACTCTACTCTCCCGACGACGTCCCAATCCCTATCTCTAGGCGATTGGCATTCCACTGCACCAACGACATGGCAGAATATAAAGCATATATCGCTTGTCTAAGAGAAGCCATCATCCTCAATGTGAAAAGGTTGCGGGTCTTCAAAGACTCACAACTCATCATCAATCAGACGAATGACGACTAAAAGACCAAAGATGAAAAGTTGATCCCTTATCATGCTCTTATATGCCACAAGCTAAGAATCAATTCACAGATGCCCTGGCTACCATCGTCTTGATGCTGGAGATCCTTAGGGGAACCGCCGAATGGAAACTCACTGTTGAACTTCAGGAAGAACCCGCATTCTGCTTACAAATTGACAAAGCAGAAACCTCACTGAACAATCAACCATGGTACACAGACATCAAAGAATATCTTCAGCATTAGAAGTACCCAGAAGGAGCAACATCAACCGATCGTCACACTATCCAACGGCTAGTTGCCCAATTTACGATCATTGGGGGCATCCTCTACAAGAAATCCTTCAATCAAGTCCTTTTCCGTTGCATGGATGAACCAGAAGCATCTCAGATCATGTCAGAAATCCACGAAGAACTATGCGGCCCACATATGAACGGACATATGATGGCAAAGAAGATCCTACAACTCGGTTATTATTGGCTAACGATGGAGAGGGATTGCTGCAAACACGTCAGGAAGTGATTCAAATGTCAGGAACATGCGAACTAAATCCACGCGCCTGCTTCTGAACTATACAATCTGACGACACCATGACCCTTCTCTATATGGGGACTTGACATCATCAGAAAAGTCAACCCCAAAGCTTCAAACGGGCATGAATACATCCTGGTGGTAGTAGATTACTTCACCAAGTGGATAGAGGCAGCGTCCTACACTACCATTACAGCATCTCACATGATAAAGTTCATGAAGATCAATATCATCAGCCGGTATGGGATCCCTCAGGCTATCATCACAGACAACGGAACTCCGTTCATCAATAAAAGGATGGGCGATTTCCTCGACAAGTTAAAGATTCAGCATCATCGGTCAAGTCCCTACTGCCCTCAAATGAATGGTGGGGTCGAAGCTGTAGACAAGACTATTATTCGCATACTGGAGAAGATGGTCAAGACATATCGCGACTGGTCAAAAATGCTCTCATACGTACTTTGAGCTTATCGGACGTCTATACGGTCTGATACAGGTGCAACTCCTTACGAACTCGCATAAGGAATGGAAGCGGTGTTGCCAGTTGATATTAAAATCTCATCACTCTGAATACTGTTGGAGAGCGAAGTCGAGAAAGGCGAGTGACAACAAGCAAGATATGATCAACTGCATCTGCAAATGAAAAGCGCATGCGTTCGCTAAGCTACTCGCAATGTTATCAAAGTAGGATCGCACAGGCCTACAACAAGATGGTCCAAAAAAGGAGCTTCAAAGTCGGCGATATGGTCATGAAGCGTATCTTAGCGCCACACTTGCCAGATCCCAGAGGAAAGTTCAAACCCTCGTGGGATGGACCACTGATCATTTGTGAGGGACTCCCAGAAGACGCCCTTCGGCTCACTAGTCTAAGAGGAGAGGATCTTCTCGAGCCCATCAACGCCGACAACATGAAGATCTATCACAGGTAACCACACCTAACCTTGTCAATGATTACAATCGCAAAGCTTGGATCAACAAAAAAAAAAAAAAAAAGTTGAAAAAGAGAGTACCCATCATTTCTCCCACAAAAAGAAGAGAAAAAAAGAAGAAGAAAAGACAAAACTCAAAAAGAAGACAAAAAGGAAGAAGAAAATAAGGTCATCCCACATCCCTAAATAATCTGACCAACATAAAACAACTTACGATTGTGATCAAAGACAAGGGCAGGAGGGTACCTAATCAGCCAGCTATGAAGGAAACCTCTCTGTCTCTCCCAACACTTCAAAAAAAAAAAAAAGCACAACTGCCAAGGGGCAGGCAAGAACAAAAACAAGAGACATTGTGAAAACCTTAAAAGGCGCTACGGGAAAAAGTGGCAAGAAATAAAATAAAAAAATCAAAATCAAAAGTGCAGGTATAGAGGAAGTCGAGGCAAAGATCAAAACGAAGAGAAACAAGGAAAAGATAAACGTCGGATCAGTTTCTATCAGACTCTACCCAAATCCAAAGGGCACGATCCCAATGCACACTCTTAGTGAAACAAGATCCCTAGTACACAACTCAGACTACTGAACTCAATGTGGGTTGAGCACAATTTTCTGATCTTAATCATCCAAAGCACAAATCTAAACACAAGCAAACACTAACAAGATATGGCACAAACAAAAAATTTCTTTCCTTTCAAAAACCTTTTTGGTATACAAGTGTACCATTATCCTTTCTTTACAATACAAAAATAAAACAAAACAAAAATACATATGCAGGATAAGCAGTTATCAAGTCAGGGATTGCCAAGTAAGCCTATATCCTATCCTTTATACACTGGCAGCCTATGCCTAACTCTATCCACCTCCATGCGCAGGTAGAAGACTTCGTCCCTCTCTAGACGGCACGACGTAATCATACTCTCATCATACTGCCGCTGGAAGGCCTGTATCTTAGCTCGTACTGTTCCGTAAGCTTCCGCGGTCCTCCCGGTCGAATTCCAGCAACCCGCGACCTATAATTGACAGTTGCGCATGACCCTAAGTCGTATCCCATAGATTTGAGTTGGCTTAATCCGAGACTTGTACCATCACGACTACACCGTCGCCGCGGTTCCGATGCCGCGTATTACGCGCAGTGGCAATACCCTGGCCAGGAGATGTAGGCCCACGTTCAGTTCGAGGAAAACGTCGTGCGTTGCAAATACTGAGGGAATCTCTATGACACATGTCCCATCAATCAATCACCACATGTCAAGTACAACACCATCCCTAAAGTCAACTCTCTCTCTCTCTTACAACTCATCCCTTATATGTCAAGTACACATCACCCATCACTCACCATCCCTCTCTCTCATCACTTCTCTTACATCACACACTCTCTCATCTCTCTTATCTCTCTCATCTCTCCCATTCTCCCCAAGCAACTCCAACGTCCAACATTTTCATGAGAGAGAGGAGAGATAGTGTGGCTCACCTTCCTACCTCCCATCTCTACCATTCAAGCTTCATCTCTGCCATTGGAATGCATTCCATGGAGCTCTAGGACACATCGGTGGGAGAAGAAGTCTAAAAAGATCGAACGGTGGGTGTTTCTATAAGCTTAGATTTCATGTTTTTATGATGGGCCAAGTGAGGCCTACCGATTAATGGTATGGATCTCACTTTGGACCCTAGATGTGGTCGATGGCTCACCTTGATCCTCTTGATCATTCCATGATGGGGCCATTCTCTATGGACCCCATCATGATGTTTACTTTCTAGTTTGAAAGGGGTCATCTAGACCTTCCATTTTGGTGGAGAGGGAATCTCCACCGTTGATTTTCATTTTGGTGGGCCCACATGTATTGGTACCCTCTTGATGTATAATTGAATGCATGGAAAAGGATGGCTCATAGTGGCGGAGCCTTCCATCATCACATGTCTCTCTCTCTCCTTCCTTTATTTTATGGCCCATTTAATGAGTATATGTGGTGTCCAAACCGTCCATCAAATGGACCCATGGCTGTCCAAACATGGGGGCCAACCCACTTTGCTACCCCTCTTGGAGGGTCAGGATGATAGGAAAACACACATATCAAATTGATCCAATCAAGTGGGCCATGTACATGTGGGACCCACCTTGATGAAGAATATCTACGCCGTCCGTGGTTAGTAAAGTGGGGTGTGGTAACAGCACCTGGACGTGAATGAAAAAGAAAAATAAAATTCTATAATATTAGCTTGATTCAAAGCGTTTGGGTGGGCCGCTCATGCAAGCCCCACCTTGATGTATGAATATAATCCACGCCATCTATCCTATTTTTGAGCCCATTTTAGGCGTTGAGCCGAAAAACGAAGCTAATATGATTTTTCTGGCAGGCCATAGCGTAGAAACAGGGATTTCTACCGTTCAAATCACCTTGATGTTTTTACCCGCCGAAACATACTGCATATTGGGCTCGTTTGGTCCGTCATGAGCCATAACACACAATTAGTGAGTTAGATCTTCCGGATGCAGGTCCCACCTATGAAAATCCACCTGATGAAAAAAATTATATATATATCCACCGGCCGTCCAGAGAGTGTTTATATTATATATATATATATATATATATATATATATATATATATATATAATATATGTATATTGAGAGAGAGAAATGGAGTGGGTGGCCCACCACGTGGGACCCACCCTGGGGTATATATATTGTACATCCCCTATCCATCCGTTGATCTAGACCGTTGGACGGTCTGGACGTGGGACATCAACACCGTGTTGTATGGGGCTTATCCTCACCGTCTGCCCCCTTACTAGATAGTGGGACCCAGCCACACATGTGGGTCCCCACCGTCTAGCTAAGCTGGGACGTAGCCCTCCATGATGTATATTACATCCAAACCGTTTATCCATTTGGCGAGCTCGTCCTAACGACGGGACGCGTACGAGGACCCCTCCCTGATGTATGTGTTATATCCAAACCGTCCATTCATCTGGTGAACTCGTTCTATGGCTTGGGACAAAAAAATAAATAAATAAAATAGATCTAGCGTCATGTGGACCACACTGCAGAAAACAGTGAGATTGAACGTCTACCATTGTAACTTTTTTAGGGTCACAGAAGCTCTGGACCAATATGATATTTATTGGTTCAGGTCTTTGTGACCTTATAAGCAGATTGGATGAAAAATAAACGCTATGGTGGGCCCATTGAAGTTTTAACAGTGGAAAAATCATCATCTCCACCATTATTTGTGGCATGGTCCAGATGATCTTTTTATAAGATTCATTTGTTTGGATAATGCTCTAAAATGATCTCTATAGATGGATGGATGGTGCGGCCCAAGTAGTGCAGCCCACCTGTTATATTTGAGAGGCCCAATATGACGTACTCAGGGCCCATGAGTTAAGGCCCATTGTGATGTATTTGGAGCCCATAGGTTAAAGCCCATTGTTATATATTTGGAGCCCATGGGTAAAGGCCCATTGTGTTATATTAGGCTCATTTGAATCGGCCCATTTGAATCGGCCATTTTGATTCGGCCCGTTTGATTCGGCCCATTGATTTGACCCATTTGATTCGACCCATTTGATTTGGCCCGTTTGATTCGGCCCATTGATTTGACCCATTTGATTCGGCCCATTTGATTCGACCTATTTGATTTAACCCACTTGATTTGGCCCGTTTGATGTAATTGAGGCCCATAATGATGTATATTAGACCCTTGTGCTAGGCCGTGGGCCCCTATCCGATTGGCCCTATGAGTGTCATTCCCTAGGAGCAATGTTTGTTAAATGACCACATTGATGGGCAATGATGGTTGGACATCCACATTGGGACCTTCCCTTAGGCCTTGTTAGGCCCTTCCTCATCATTCTCTCGTGGGTTAACCTAAACGCTTGGGTCCCATTGATTTTTAATTGATCCATCATTGGCCGTCCATCTATGGACCTCGCCTTACGTCGAGGTTGATTATCGGTGTCGATTGCCGATACCGTCTACCGATTGTCGATTCCGATTATCGATCTATTCTGATTGTTGTGGCCGATTTGCCGACTCCGATCATCAAGGCCGATTATCGATCAATTCCGATTGTTGTGGTCGATTGCCAATTCCAATTACCAATGTCGATTAACGATCGATTCCGATTGTCGTGGCCGATTGCCGATTAGCGATCGAGGCTGATTATCGTGACTGTTTGCCGATTCCGATTGTCAAGGCCAGATATCGAGGCCGATTGTCGAGGCCCAATGTGATGTATATGCGTCCCATATTTGAGGCCCATTCTGATGTACATTCGACCCGTGTTTGAGGCCCATTGTGATGTATATGCGTCTTGTATTTGAGGCCTGTTGTGATGTGTATTTAGCCCATGTTTAAAGCCCAATGTGATTTCTATGTGATTAGGCCCATTGTGATGCATTGAGGGTCAGGTGATGGAGCCCATTGTAATGTATGTTAGGCCCATGTGAAAGGCCCATCATGATGTGTATTAAGCTCTTGAGTGAGGCTCATGGTGTTGTATATTTGGCCCTTTTGTGAGACCATGGGCCCACTATATGTTAGGCTCTATGTGGGCTATTCCTTGGGGGCAATGTTGGTTAAATGTCCACGTTATCAAGGCCGATTGTTAATGTCGGTTATTGATACCGATTATGAGTATATGACAGTATAGCATCATGATACATGCCCATACGCATCATCTGCATGTTTATTATGAGATGTGATTGACCATTGCATATGTCATAGTACAAATGGTTTATGAGACTCCCTGATAGGTGAAGTTATCCCACATGAGTGCACGGTATGCACAGGATTGATGCATGATTAGACTACATGATTCATGCATTTTCCATTGCGTGATTGTCATTACTATACGCCCTAACGACATAAGGGTTCTGGCCTCCACAGGCATGTCATGGATGGTCAGATGGGACATCGAAAATGTTTGGTTTGAGCAACTGGAAACTTTTGATGTCTGTGGGCGAAAGTCTCTAAACCTCTGAGGCCAGGAGGCGCCCCAATGTCGAGACCGAGTGGATACATGAGCGCCTGAGTACCGAATACCAAGAGGCCACGTCTCCCACTGTGTCGTGGTCAGTTGGGAGGGGGTGTGGCCTTACCCGCCCTTGCGTAGGGGGCATAGTTAGGCTGAGTTTGACCAGCTCGTGAATGGGTCCGCGGATAGTGAGGTCTCTTCCACTTGCATGGTCGCGCGTCGATGGGCAGTGATTTACATGTATAGTGTACTAGACCCCGGTGATGATCCCAGAGATGTATAGTATAGATTTGTGGAGCAGACGTTGCATACTCATTCATTCATTCATTCACTATCCACTCGAGCTGGTGGTGCACAACTATTTTTTACATGTGCCTTTGCAATGGCCAAGATTTCGGTTGCCTTTGCAATGGCCAAGATTTCGGTTGGGGCGCACGACTAACCTGAGATCAGGAGTTTACCACATTGAATCTGACTATCCAAATTAGGTATGGGACTGGTTTAGATAGAAGTCCCTTGTGGTGGATCCCGTAGCCTGTGATACTACGTATTATCATCCCGACTTCACACTCCAGCATGGTCATCTCACTCGCACCGCATATTGCATTACATCCGCGGCATATGGCATTTTGGGTTACTGTGTTTCTGCATTTATATGGTCTAGATACGGCTGACGATATTGGAGAACTCATCAGGAATTGTATATTGCATTACATACTCAGGATCTGATATTTGGCTCTTTATAGCTCCTCGTTTATATAGTTGATCTGTATTGCGTACTCTGAAATTGTATGACTTATGGCTTTGTCAGTATTTCCGCTTATTCTGATATCGTATGATTCATGATCTTGCCAGTATTTCTGATATTGCATGATTTATAACACTGTATTGAATACTTGGCACTTACCTTATGCACACACGGACACTACCCTCTAAGCTTTCTATAAGCTTGTGCACGATAAATGCGTGCAGGTGATGTTGGGTTGTAGCAGCATTGAGCTTGGAGCATGCATCGGACTTCTGGAGCTTGATTTTTGACATATGTATTTCCCTTTCAGCACTGTATTTAAATGTTTATATTAGTGGATATGAGATGATGATGTTGCCTTTATGATTTAGGTATACTTGTAGTTATGCTTCTTATGAGACAAATGTACATTGGAAAATCCTCCTTGTAGGATCCCAGGATCGAAACCTGGCGTATGGACACTGGGGAGCCGAGAATGGGGTACTACGGAGGCTGTCGACACCGAATTCGACAATCAAAAATTTTGTGAGCCGGATTTCTGTGTTTGGGGCGTGACAGCCGCCCCACCGCCAGACAACGGGTCATATCCTTGCAGGCGTGACAGAGCACTACAAGCTCGAAGATAAGATGACCATAAGTTACTAGCAAAAACGATGGGTCAACAAAGGGTATCTCCTCAAACACTTCAAAGGAGTCATCAACCCCTGAAGAAGAAGAAGCAGAATCTCCGAGGATGTCCCTATCAGCCTCATTCCTTCCATGGCAAGGCATGCTGCATGGCCAAACATTCAAAGATAAGTATCCCTCTCACTTCTATAAAATAACTTAAAACATTATAGAAGAGGGATACACATCTTAAATGGGTCACTGAAGGCCTACATTTCAAGGCCTACATGTCAAGAGCCCAAAAGCCCATGGATTAAAGCCCACTCCAAGGCCCACATTTCAAGGCCTACATCTCAAGAGCCCAAAAGCCCACAAACCAGAGGCCCACTTCAAAATCCATATTTCAAGGCCCATTGTTCAAGGCCCATGTCCCCAAGCCCAAAAGTCTATATTTCAAGGCTCATGTCTCCAAGTCCAAAGTCCACATTTCACTGTCTAAGGCCCACATATCCAAGACAAAGGCTCATGTTTCTAAGTCCATGATCCAAGGCCCACTTGAAAAATCCAATCCATACAAGGAGCTAAAAATCAAGCTAAAGAGTGCGATCCACTCGACAAATGATGGCCCATCATCAAGATCCATGCTATTGGAAGATCCAAGTGGACCTCGAATCATCCATCCTAGCCCACCATTTTACGATCAGGATCATCTTCTTCCAAAAAAGAATTCAAAAATATCTCCAATAAACACCGTTAGCCCCGTTAGATCATTAGTGGAGGCAACGCGACTGTTTACTCAACTTGCACAATAAAAACCGAACGACGACGCCTACACGCGAGATCGAACGGATATTTTTCAAAAATTAAAAAAAAAAAAAAATTTAATAAAATCCCTGAGGAATCTAGTTCCGAAGAGGATAGTCTTTAAACAAAAACAGAATTTTCAAAAAACGCACGCGGCGTGCAATACACTGAGGAATCTTCTATATTCCCCAGTTGCAGTCAGTGTAAATAGCAAAATAAGATTCGATCCCTTCTAGTCTCCCTTAAGAATGATTGAACCCATATATGATATAAGTATGATTGGCCCGATTTTCATATCTGGACAGTCGTATGAGTCGAATGTAAGAGAAAGTGATTTAATCTATCTTTGGAAAAAATAATCAAACTCAAAGTAAAGACAATCCGTTGTAACCAAAGTATCATAATCAGCAAACTGCATGGCAAAAGATTACCTCACATACTTAGTCCGGGATATTCAGAAAGTTTGATCGAGTCTAGGTCGGCGTAGTGAGTTCCCTGTAAGGCCGCATCGACGCACAGAGCAGCTAACCAATTTGACAATCAAATGGAACAAATACTCCTAGGGTGATTACATAACAAAGGAAACGATAGATTCAAACAGTAAGGGAATCATCATATAAAGCATCATCGATGCGCAGAGGCTCTACTTTTCAAATGTATCCTCCCATGTTATTAACAATCTAACGTGAAAGGGTTGTGATTCGTGGCCCGTAATGTCACAGAATGCACAGGGACAATCACAATGTTTTCCTCAACCCTCATGATATATGCGGTTCATCTCGTTTTCAAACAGCCAATTGACAACAATATAATGGCTGGCAACAGATTCGAGCCACTACCTTTTCTGACCAGAAGGGTGGGGTGTCCACTCGCTTTGGCACTCGGTTGCTCGCAACCTCGGCCAAAGAGGGGCATCTGTAGACACCCCACCCAAGCTAGCATCTTGAGAAGGCAAAGATAACTGGGAAACCCTGACCATATCCTAAACCCTAACCCTAGCCTAAACCCTGATCCAAACCCTAACCAAACCCGAGCCATCATTTAAGCCAAAGCATACCCAAACCTTCACCCACAATTAACCCATTTTCTAAGCCACTTCAGGTCATGATCGAGCCAATTTTGAGTCATTTTCAAGTCGACTATCCAAAACGAAATTTGGGCTGCTCTTAGGACCCAAAAAGGGCCCACTGGCCAATTTTTGGGAGAAACTGTACCCGGGCGGTAGTATTACTACCGCCTGTTCTCAAAAAATGTGCACACCAATTAGATGAGTTTCAAACCAAACCCAGTTCAGGCGGTAGTCGGACTACTGCGGGCGATAATCTGCCGCTCTTTATCCGACAAGTGTCCCCTCTAGGCACACAGCTGTCCCCTGTCCCAAAGTCAACTTTCATATAGAATTATCCCTGTAGTTCACCCTAGTTACCCTTTTACCTGCCCCCAAGAGCCTATAAGAGCATGCCACATGGCATTTCTCTCTCCTCAACCAATCCCAAACTGTTATGTCAGCTTTTACCCTTCACAAATCCAACAATTACCATAATGTCATCCCAAAGGGCTATAAATAGCCCTCTCCTCTTCATAAAACAACAACAATAATCCAAGAGAGAGAGAGTGGGGGGAAAGAGAAAGAAAGAGAGTGAGGGTGAGAAGGAAGCTCCAAGCCTCCAAGATCATATTTTTCAGCTACCCCTTAGCTTCCTCCCGACCATCTCAACCCCATAGTCTAAGCCAGATTGATCATGGTGTACTCCGTGTTCTAGCCAAGTCAAGATCAAGCCAAAGATCATATCATTTTCTATTCAAGCATTCATCATAACATTTCCACCCTCCTTAACCCCCCTACTTCTCTAGATCGCTTATGAATGTATACTCTGTGACTTGTTGTACATCGGATCCTATCATATCAGAAACTCCTAGTGATCTAGTCCATTTTTCTTTACGTTTACATAAGCATCATCACATCCACCTCTACACACATCCCTGGACGTATGATTTGTGGCTTGCTGGAATCTCGGATCTTGTCGCATTAAAAATCTACGTGTGCCTAGTCTTATTCCGAACATATCATTCATCCCTTGAGATTTCTTACCACACCAAGTAAATACCGTACATTTGTACGGGCAAAGAGGGTGCCTAACACCTTCCCTCTTTGTAACTGAGGTCCCTTACTCGGAATCCCGGATCGTAGACCAGGAGTCAATCTAAGGCAAGAGAATCTTCGGATTTCTTTAAGCCTTACATATTTTGTACGTTCTAGCCGACTGCGGGATTTTGAGATTAAGTGGCTAGTGGCGACTCCAAACTTACAATCAAGATCACACCCCTGCACAAAAGACTATATATATATATATATATATATATATATATATATATATATATATATATATATATATCGCGTAAACTTTTTGGGGGCCACAAAAGTTTTGCATAAATCTGATCTTTGTGTTTTCCCTTCATCCAGATATGTGTGACCTTATCAACAGGTTGGATGGCAAATAAACATTATGGTGGGCCATAGGATGTTTTTAATGGTGGACGTTCAATGACCACTATTTATTGTAGTGTGGTCCACTTGAGATTTAAGTCTGCTTCATTTTTGGGACCCTGGATATAAAATTCCCTGTGATCCAAGAGTAGTTGTGTATAATATATTTATAAGGGTTTGAATTTAATTACTAAATCAACTTTAATATATGTAATTAGTGTACTTATGTAACATTTGACACAATGGTTATAATTAAATTCCAAGTTTCGAATATGCCACAAGCACAAGATCGCATCTGAGTTACTAACCACCAATTTTTAACCATTGATTTACATGGACACTGTTTGGATGGTGCAAATCATCATATTAAAGTAATTATAGTGACGGAATTGATAACCTAATTGTTTTTCATCAATGGGCCTTGTGGCCGGTAGATTAATATCCTAGTGATACACATGCAACTCTTGGAAGGATTTTACGTGTAATCCAAAAAAAAAAAAAAAGTGTTTTAGCGGGGAATATTAGCCATACAAGATCTAATAATAAATACTAGCTAAGATCTAACTTACGGATTTGCAGTATATTTTACAGATGCATGCTAATAAATGAAAACTTTTTTTTAGGTGGAAACCCCACCATGAACACACCTAACCTCTTTAAATATAAAAATTCAGCTCTCATTAATTGATAGCACACATTAACATCTCTCTTCTACCATTTTTCGTTTGGAAAAGGACGTGTTCGATCTCGATCCAAATGATCTCTAGCTGTATGGCACCAATTGATACATCATCCTACCATTTAAAAGGTCATCCACACCTAATGTATCATTCGCCGAAAAGGAAAAGATTTTAACAAATAGAATTGAAATTTTTACAGTTCATTACTAATCCAATGCATCACAAACAATATTCTACCTTTGATCATCTGAATCTTTTCCACTGAAATTTGACAGTGTCCTTAACCTTTCAATAATTAAAAGTTTAAAATGTTTTAATATAAGATTTTTCTATTTATTTTTTCGTGGCTGACTTATACCCATTGTACAAATGATTTGGGCCATTGAAAAGGATCTGATCCAACGGCTAATATCCTCCACCTTCTGTTAAGAGGCCTTGAACATTGTCACTGCCCAATCAGCCTCCTTAGCTGCCTCATCAGAGCTGACTAACTCACCTTATTAGACATTTCTGAGCCGTGGAACATTGGCCCTTCTTAATTCTTTTTAATAATTAAAAGTTTAAAATGTTTCGATTTAAGAGGGTGTTTTTCTCTTCCCTTTGGGTAACTCCTCTCCAATATTAGGCCCATTGTAAAAATGATTTGGACCATTGAATAAGATCCGATCCAACGGCTAATGTCCAGCCGCATGTAGCACATGTCATCAAGGACAAGAGAAGTGATTATTGACTTTAATAACCCACCCAAGAAAGAGAACAACACCTTTTGTTTTAATCTGATAAAAATCATGTGATAAAACGCGTGACGAAAAAAGCAACCGATGAGAAACAGCCACGTGTCCATTAGACGCTGCCCAAACGGCTACTTTCCTTTTTGCTGGAGATTCAAAAGGCAAGAGCCCCCCGCTCCCCTTATCCCCTATCTACTATAAATGCACTTCAAAGTGAGGAATCCTATGAATAAACCCAAAAGCCAATGAGGCTTTTAACCTTACACAGAAAAGCATTTCTGTCCGCTTTAAGAGGTGGCCATGACAAATAGGATTTCAGCTTTTAATCTCTCTCTTTTCCATTGTAAAACATGCTCGTGGGGTTGATGTAGGCCCCGAATAATGGAGTCAAAAGTAGGTATGATTCAGTGTTTTTGGAGATGGGTGGTGTTTTTTTCTTCTTTTATTTTCTTTCTTTCTTATTTATTTTTTATGTTTTTGCTGAATGCAAGACAGAACTGCTCTCGAGTTGGTGGGCCACTCCATATCTCTTCCATTCGGCTCACTTCATTGGCTTGGGACTGAGTCGAGTCGGCGATTCATTACGAGACCCAGCTTTCCTTTTTTTCTTTTTTTAATTGAATCTATTCATGTTCCCCGTACCATCATAAGCTATGATCTTGTGATCATGCTTCTATAATGATCCTGACCTTTGATTTTTGGAGTTGAATGTGACTCATTGGTTCTAGATTCATCTACCTATGGTAATGATTAGAATCATAATTCAGTGTAAGTTTTTTACAGTGGCCCACTTAGCATTGAATTCAGAACATGGACGGCTCTACTCATCATGCCATCTCATCATGGGCCTCAAATGGGGTGATTCTGTTAGATTATATAATTTTATTTTTGGGTGTCCTTACTTTTGCTCATGCTTTTTTGTACATGTCATGATTCATGCTCTCGTTCTTTTCTCTCGTTGAGTCATTGGATGATACAATACGGCTTCTGTCAACCAGGAACATCCTGAGCTAATTCATCTACGCTTATTCATTAGTAGTGAAGAAATCTGCATTTTCCAAACAAAGGTCATGATCCGCGTACCACCTTCATGATCTCAGCTCGCAAGCTTTACAACGCATTTCCACTCGTTGGATTCCATTAGAAAAAGGTATAAAAGATTTCCATTGGAATCTGTGTGGCCTCCTTATTCACTCTTTTATAAAAAATTTCATTCTTTTTTCCCTTTTGGCTTTGTGGGTGTGCCCACCTCCATTGAAGGAGTGGAGACAAAGGTCTTCTGTTCAATCATCAGGAACCACCATCTCGTAATCAAAATCCACCATGCCCACGTTAGCATTATTATGTTTTCTTTTCTCTCCTGTCATGGTGATAATCTAACTAGAAAATCTTTGTTGCTTTTGGAAGAGTGGGTCTGGCAGGAAACCATGTTACTGTCTAAGAGTTCGTTTTGCATCAATCCTAACAGATATCGTCTGCATGTGTGGTGCCATTAAGGCCCAAATACTTAGATGGCCCATGATTTGAGCCATGATTTGGTGCCATTAAGGTCTGTGACGACTATTAAATTGTGATCCTGATATTTGAATTATAAGGTTAGATTTAAGCTATCTATGATATGGATAGTTCCGATCATTGTATTATCTGAACATGTTGGCCACAACCAATCGTGAATCACGACAGAGGCAAGACAAAATCATAATTTAATGAGCGCTAATGAACATTTTAATATTTTCAGGCCCTACGGCCACATCCCTAGGATTTCATCCTTTTGAGGACTTCTACGACAATATCGTTGGTTGAAATAATGTCTTGAAGAGAAATAATCTGAACAGCAATATCATTAAGGGAAAATGTGGGAAATTAACAAGACTTGGTTGTGGTCACGTGCAGTTCTGCTACTAATCCTGATCACACACCGTATGTTGGGACTCTAGACTTTGAATCTGAGTCACCTTCCAATTATTCAAACCCTTTATACGACGAGTCTCGCTTTGTATGGTGAAAATACAACAAGGAAAAGCTCTGAATTGGATGATTTCAACCCTTTGATAATTTGACACTTTTGATTTGAACATGAAGTGTCGTCATAACCTTGGTTTTGATATAAAGGTTGAAATATTCAATCCGTGAGTTTTTCCAGGCATCCCTCGTTCAAGAGGAACCCTTTCAAATAAAAGGTTTGGGCATTGAGAAAAAACCCAAATCCAACTGCTAGAGTCCTGATGTATCTTATTGCAATTCATCAGGATGTATTCAAGCAAAACTGTAGCAGGTATGTATCTCTTAATATATTTTCATAGCCTTGGAGCTGGATAAATGAGATTGAACTTTGTATGGTGGGGATTTAATATATTCAAATCATTAAAATATATTCCTTATTTAATTAAGAAGTTACTACAGCCTGGGAAAGCGATGTAACAGAAGAAACAAGTGAAAGTGAAATGGTAAAGTGACTGAAACTTTGTAGTCCGGCATTATCTCCAAGGCAGACTTTAGTGCACAGAAGGTGAGCTCCAATGCAGAGCAATTCATGTGTACTTGGCTCTCCAAAAGAGAACCTCTGTATGGCCACGCGCACCCGAAAGAAAATTACACGATAACTTTCTTTGAAACCAATCATGAAGGTATATCACAATTGATTATCGGCCCACTGAGTCATGTCAGTTGCCATCTTGATTTAAACATAACCTATTAGAATAGACGAAATTAAAGAAAATCTCACTTCAAATAAAGGCAAAAGATGGGAAGGGAAGGCCAAGGAGATCAAGGTGATCTGGATTGCAATTTGGAAGCCAAATACCACCCAAAACAAGAGGAGGTGAAATGAGTCTGTTGTCACCTCCTTCAGTTTCTATTAAGTTCTCATTAATAGTCTTCTACAAGTATTTACAATATGCAGAGAATCGAGTATTCGTTCAAATTCTATTACAAATTCAACTAATCCCTCGACCAAGCCTACCTACCTTCAACTAACAACTAACCAATTGAAATGGAAGGTGGTCTCTAGCTGGCGGGAAAAGTTTTCTATGGAACCACTGGCTGATGGCAGAAATCCTTTTTCTCGACGCCCAGGTGCAGCTGCCTGGTTGGCATGAAAAGGAAACTTCCTAAAACCCTCCTTTTGCTGCTCATGATGTGAGGTCCATCAATCATGACCACATGTGGCCTGTCCTTGATGCTCCATGTACTAAGAACAAAACCATCCAAATCAGTCTCTTCTCATTGGAGAGAAGTCGCCCTCAACCGACCACCATCTTCATTGTTCCTAGAATCTATAGGAGAGAACCCAATGCGTAACTTTGAACATGTGAAATATGTGAATGTGGCTATGTAATCCCAATCAATAGGCATTTTTGTTAATCTTTCAAGTTAATCTCGTAAGGACCAATCTTTTGCTACCAAAGCTTGTGTCACTTACAATCAATGAACGGCTTCCTTGTCAATATCCGCATCTGTCTTTGTACTTTGAATTTCTAGTCTCAATTTGTTGATGCGCCGCATCATTAATGCCCTTGATATGCTAGGCCAAATCAACTGCTTTCCCATTGGCACAGTTCAGACTCAGGAAATGGAGCATGATCCAATATGCTAGTAGAATTTCTCTGGTATGTGATCTCAAACTATCTCAAGTTGAGCTATCGAATTTTTGCACCGATTGTGGGTGTATTCCACCTGCAGAAGAACCTGATCGTATTGCTTTGGATTGTCTCTCACAAGGCTCTCTAAAAGATTCCCCAAGCTCCAACTAATTACTTTTTTTTAGGCCATCCATTTGGGGATAGTAGGCACTGTTAAAATTGAGTTGAGTACCCATCTTCCTCCATAATGAATGGTAAAAATGGCTAATGAACTCAGAATCACGGTCCAAAATGCAACTCTTAGGAATCCCATCTAGCCATAATATCTCCTAGGAAAGAGATTGGCAATGTTAGAGGAGTCCATTGTCTACCGACATGGGAGAAAATGTATCATCTAGTAGAATTTATTCACTACAATCATGACGTAGTGCAGACACATTGTGTTCTCACCAGGCCAATACAAAATCAAGCCTCACATTGACCCAAGTGGCAGTAGGCAGTACTGCTCTTGAAAACTTCACACCAAATGAGCAACATCTTGCCTCATCTGAGGCCAAAAATGCTACTTCCATGGTTTTACTAAAGTGAAAATAGCATGCACCTTGCAACCAACACAGACACCCACGCACGGCGTAGTGGGATTTCACCACCTAAGGACTCGAACCCATGTTGCTCCTTGATTCACTTAAGCACCTAATGATCTGAGTGTAAGAGAAAGTTACGTTGAATTGGGTAACGGTCTCATTGTTACAAAGATAAAAGAATTTCATACAAATCAACATCATAAGTTGAGTAGTTCAACCAGGAGCCATTTGAGTTTTCCGCTGAAGAAAGCTACCACTCAGCCCTCTTAGCCGAAGACCAGTCCAATGCTGATAGCAGAAGCATCACTGCTCACTTTAAACACCTTCATAGATTCCAGCATAGTTAGAATGGGTGCCATTAACATCTTCTTCTTCACAGCCTAAATACTAACACTCGTTGGCCTCGGTTCAAAGTTGTCCATTCTTCGCGCACTCTGTAATTATAGTAATTGGAGTGACCAATGTGCTGAAGTCACGGATAAATTGGTGGTAGATGGTAGTAAGCCCATGGAAGCTACAGGCTTCATTTACAGTCTTTAGCATGGGCCACTCCAAAAAGGCTTGCACCTTACACTAATCCACCTTGACTCCTTCAGCCCATACTAGGTAGCCAAGGAATATCATGCTATCATACATGCTGGTACAGTCCGATGTGGTACAATGGACTGTAATGGATATCTTAAATATAATAACTAAAAAATAATATATCTGATTGAATACAACTCCAACTTAGGTGAAAAGTCAAGATCAACCTTGATGAGTGCAATTTTAAAAAATAATAATAATAAATAAATTTGAAATTGAAACCCAAACTTGAATGAAGCTGACTTTGGGACGTTTGAAAATTATCAACAAATAAATAAGTTATCAATTTCAAGTAGTTGATACTTCAACATATTTAATAATTGATTTGGCAATCAGAGTGGAACGAAATTTTGTAGGTTGAAAATAAACTTGATGATGAACTACCAAAAAAAATTAAATTAAATTAAATTAAAAAATAAATAATAATAATAATAATATTATTATTAATAATATTAATTTAGTACTTAACTAGAAGTGTAAAAAATGTTGCAAGCAATAAACCTCTCAGAACGGGAAATTTCTGTAACCACAAAGTAGTGCCAATGAACCGAAAATCACTCGACAGGTTTGGATTGGACTCACTTGCAACCAAAGAGGAATCAGACAACTCTTTCTTTTACCAAAAAATTGTAGTAAATAATATTTCTTTTAAAACTCAAAAAGGGATTTCATTTCTCATCATAAACTGGTCCTTGTAGGCCATCTTAACAATGTTTAAGAACAACCATGACTCCCAATACATACTAGATATTTTCAAAAATAAAATACAAGTTTAAAAATCATAAAAAATACCTTTCCAAGACATACACAAATGTCATATTTTCGTTCATTTCTTGTACATACAACATGGTCCCAAAGCCATATACTTAAATGCAGTTGGGCTGGAAACAGTGGGCTGCAAACCCAGGCTTGGGCCTGGTTCATGGACTGGATTTATATCTTAAATTGGGCTAATAGAAGGTGCATTTATCATTCACACAACTCCAAAATCCATCCGATAGCATTCATAAATGTCGTAGATATGCTCCTCATAATTATGTCCATGGATGAGAAATATCATCCAAATAAACTACTACAAACTCTTCACTAAACAGACTCAACAAATGGTTCATAGCCCTCACAAGGTACTCAGAAATTTCGATTACCCAGAGAGCATCATAAGTCCTTTGTAGAAACCGTTGTTAGTCTTAGCAGCAGTCTTCCATGTGTCATACAGACAAATACGAATCTGATTATCTTTTCTTTTCAGACAAATTTTAGAGTACATCATGGTCCCTGCAAATTAATCCTGCATCCCATGCAACCACAGAATAGGAAAATGGTAATTCATTGTAATCTTGATGCATGATGGCTTGGCTATCCACACACATGCACCGCAAGCCATTCTTCTTCAGTGTAAGCATTGCTGGAACACAATCTTTCTTGGACACAGGCCTTATCTAATAATTTACTTTCTCGCTGGTTGAAATTTGTAGGCTTCTTCCGCTCATTTGATAGACAACTTTGTTTAATAAACTCGAACCAGGTCAATTTCATGCTCTATCTCCGGCATAGCAAACAAGCCATTGGAAAGGTCATTCAACTTCACATCAAGAATCCAAGCCCAAATGCAAGCCCAATCAGAAAAATGGTTGAAACCTCAAAGGAGCAATCTTCACAACAAATCCTCCATACGCTTGGAGGATGTTGCCTGTCAAAGAAGGGAGTCCAGGTGGGGACTGCCACCAGCCACATGGTACTCCCTCTCTTTGAGGCAGCGTCCCTCAAGCATTTGAAACTCACATTTTTCAAACTTTAAGTGTGTGATTGAAGTGTATTTACTCTGATGCCCATATCCTTACCCAAAATTATAATTTTACCACCTCATCTAACCCATGATATGATGCCATATGGAAATCTCCAATCCCAACTCTTCAATTATCTTTTGCCCCCAGGATCACTAGGAATTATAAGAAAACCGAGTTACAGACTATAAATAGCTCCCTTCCCTTCTCATTTCAAGCATTCAGAAAACACACAAGGCATCCTCTCTCATCAGAGACATCCCTTCGCACCCAAAGGAGTCCCCTTCCATTCCTCCACCAATGAGAGTTAGAGTGAGAGTTAGAGTGAGAGAGAAAGAGAGAGAGCATAGCCCTAGTCTAGCCTAGCCTAGCCAGAGGCCAAGCCACATAAGCAACCTAAGTTCAAATCTGAGTCACTTAATCTAGCCTTACGACACTACCGTTCATCCAGCCATTCAAGCCTCTATCAGTTTCATCAGATCAGTGCATTAGAATCATGCAACATCCATTCCCTTCTCAATCTCTATTCTCCTCATATACATCAATATCATAGTGCATTTTTCATTTTTTTCTCACATCTAACTGGCGGGCGTATGATTTATGGCTTGTCAATATAATCAAATCTTGCCCATCAGAAACTTCAACCAGTTACCCGTCGTTTTAACAAATACACTACATCATTTTTCATCATATCTGATTGGCAGGCTTATGTTCTGAGACCTACCGATATATTCGCATCAGGTCCACCAAAGACCGTAGTCGGTTGGCCATCGTTTTATCATAAACATCCTATCATATACCATGCACTTGATCATTTCGAACATATGTTCTACGACTTGCCGATATAGTCGAATCCTGCCCACCATAAATTTGGATTAATCAATCACTATTATCATTGCATCATATTGCATTTTCTTCATGCGAGAACTATCTTTATTCTTCAAAAATTAGTCAGATCTTGTGAAGTAAAGATTGTACATCCGTACGAGTAAAGTGTGTGCCTAAAATTATAACTATGATCCCTTACTGGGAATCTCTGAAATGTAAACGCATGAGTTATCTTAAGGCTAAGGATCTTTGAGTCCTCGATCTTAAGCGTTTCTACTGCGTCTAACCGACTGTAGAATCGTAACAATTGGTTAATGGCAACTCTAGTCAAATATTACACTCTTTTACCCTATCATAAAATCCCTCGAGCGAGGCAACCAATGGAAAGAATAGAGTAGATCTCCCATACCCTCGGAAAATCCGAGCGTCCACAAGTACAAAATACATAAATTGTTTTTCTTTATCTGTAGTGGGACATTACTCTGAAGAAAGCCAAAAGTTAGTAGCATGGGGTGTACTACCTGGTTTAACCTTATTCATTCCAAAATTGACTAATACTTTCTTAAGGTATATATTTTTTCTGAGACAATTATAACCTACTTATTTTCCCCATTTCTGTTTATATTAATGTTGAGAATCATCTTTGCAATCTTCAAATCTTTCATCTCAAATGTCCCTGATAATTGAGTCTTCAATATATTGATCTCAAACATTTTATTGCTGGCGATAAACATGTCATCAACATATAATATCGGTACAATGAATTCTCTATCACTCAGTGCCTTAAAGTACACACGATGATCATATTCACCTCTAGTAAACTGCTGACTCACCATGAAAGAATCAAGTCTTTTATATCACTTCTTAGGCAACTGTTTTAGGTCGTACAACGACCTCCTCAACATGGAAACCTTATTCTCTAACCCTTGCATCTCAAACCCCTCTGGTTACTTCGTGTATATTTATTTTTTCAATTCTCTATATAGGAAAGCAGTCTTCACATCCATTTGTTCTTATTCCATATTGTATTTGATAATCAGTGCCAACACAAATCTGATAAATACCTACTTGACCACATGTACGAAAATTTCGTTGAAGTCGATACCCTCCTCCTGTGCATAACCCTTCGCTACCATTCTGGATTTGTATCGATCTTGCAGCTTTCGATATATCCACTTATATCTGATCTCTTTACACCCAACGAGAAGATTTACCATGTCCCATGTCTTATTCTTGTATAAAGAATCCATCTAATCATATGTTATCACCATCCACTTCTTAGTATCTGTCTTTTTCAATGCTTCTTGAAATGTAGACGTATTCCCCTCATCAATAATAAGAGAGAATGCAATATTCGAATCATCTTTATATCTTGCTGATAATTTGCGATCTCTCGATAAATTTCTCCTCACAGATGACTTCTCTACCTACTCCTATACCTCTTCCCCCGGCTCGGCTTCTACTTGTATCTCACCTTTTTTAATTTGAATATCAATTACCACTAACTTTTTCGTTTCCTTATGTTTATCCTTACAAAACAATGAATCCTCATCGAACCTTACATCACGGCTTATCATGATCTCCCTTGTGACCTGATCATATAGTATGTATCTCTTCACACCATCACCATATCCAACAAAATGTATACTTTTTTGCCCTTTAGTCGAGATTATCTCTCTTAACAGATAGTACATAAGAGTATGCATCACAACCAAATAATCACAACCCTGAGTAGTCTACATCATGACCACTCCACACTTCTTATGGAATTTTACAATCTATAGGTGTAAACAGAGACCGATTCACTAAATAACGAAGTCGTTTTGATAACCTCGGTCCATATCTCCTTGCCCAATACAGTATTACTCAATATGCTTCAAGCTCTCTTCAAGAGAGTACAATTCATTCGCTGTCATACCATTCTGCTCTAGTGTATGTTTTACTGTATTGTGTCTCACGATCCCTTCATCTTTGCAAAACTAATTAAATTCCTTAGAAGTGAATTCTTCATCATTATCTATGCTCAAAACTTTCAATTTCTACCCTGACCATTTTTTTACCATTGCCTTCTACATCTTAAAAGTGAAGAAAACATCAGATTTATTTTTTAGAAAATAAACTCACACATTTTTAGAGAAATCGTCAATAAATGTGACAAAGAATGACGATCTTCCTTTAGAAACACGAATGATGACCCCCATACATTCGAATGCATATAGTCAAGCACACCTTTACTTGCATGTTTTTCAGACTAAAAAGACAACCATGATTGTTTACCATAAATACAATGCTCACATCCATTAAAATCAACACTTTTAAATGCATAAATTAAACAATGATCAGAAAGTACATTCAGACCGCGCTCGCTCATGTGGCCTAGGGGTGCATGCCATAAACGTGTCAATGTGAACTCTTCTACAGATGTTGTAGTTATTTGTACCCTATTCGATCGGATCCCGTTTCAGTCAGTTTTGTGAGGATTTATAACGCCCCAGATTTTGAGGGTCGAGCAAAGCTCAACTCCCGAGATCCAACGCATCACTTATGCAACATAGATAATAATGTTTAAATGTTGTCCATATTAATGCATTAAACATGAGAGGGATTACACTAAATCGGCATATCATACTCCAGAATTAATGTAATTAAGCAAGCAGAAGAATGAGATAGATATATAAGGTATATGTACGTGTTTCACAACATCTAGAGTATGAATATATTACCGAGCCGAATATATACATGTTTTAACTCAAAATATACAAAATGACAAAATATAAGTGTCCGATTAATCCATGTATTCCTGAAATTCTATCGAAGCAGCACGAGGTCTACATAAACCTGTCAGAGAGCTGAACATAGGAGAACTCTTCTTCCTCATCTACGAAGTCCAACTCCGCTGCATATACATCCTCATCACCTACATCTATAACAAAGTCTGATTAGTGTTTTAAAATATCGTCCCAGAGTAGGAGTGAGTGATCAACTCAGTGATACTATAAGGCAAAGGTTAACATGTTATCAATTCAATCAAGCAGTAATGATAAAGTAGTACAACAATCATTCCCTAATTACTCTTATTAATGCAGGGATGGTATGTAGTAATGATGCAAGCCCTCTCACGACACTCCCTCAAGCGCTACATTAACCATTCGCGCATGGCAAACTCCCAAAAGTGCACTTCCTCGCCAAAGCACATGCAATACGGTGCATAATCGTGTTAGCCGAGTACCTAATTAGGCTTATTCATACAGCAGATTTGGGAAGCTAAGGTACCTCCCTTTATATCATTTACCCAACCGAAAGATCCATCTAGGGTTGTCAATCCTAGTTAATCACATATGATAGACAAGTTGTAGGGCATCACTCCTAATGAAAAGTAGTGGATAGGTAAGTTCGAGAGTTTATACTCGAGGTCACTACGGGGAGGCTCGTCACCTCAGCGCAAGCCGACAGCTCAAATACAGTATCTCATATTACCATACTCGGTTTACGAGTTTGGGTTACTCATTGGTCACTACAGGGAGGCTCGTCACCCCAGCGTAGGTCAACAGCTCGACCATGGTGTCTCATACCACCATGCCCGACTCATGAGTTTTAGCGGATCGTAGCACCATAGATTAAACGGGTCTTTACATTGATAAGTGGTACCTTAGATTCAAGCAACGATGTTCATACATGGTAAACACACAATAGGTTAGTCGGTTTATTAGATAAGTTCGATTGGTACGAGCACATGCCAAATTAATTGACATGGAGCGCGTAAGCACTCCCCGTGGCCTAACCACTGTCGACAATCGTCGTACGACCCAGATTCACCAAACATATCAATGTAGTGAGACTAGTTCAGCCACTCAAACGGGAATTGTTACCAACTGCCTAGACTACGTTGTAGTCCCAATCTTACTTAGATATAGCATGTGGATACATGTGATAATCATATAAGCATTTAACGAACAATCCAAATAAAACACTTATTTGAGCATTTTATCAAACACATGGAACATGTCGCCAAACACTTGCATTAAATCCATAAGTCGCACAGCGGCAATATGATTTCATGAAAGAAGTCATATATGATTAAGGAAATTAAGAATCCTATCTTATTACACTTAATAAATATCAACCATCAATATTTTTTTTCATTCAGACATTTTATCAAACACTTAAACTACACCTTACTAGATACATAGACTAAATTAGTTACAACATTCACTATAACAATTCATTTCACAACATCGGTTATAAAGCATATAACACACATGGATCTTGGATTAGTAATCATTGAAATAGCCGTAAAGACCGCTTGAGTTGAAGAAGGAATATGCCAATATGTCCTAGAGGGGGGTGAATAGGACTTTTTAAAATTTTTATGATTTATAAACAAGACCCACTTCACTAATCCTATGATCATGCAATTCTCAGGATTACTCAAATGTAACTCTACTCGCTTCTAAGCTTAGTAGAGGATCTAATCACAAACTGCTTAAAGAGAAAACAATATAAAGTCTAGTTCATGATGGATATGACTGTGTAGGTGTGTGAGAAGTGATCAGATATTCAGATATGGAAATATTAATGCAAATCACTCAATCAAAATAACAATCTCAAACACAGTCATTTTATAGTGGTTCGACAATAAGTCTACTCCACTCCCGGCTGCCGCACTCAACCCATGTGTGTACCAGATTTCACTAAGGAGGTTTCCCAGGGTTCACCTCAAACGTAAGGTTTTAAATCAGGTTCACCTTCAACCTTTATACAGAGGTTTCTACTCAGTTCACCTCTAACCCTGGAGTTTTACTGGTTCACTCCTAACCAGATGTTTATACTCTCCATAGAGTAAGGGTCCACACAACGCACCCACTATGTACACTCCCGCCGGAGGCCTACTTGAGGACTTCAAAGGGTGAGAACCACTTAAGACCCAATCCTAGAAAGGAATGATCACAAGTGTCCTCTTGGACTCTGGATACTTACAAGTAAGCTGATGAGTCTTGTTTAGCACAATGACGAAGATCTCCTCCTTATTGTTGAAGAGTCTTCGGCTTCCTTGATCTGCAACACAAAAGATGTACCAGTACTTGGCTTCGGGTTGGGTCAAGGTTATGATGGAATCCTACTCTCTAAAGATTTTCTTATAAGGAAGATAGAGTAGTTCCAATCATCTAGGCATTCAAGGCATTCCAGCTTAATGATTTGCCATTAAGGTAGTAACTGGAGGATCCTTGAATGCGGAAGTTCATTCCCCAATCCACTCTATTGAATGTCAATGGTGAGATTGGATTGGAGGATGAACTCCCTTGAAAGAAAGCCCTTTAGATATAAGATATAAGTTGAAACACTCAAAAGTTCTCTCTTCTTTCTCTCACAGCAACAAAAGACAAGTCCTCTATATATAGGTAAAAAGTTCCAACGGATATAAAACGGTCACATTTATGACAGAGTTCGATATCGTCGAGCATATACTCTCGATAGCATCGATGGTCTGCTCGATAACTCGGACTCAATGTTATACACTTTTGAAACTCTTTGCCAATTGGTCGATGAATCGAAACAATTGTCGATGTCATCGAATTTCAAACTCCGATTCCATCGATGACTGGATCGATCCATCGACACTTGAAAAATGAGAGAGACTTGACTTTGAAATATTTCAGGTTTTCATGACTGCTCAAGGAACCGTCGAGATCATCAGAATTTAAATGTTGATGATATCGAGATCAGAGTCGATGCATTGATAAATCCAATGGATTTGACTTTAAGCTTGCTGGACGATTTATGTCTTTATTCGATACAATCGACCTGGTGTCAATATCATCGATATTTGAATATCGATTCTATCGAAGGCCCCCCGATCATAGTTAAGAACGACCTGAAATATCTGCTGTAAGAAATGCGCACCCACGATCAATATCATCGATGAACCTCTGATCTTATCGATATTTGAATTCAGATCATATCGGACGGTCATTGATATATCGAAGGAATTTAAGATTTTTATTAGAAAACAGGAGCGCCGAAATCTGTTTGTCGATCTTATCGAGCCACTCTCGATGGACTCGAGATTTGAATATTGATGATATCGATATGTGTATCGATACATCGATAATTCGTCCAGATATGTTGTGAAGTTGCTGGACATATTTAGTGCTTATATTGATGATATCGATAGGTGTATCGATATATCAATAAATTCGTCCAGATGAATATTTAGTTGCTAGACACTTTTGGTCCTCTCATCGATAATATCGTTAAGGTATCGAGGACATCGACAATGCAGGTTGATCATATCGAGGGTGCTTCCATAAAATCGACAAGGCGAGAAAAACTTAGAGATTTTTCTATTTTGCAAAAAGTTTTCTCACCTTAAAACCCTATGATTTCTAACTCGTTTTTAAGGGTTTTTCTTTACCTGGTATTTTGGGTCATGGGATGTGAGGCTTTAGATTCACCTGTGACGAGCTTGCACACATCTGGTTGAGGCAGACGCTTAAATTGATCTTCCTATCGAGCTTTGTAGACAGTCTGACCTACCATTCACGTAACTTGACAAACCAAGGCACTTTCAATCATGACAAGAACAAATCAGGATTTCACATTCATTCAAACATTTCAACAAACACATGGAATGCATTTTCATACAACATAGTTCATACATGTGTAATATATCAAAATTGATGTGTCTAAGACGATATGGGAGCAGTGAAGTCAGAAATAAATCATTAGCTGACAATGAAAGCCTTTAAAACCATAACCTAGACATTTATAGTCTGTACCTTTCGTCAAAAAGCTCGATTCGGACCCGGTTCAGACTGTACATTTTCGAAAACGAAACGACAAACACCCACACGACGTAATAGGTTAGCTAGGCCGACAAACTACCAACCTGGATTTCTACAACGAGATTAGGGTTAGGATTTTTTACCCAAATTGTAGTTGAATATGATGGTGTAGAGAAACGGGAGAGGTGATTCAGCCCGTGGAGTAGTGGGAGTGAATCCCAGCAACAATCTCCCTATATATCTCTCTTCTCCTCACTTTTTTCTCCTCTTTTCTCTCTTCTTTCTCCTAAGGTTAGAGAAATTCGTATGCAATGGGAATGGGGTGGTTTAAGGGCATTATATATGCCCAGAACTGGTGTAAATGGCCCCGGGGCCATGGTATACTTAGGTTACTGCTAAATGGTGCTTGTTTCGGGCAAACGGGACTTATCTGGAGGTCCATTACTCACCTACGGCATGGAACAAGTTCTCTGACCATGGATCTAAGCCAGGTTATGATTTTGGTACGATCGGATTAGCGGATCGACCGTGGAGGACCCGTGTCAGATCAACAGTCGTTGTCGCTCGATCAGGGCCACAAGTATACAGCTTTGTTTAGGAAAATTTCTCTGATCCATGGGTGAAGTTCGGTCAGAAACTAACAATCTGAAATCTTTAATTTTGCCCGTAAGTGAATGGCCCAATTCACTTAAGTTTCAATACCTTTTTTAAGGATATTCGTGTTTCTCACACACTTCGTTCAGGGCTCAAGTTGTGTGTTTCTGGATACTATTTGGGCTCGATTCCCATGTTGATCGTTAAGCCTAGTAAGGCGGTCATAACCCTATAGTTTCGTGGTAATCGGACTTTCGATGTGCGGTACAGGTCCGATTTGGAGTTTCAATGTGCTCCCGAGAGCAACTGGCTTTTGGGATTTCTCCTAAGTTATTAAGTAGTGTTAAGTCATTGGTTTTGATAGTTTTGGGTCTTGCAATTTGTATAGATAGTGGTTCAAGCTAAATCCACCACCTATTTAGTTTAGTATTTAACTAAATTTCGCCTAAATTTCTATAGGATACGATCCTTAGGGATTTCTGCCTGAGTTGGTACTCAGGCCTTTGTACGAATTTTTCTGAGACTTTAAAGGATTACACATGTATAAGGTTAATAGTAGAAAGTTTATAATGAGAATGAGCGACTGAATTCAACTGACCAAACAATTAGTTGGTCAACGGTCGAGTCGCTATAAATGTTGAACAAGGGTTAAAGACCCAAGAAAGACCAGATCCTAGGAAGAATCTGGAGTAGAGTATGGGAAAAAAACAGTTATGATAACCGTTAGATCATGAGAAGGATCTATAATGCTTGTATTAAAGCTATAAATAGAAGAAGATTTTAACAAGAAAAAATGTCTCACACCAACCCAAACAAACCAATTATCTTTCAATTATCCTGTCGAATTTACATTCCGTAGTGTAATCACAACTCTTATCAAGTAATTCATTTCCCTTAAAGCAATCATTTACCTATTGTATTTACTTGCTTTCCTCTGCATAATCCGTAGCTTAAATCCAGTAGTTAATAACTCTTTAACGTTTGAACTTTTGATTATCATTTCATATTCCACTCTTCATGCATTAAGAAAGTCCTTTCGTACAGAAGACAGAGGAACCCATCATCAGAGGATGAACCCCACCCTCTGACCATCACCTGATTCATTTTTATGCTTTGAATGAGTGGCCGAATAAGTGATTAATCTCCTCAAACATTGGTCATACCCAGTTTCTGCCTACTCTTGCGCTCGGGGTCATTGTTATTCGGTTTGAATTGGAACCGTAATCCCAATTCTGACACACCCATGCACTTGTCATTCGTGTTAGGAAGAGGAACGTCGAAACAATGACGAACAACAGCTTTACATGTTTCAGTATTACCGATCAGCTTGTTAAAGTTATTGCTCCAATGTTCTTTCATAACAATGAGTGCCCCCTTAAAACATTTAGGACATAATCAAATCCAATGAACTTATACTAAAGTGTCTCAGAGCCTCCAGAGATATTAGATTTTTTCTCAGATCAGGAACGTATCTCACATCCGTCAGGATACACTCCATCTCATTAAATATCTTGATGCGCATCAATCCAATACAACCACCTCCTAGGCAATGTCATTGCTCATAAACACCTAACCACCATCATACTTATTATATGTGGTGAACCACCTCCAAACCACCTCCAATGAGAGGTCATGGGGTATGAAGCCCCCGAATTCAAAATCTACTTGTTGTTGAGATACCCAAATTTATATGCAGTCAATACATCATAACCATCCACCTCCTAACTAGATTTACTATGTCGGCCTCCCTTGGCGAGTCATCTGATTTATCTCTCTTCTAAGCTTTAGGGTTTTGTTACGACAATCCCAAGTATAGGATTGTGTTGTAGTAATAACTCAGTGAGACCTAGATCATTCCATAAGGAATTGGGTTGAGAACACAATAAGACCTAATCGAGTGGTTAGGATTTTTAACCCAACGAAGTAAAAATAGTTTAAACAATAAATAAAGCAACTAAGGATTCAGGAATCCCCAGTTAATAGAATCTCAACTTAATTCGTCTTCTCAAGTTGATAACTCAAGTATAATTGCATTCCAATCCATTCTAATTGAAAGATGATTTAGTGAGATTAATTAATAATCATTCAATGAGGGAAGAATTAAGATAGAGTGATCTCTCATGAAAATATAGGTAACCAGTCGTAGGAAATCAAAAACATATATTGTACCCGTTGTTTACAATAGATCAATTGATTTTACATATTGATTTCTTCTTCAATCTAATAATTGAATCACACATAAATCGTAAATTTGATTAAAAATAATAATAATAATATCCTGAATTCAAAATGAATTAAATATCAAAATTCATCAAGTGGTTCATCCCTTAGCCTTAGCTAAAAGATTAGCCTAGCATGGTTAACATTTCAAACAAAATAAAAGAAGAAAAACATAAAATCAAAATAGAATAGAAAATTAGACAGAAGAACGGTGACGAAAAAGATTAGTCTTTAAAATTTGTCCCTTCTTAATCATAAAACTGATGGTTAGGGATGTCTTAGAGAATCCTATTTATGAGATTAGCAACCCAAATTTTGCATAACCTTAGAAAATTTATGAACTTTCTCAGTCACCGGCTACATCGATAGGTGCTTCAATAGATCGAGACCTATCGAACACCTATCGATATGATCGAAGATGCTCTTAATGACATCGAGAAATATCCAAAAAACTATCCAACAATGAAATCTCAACATTTATGATTTTCTATGTGGGATCGAAGTGTGTTCAATGGGATCAAAGGAACTGTTCAGCAACAAATCTGAAAAATCTTGAAATTTCTTGATATGTGGATCAATGGCATTGGGTCCTATCAATGGCCTATCGATATGTTCGAAAGACCTGTCGATAGAATCAATGAGTGCTGATTTCCTTAAACTCTTTTCGATACTTTCAATTTTTAATTTCTTGCTCCGATACTTTGTTTCATTGGGTCTTTAACTCTTCAAATCTTCTTTTTCATGCTTCATTCTTTAATCTTTACTTTTTTTAGCTTTAAATCACCATTCTGAACATGCATTTGTCTGTAACTCCAAACTCACCTTGCCTGTAGAAAACATATTTAATTAGATCGATTACACACTTAAATGCATGGAAAACTAATGTATATGAGAGGATAAATATGCAATATTTTAGTCTCAATAGATTCTAACAATTCTTCCAGGACTTCATATTCCCTTTACCTTTTGACTTGTACATAAATCATGAATTTTTTTCTCTCGCTTAGAAGTTCTTCCCCTAGCAACCAACACATCCATAGATAAACCTCCACAATTGTCCTTATTTCTCAACTACTTCAAATGAAGGGTTGAGATAACAATTTCGACTTTAATAATCTCCCTACCATATCACATAGTGTTTACGAGATTTGTGTATGATTCTGGAAGATAATTCAATAGGATTAGGGTTTGGTCTTCTTCATCGATTTTCACCTACATGCTTATTAACTTACAAAGTGATTGATTGACTGTGCTAATGTATTCATTAAGATCTAACCCTTCCATCATCTTTACATTATAAAATTGTTTCTTCAAATACAGACGATTATGAAGAGACTTTTGAAAATTCATATGTGGTGTAATGAGATTACCACGGTTGTGCTGCGTTGAAGCTTGGTGGAACTAAGAAATGAATGTTATGTCTTAAAAGGGGTTGATTAGGAACAATTATAAATTTTCATCATGTAATGCCCTATTACCTACTTAAGCAAAAATAATTAACTCTAAGGCTTCTAAGCCAATAGAGGATCCAATCCCATAAACTATAAATGATATGTCAATTAAGCAACTAATCTATAAACATGATAGTGCATGTGTGTGTGTGATGTGATAACTATCAATTCCTAGCATTCATTTAATCATGCATACATATAATTAAATATTCAATCATATAAGAACAATTAAACAAGTGTGTAAATACAATCACAAACATAAACATATATAGTGGTTCGATTTTCCTACTCCACTCCTAGCTGACGCACTTAACCCATGAGTATGCCAGATTTCACTATCAGAGGTTTTAAATCAAGTTAACTTCTAACATTTACAATCCTTCAGAAGAAAGGGCTCCCGTAAGAGACTTTATGTGGTTTTCTATAGGCTCGTCAAAAACTCAGTCATACACAAAAACCTACTGACATACACTCCCAACGGATGCTCCCACAAGAGACTTTAGTCAATTTTCCAAATAACTACGATTCTAGTCCAAAGACTTACATTTACTCTCACCGGAGGCTCCCACAGAGACTAATATGTATACACGTATGTTTGATGGTATATAGAAGCACTTGATTTACGCCCTACACAAGAACGAAGATCCTACACAAGAAACTAGGTTTTAAGTCTTACATAAGAGCCAGGGTCCTACACAAGAACTAGATTTTCACCTTATATAAGAGTCAATATCCTACACAAGAACCTAGTCAAGTTTGGGTCATAAAATCTTACTATCAATGCTACACAAGGGAAGAGAGTATATACATTCTTATACTTGACAACTTACTTATCAGATTGAACCCCTTTTGAAGAGTCGTCTTGTGTTGCTTGATTAATGCTCTCATGTGCTTCAATCGGCTTCCATTTGCTCCCCCGATCATGATGCCAATACTTTTTCAATGCTTCAGCTCCAAAATCAAATACATTGCAAGTAGTTCTCCTTTGAGGTAACTAAGGTGATAAGAGGTTGGTTGAATCTCTTACAACTAATAGAAAGTTGTAGTTTCTATGGTATTTACCTAGATAAGTCTTCTAAATAATTTAGATAATGGTAAGCATATAAACGTTAAGTTTAATTTTTAGAAAATAGAGGAGTTCAAGCACATCTTCAAGGTGGAGTTGAAATCTTTATTAGAGTGTTAATATTAAGAAATCTGACTTATAACTCTTTCGTTTAGAGGCTTGGGATGAGGGATATAATCATTGAGTCACCAAAGCTTCCATTGCACTAAAAATTCATCATAATACCTAAGAACCGAATGTCATTTTATAAAAAATTTGAGTTCCACCGGTCAAAAAATAGGCATATAACAGCTTTGTTGATGCTATCGAAACATCTTCAATGCCATCGAGGTGACATTTGATGCCATCGAATGGTACCTCGATGTCATCGAAGAGTAACTTGATACCATCAAGAAAATCAGATAATATGATATGTTTCTTGGTGGACATATTTGAGTTACTTATTTGATGCCATCGAGTTGTCTTCAATTCCATCGAATTGAATCTCTGATGTCATCGAATGACACATGGATGACATCGAGAAAATCAGATAAAATGATCATTTCTTGTTGGACATATCTGACTCTCTGTTTGATGATAACAAGGAGATCTTCGATGTTATCGAAGACCCCTTGAGGTTTGCTCAATGGGATCGAGCCCCACTCAAAATCTATTATTTTTTGTGTATGTTTTCATAATAGCTCCGTACTTCTTCTAACTTTACTTATCATGTTCTAATTAGATTCCTAAAGCTAAGGGATGATTAGTAACTTTTACCTATTAAGCCAATATGATATAGCGGTTCAAGGGTTATTTAGGTCAAGGGTTAGGGTCACATAGGTACTTTATTTATCTGTACTTTGCTCATTGATACTCTTATTCCCTTGTGTCTTTAGTATTCAATTTTAGAATCTGAACCGACTACATAACATAAGGACTCACATAATTGATAAACAAGATGCACAAATCAGCGCACTAATAATTTTATCATGTACAAACTTTCTAACTTCTCCAAAGCCTTACGGTGGTCTTCTGATCAAAGAAATTATAAAAGACATCATTCGCCAAAGATAATTGAATCGAGCTAATCACCCTCTAATCAAGTTCTTCCCATTCTTCATCGATCATAGTCACAAGACGCTTCACTATACTGAGGTGTGCTTATTGCAATCCTTATTGAACTAGAAAGCCTCTCATCTTTACCTTCCATAGTTCAAAGTTATTTTTCTCAGTGAACTTCTCCATCTCATACTGCACATTAGATCTTTTTATCGTTATGTCTCATATTCAAACTTAAATCCTAACGTATATCTCTGATACCACTTGTTAGGAGTCACAAAAGCAAACCCTTAAAATCACAAAAATGAAAGATAAACGTAAACAAAGTAACACAATTTTACGTAGAAAAACTTTTGTGGAAAAAAAACCACGACACAAAATGACAAACAATCCACTATAAAAATGAAAGTAGAAGAGATTATATTAACTTATAGATGTGAAAACCATAGTTCCTCCCTTCTAAACTCTAGAAACGATTTAGCTATCCTTATTCTACCCTAATCCCATATTACACGATATATATATATATATATATATATATATATATATATATATATATATATATATATATATATCGAGAGAGAGAGAGAGAGAGAGAGTGTGTGTGTGTTATACCTGGAATAGGAAACAAATCGCACAATTATACAAAATTGCACGTGTTGTCAATCTAACCATCAATCAATCGACATTGATCAACTTGATTAATCGAGCTCCGAACATGCTTAAAAGTGTCAATAGAGAAAACATGAATTTTTTGAATTATTTCAATTAATCAATCCTTCAAGTTTGATCAATTGAACTGTTTAAAATCGTCTAGAGGCCAATTTGTTTAATCCGAGATTTTCTCAATTGATTGAACAAACTATTCGATCGATTAAAACTCTCTATTTATACATAGATTGAAGACATTTAATCAACACCAACCTTTTTCCACTTTATTGGGCTTCCTTCACAAAGATGGTCATAAAATAAGTTCTCACACCCCACTTTAAATGGATTGGGGTTTGAATTCTTCTTTCATCGATCCAAGATTGATCTTCTCACCATCTTATTAAAAGGTATAGGTGTGCGATGGTTGTTATACATATCACGTGATTGTATTTTCATGGCCAACATGTCATGTATCCATGGTGATCACATCACACCAAGCCTTATCTACTTATATACACACTTCTTTCTAATCAAGAAATAAACTAAGAAACATTACAAGATGGTTATGTTATTTCCTTCGTTAAGCTACAAGTGTGTAATGCACCGGATGCTTCTTGGTCAATACATTCGAATTAGCAATAGCATCTTATAAGGCAAGATTGTCGCAATTTTCACTTTCTATAATCATCTTGCACACCTTGCCTCTATTGTGCATGTATGGAAAATGTTCGTATAGTGCTAATCTTTCGGATAGAACTATGTTAGTAGTAAGAGGCTCTTGGAGAACACTAAGGATTCACCATCATCACCAAAGATAATGTCCTCACATCCATTATATTCATCATCCTATCAATCATATGTTGGGTCATCATCTAAAGCTAAATGACCATCCATTTTATTCCACTGGACCTATCAATTAATTGCCCTTGTTAATTTCAATGTTGCAAGGGCCTCTTACGACATTGGAACACTCAATGATCCATCCAAATGACGGCACTAGAAACACTTAAAAAGGGTCAAATTTCTAATTGTTCTTGAATTAATAGAAACTCCTTGTGTTAAAAGAGGTGCCTTTGTATTTCCCATCATGGCCTCATGTGGTGAGCGGCCAAGTACTAGTCAGTCTTTTCCAACTTTAAGACACTCACATCGAAGGATAGATGGATTTCTTGCAATAGCTTGCTCTAGCTCCAGAAAACAATTATTGTGATCTTACCATGGAATCTTAATGAAAGGCTTCATAGATCAACGCATCATGAGCTTTTTATAAATCAACAATTGTAGCCTGCCAAGTTAACAAGCCACATCAAACTCATGAAGATCTTTAATAAGCCATCAATTAGTGAATTCCTTATTTTAAGAATCAACATTTCCATCCCTTATTATAAAACATGTAGTCATTAATATGTCATAGGAACCTCTTCGTCAAGCAACTTACACGTTTTTCCCGGTTCAATGATTTTTAACTGCCCTGGGTGCTTATGTATTTGATAAAATTTCTCCCGCCAAGCCAACACCCTACCCTTGAGGTGTATAAACACCAATTACATCTGCAGTTCATGGAAATCTATTGGATCCATTGGGGTCAAAACGCAATGGAATATGGTATTTTCATTGATCCAAACCCTAGGAACATTTCATGTGCGATGAGATCAAATTTTAACAAATATTTAAGTATGGATGGTTAAAATCTTACCTAACCATGATCCCGATTGCGTAGACAAATTTAATGAAAAATCAATGCCTATCCTCTAAACCAAGAGGTCTCTCCCCAATCTATTGCAGGCCGGAGGAAGCCAAGAGAGTATTGTCAAATTCTCTAATAAGGGCAGAAGATGATGCAAGTTGTCCTCAAAGGTGGACCACACTACATTTATAATGATGAAGAAGAAGAGGGAAGTAGAAGATGAAGAAGGAATTCTCTCTCTCTCTCTCTCTCTCTCTCTCTCTCTCTCTCTCTCTCTCTCTCTCTCTCTCTCTCTCTCTACATTTGGAGGGGGTGCTTTAAGATCTCTCTGGTGTTGCTTTCCTTCTCAGTAATAGTATCTATTTATAAAGGAGGAGTTGGGGTTTCAGGAGTTCACTTTATTATATATATATATATATATATATATATATATATATATATATATATATATATATAGATGGTGCTCCATCACCATATGAACCTCAAATATAATCTACTGTAAAGGAAGTTGATGTTAACCGCCTCGTATATGCACATATTCATCATCTAATCCTTTCCCTCTCTAAGCCATCTAGCATAGATCTATATCCTATATTGATCAAGTTAGCAGACTATCAAAGATGGGTCATCAAATCATCATTAAGCATGATAGAAACAGTTTTAACTATTAAAACAAAATTTTAACAGTTGAAAACTTATTTAAAGCTTATTAAAACATTTCAAGTGTTGGGCCTAACCAAAATATCACTTAATGAGTTCTTGATCTAATTAGATTTAGCCCTAACAGTCCCTATATAAACCAAGTAGATCCTATGTTAATCCGTAAAAGAATCAATGAACCCTAATTGACATACCCACAATCGCCTTCTTTTAATAGCATTTAAGAAGCCTCCTAAAATAAACTAAAACTGTATAGTCATGGTATTAGACCTAACAACAGCCTTAGGTATAAGAATCGATCATTTTTGGTATATCATAAAGTCCTTGATCATATGATCACGGTCTATGTTAATAGGTTAATAAACTTGATCTTCAATCATTGGTTAGGGCATGAGCAAAAACATGGGAGCAGATCTGATACTCAAGTGGACCGCGCCTCAGGAAATGATGAGGATTGAACGTCCACCATTAAAAACTCCTTGGGGCCTAGAAGTTTTTAATCAAGTTGATTTTTTTCCCTTCGTACATCTTACAGCAATGTTTTGAATGGGTTAGATTGAAAGTAAACATCACTGTGGGTCCTAGGAAGGTTTTAACAGTAGCATCAATAGACCCACTGGATGGTTTGGATTGCATGGTCAGTGTGAAAGATAGGGCCACTATGTAGGCCTGTCTTATTTTTGCAACCCAGTAAACCTATCAGGCTAGGGATGGTTTCTCTATGCCTATAAACGCGGATTTCCTGCTAAAGCCTTTGGCAGTAAGTTAATGCGCTCGGGAACCTAGGTGGGGCCCACCGTGATGTTTGTGATAAATCCACCCCATCCATCCATTTTTTGAGCTCATTTAAGGATATGAGGCTAAAAATAAGCCGGATCCAATACTCAAGTGGGCCGAAAACGTGGGAATTGAATGTCCACAGTTGAAACATTCATGGGGCAACCGAGGTTTCGAATAAGATCATATTTGTGTTTTCAGTTCATCCCAATAGGAATGCCGTTATGAACGATATGAATGGCATGTAAACATCAGTGTCGACCCAGGGAGGTTTCAACGGTATGAATTTCTCAACCCACCTTTTTCCTTCTACTGCGGCCCAGTTGAGTCTTAGATCCTGCTCACGTTTGATCTGAAGTACTAAAACGATCTCACAAAAACCGATGGACGGGGTGGATTTCTCACAAACATCACGGTGGCCCCACCTAGGTTTCCAGCCCAGGAACTTCATGCGGAAGGCTTTGGCAGGAAATCCGCGTATAGGCCATTAGGATCCTTAGCCGGCTAGCTAATCGGGGCCTACATCTGGGTACTTTTCTAATGGGCCATTCTAGAATTGGCCCAAGCCCATTAGGTAAATTCATCCATCTGATCTTCCCAACCATGTAAATCGTTATTTTTCTCTTAAACCCAATTGAAAACCAAGATCCAAAGACACCATAGGTTCTCCAACCTAATAAGATCTGGCTCCAAGTCTTCAAGAACAAAACCCTGACCTAAAAGGACCTACATCAAGCAAGACCCAAACCCAATTAGGCTGGGTGCAGGCACTATAGGAAACAAACCTGGCCCTAGTTTTAAACCACTAAATAACCTTGGCATGATTCCCTTTTGTACCTATTAACAGTTCACATAGTATACAAGCTGATTCAATAAATGAGCTATCAAAATAACAAATAAAAATATACAAAATATCCATGTCATAGTAATGAACCTGAAGATGCATATAAGTAGGGTTAGACATTTTCATAGTGGACCATTGTAAATTCAATCTGAAAGGCTGGAGAAAAGGCCTGGGCTGTAGCCTTCCATGATAGGAACGGGCCGGAACTGCCCATGTTTTGATCGATAAGCTGGTGTAGACATGGGCCCAAGGTGTATTTTGGATTAAGCCCAACCAAACTTCCATTGTCACAGAGTATCCTCCTCTCTAGAAAACCAATCTAAAATCGGGCCTTTCTCCGGACGAAATGTGCTAACTAGAACGAGTCAGAAACATAAATAAAGGGCATGGGCCATCCAAGCTGCACACATAGATCCGTCCATCTATAGGTCCACGCCACCGAGCTCAGCTTATAGGGCACCTGAGCAGTGGCCTGGCCTATAGGGCTATATATTGGATGATGAAGATGAATGGATTCTGGTGGGCCCACACTGAAAGATGAAATAAGAGCAAGGATAATCTTCTGTCTACCTCGATACCATCGTAGAAGTCAATTTATGAAAACTGGAAAAGTGTAGATGGCAATGAACGGCTTTGATACCACTTTTGATGGCAATGAACGGCATTGATTGGCGGAAGAGATGACCCCAACGGATCTTCACGGTTGAAAACTTTGACCATCTGATTGATGTATTTTATCCACTCCGTAGAGGGTATTGAGTAAATTCTGTGGGGTCCACCATGATTGATGTATTTTATCCACTCCGTCCATACATTTTACCAGATAATTTTAGGGCTTGAGCATAAAAACTAAGTATATATAAGCCTCAAGTGTACCACACCACAGGAAACAGTGTGAATTGAACATCCACCGTTGAGAATTTCTTGGGGGCACAAAAGTGTTGGATCAAGCTTGTATTTGTTTTTTTCCCTTCATCCATGTCTGTGTGATCGTGTGAACAGGTTTGATGAGAAATAAACATCACTGTGGGCCCTAAAAAGGTTTCAACAGTGGAAATCATTATTCCAACCGTTTCCTATGATATGGTCCACTTGATCTTTGGATATGATTAAATTTTGGGCAAAACTGTTAAAATAAGATGGAAAAATGGATGGACGGCCTGGATAGACTACATACATTCACAGTGGGCCCAATAGAGTTTACTCAGTACGATAAGAGCGTACTGAGAACTCAGTACCCAATGCGATTTCTCTCAAATGCATCTTACTTGCGACTAGGGCTGTACACAAGCCAAGCTAACTCCCCAAGTATAGGGTTGTGATGTAGTAATAAACTCGGTAAGACCGAGGTCGAATCCACAGGGACTGAAACCTGTACGTAATCTGAAACTAACTAGAACTAGAACTAGGATGAGATGAAATCTAAATCGAGTATGATTTGAGGAATAATGGTGAAATATTTATCTAAAATTTAGAGAATTAAATTAAAGGGAAACTAGGGATTCAGAGGATCCACTTGTAGAGATCAGGGAGATCTTATGCCTGCTTCACGAATCATGGAAATTAACTGAATTGCCATTAATATACTTTTCAAGAGATGAAAGGTATATGAATCAGAATGGATTCCATCACCAAACTATGCCCAGGAGACAAAGTAAATAACAGAATTAAACTAATTACCAACCAGTCAATCATGTCATGAAGGTTAGGAAAGGTACCGACATCCAACCATGCCCAGGAGACAATGGTGAACAACAGGGCTTCCTGACGTCAGACACATAAAAAGGAAAAGAAATACTCAAAGCCATTGCAGATCTAATGTAATTTCAGTCACAACACACCATTAAAAACTGAAAGTATTCCTTCAATTAAACAAAAATTAAATTCAGTTCATGATTGAAATCAACTTAAAAGCAATGAATAAAATCCCCCATCTCACTACAAGCTTCACCTCTTAGCCCTAGCTAAGAGGTTTAGCCCGCCATGGATGGGCTAGATCTCTCAAAATTCAAGAAAAACAGTAAAAAGAGAAGAAGAAAAAAATCTAACTACAAACTCTGTCCCTGCTCCTCGTCAAGCCCCAAGCCAAGATGCTGCCTCCCAGCCGTACTCCCAGCAAAATCCCCGTCCAAGCTCTTGCTCCCTGTCTCAGCTGCTGTAGTTGATCCCTTCCTCTCTCTCTTTTCTTCTCTTTTATAGGCAAAGATGGTGCTGTGGAGAGCTTCAAATCGTGCGGAAGGGAGGTCGCTGCTTCAAAGCTACGCAACAGGTTCACGTGCAAAAAACCTCTTTGTGCTCACTGGTTGGTGGGGCCTATTATTGAAACCAACGGAGAAATCCACTCTGTTCATTGCATTCGCCTCGCAATTTCGGTCAAGAAATGCCGAGTTTGGAAGATTATTGGTGTGGCCCACAAGAATTTCTTGTTGCCGTCTGTCCCGTGTTTGAACTTGTGGTAAGCATTATTGCTGTTTCATTGGATTTTTCTCCTCTAGGACCTGTTAATACAGCCTTTGGGCTTCGAATGAATGGTCCTGATCAACCCCTACGGGCCGTGATGGTGGCCCACAGAGTTCGGAATTTTCGAACATTCGCGAAACAGGGACCTGCGTAACTCTTACGCTGGATCTTAGTGGAGTCCTTGATCAGATCTTAATGAGAAATCCACGCCGTCCATTGGATTCCCAACGAAAAACCGTTCGGGAAGTGCGAGACTGGGTTGATTTCGGTGTGTTCCATCAGGATTTCTACTCAACCGTCCGTCCTCCGTTTGGATGGTATATCCTCGTGATTGGTTGCATGGGACCAAAATATCAGCGTGGTCATGGCCGTGGCTATCTACTGGGTCAAATGATCGGTTCAGATTGATCAGAAGGACCATTATGGTGGCCCACTGAGACCGTTTGTTCGGTTGCTGGCGGACTTCATGCGAACAGATGAGTCTCGCGTTGTGGTTGGTGAACCTATGATTGATCCCATCTGCGAAATCCAGTCAGTCCATTCAATTTCTCATGAAAAATCGGTCGGACGTGATCGGTTTTGGATCAGCTTCGACGAGAATTAAGTCGTTTTGCTTGGCACCATTCAATCCTGCGTCTACACCTCCTGTTTATACAACATCCAAGAAAAGCAAGAGGAGAATCAAGGTACGATCGGTTTGACGTCGTGAACTCAGTGAACGGTGTGGATCTTCGAAAAATGTTATGATGGTGGCCCACCAAGAGTTGACAGCAACTCCCTATTGCGTAAATTCGGAATTCCGAATTCGCATCGAGTCAGCGATTGCTGACCGTTTCCGTCGATCTGGTGCACCTCCTGTGCACGTGTGCCGTGCACACTTTCATCGTATAGAGTGGGTCCAACCTCAATATTTGAGAAATCTACTCCGTCCATCCACTTTTCCAGCTCATTTAATGGATTGAGACCAAAAGTGAAGCATATCCAGATATCAGGTGGGCCATAAATTAGAGTTTTAGTGGGCTGATCTGCTCGTTAGGCTACTTCCACAACGATCCAATGGATGATTTTTAACGTGTACGGTTAATTTATGGTTCTCAGGCCACATATGAAGTTTCGAGCCGAACGGATGGTGGGAACCACATGATCTTGCATTCTGGATGATTTTCAAGCCACTTGAACTTCGGTTTCTTGGTTTTCACGGATCTCTAGTGTGTACATCCGTCGATCTTGGTCCCCTGGAGTTCGTCCCTTGCTTTGGTGACTTTAGAGCATTAAATTCCATGCGTTTAGCACCTTTTTGTAATACAAGCTCTTTAAATAAACTCTGCATCATAACACGATTAAAGCGGGCCATTAAACGGCATCATGTTCATAAATCCAAGCAGTAACTAGGGTCTGATATGCAATATTTGACCCTCAACACAACCCCCAACCAGCATTTTGTTAGTCCTGAGCAAAATATGCGAAAATTAAGTTGAGAATTACAAGATAATTTCTATGAAACCGAGTGATATTTTGAAAAAACGATCCAGACACGAGAAATCTAAGATCCATGAATATTGGGCATTCTTTCTTCTGGATTCAAGTACATGACAAAACCTCATAATCAAGTCCTAAGCATTAATCCATAAATTAGAAAAAATTCTAAACATCGAGTTTCATGGGTGTATAGTGAAATCTCGGCCTATCATCATTAAAAGATCAAATTGTCGATTTCATAATATCATTGGTAATCAATCAGAAAATTCATAACTACCATCACCTAAACCAGAACTTTGCCTCACAGATCATTCTTTCATTTTCTAGTTTTTTTTTTTTTTTTTTTTTTTTTTTTTTTTTTTTTTTATGTCAAGATGGGAATCCAATTTTCACTTATAGGGAGCAAACCTATGGTGAAACTAGTTGCCCAACTCTTTCTAACTGTTAATCATGGAAAATCGAATCTACACCTATAAGGAGCAAACCTATGGTGTAATTATTTCCTTTTTTTTTTTTTTTAATCAATCATGTTAAGCAAATGTTCCAGGCTAGTTCCTTTCATGCTTAGTGATTACCAGGTCAATCTTTCAATATTGAACTGAACCCTCAATGTGTAAGCGAGATGTGGCATGTGAAATCATGAATCAATCAACGTTTACAACTTCTAATCATGGATTAACAATTCAACTTAATTGTGAAATCTAACGGCTACTGAATCCAAGAGTCATAAATTATCAATATCACGAATTTTGAAATTCTAAGTCAATGATATCCGTCAAAATCACTTCGAATTCACCAGAAATCCCAGAAAAATTTTAAAAATTTTTACGATTTCTGCTCAGGACCAAGAAAACACTGATTAGGAAACCTAATCTCCCACCCCCAACCTAAAATCTACATTGTCCTCAATGTAAAAGATATAAGCATGTTATGCACATGGGACAACGAAAATAAAAGAGAAGTGATGGGAAGTTAGTACCTGGATAACGAATCGAGAGACTTTTCCAAAAATATCAGCAAGAGAGTAAGTCAGCGCAAGAGAGAAACCAACACAAGTAAAACACAAATAACAAAAATAAACTCCTACCTATACCACTTTCGTAGGTGCTTTCGATTGCATTTAGCGCATGCAACAAGCCTTTAAACCCCTAGGTTCCCCTAGTGAACGAGTTGTAGTCTCGTGAGGGTTTGCAGCAATGTTACCCACAAACATTAAACTAGGAAAATGAAATGGAAAGCTGTATTGCCTCCCAGGAGCGCTAAGTTTACCGTCTTCAGCCAGACAAATAAAGCAACTACCCTAGTCCTATGAAAGCGATAAACCTACCTATACCTCCATCATACTAGGAGATCATTCCTGGTAAACAGGATCAATCAGAGGTATGGACATGTCGTCTGAATCCAATTTCTCGACAAATGGTTTTAATCGATGTCCATTTACTTTAAACTCCTTACCATTGTCGGGATCTCTTATCTCAACGGCCCCATGAGGATATGCAGTAACAACAATGTAAGGGCCGGTTCAACGAGACCGAAGCTTACCCGGAAAGAAATGTAATCAAGAATTATACAAAAGGACTTTCTGACCTGGCGTGAATGATTTCCGTAGAATATGTTGGTCATGAAACGCCTTCATCCTGTCCTTGTAAATTCTCGAGTTCTCATACGCGTCGTTCCGGATTTCTTCAAGTTCATTTAATTGAAGTTTGCGTAGCGAGCCAGCGTTATTCAGATTGAAATTCAGATTTTTGATCGCCCAATAGGCTCTATGTTCCAACTCCACAGGCAAGTGGCAAGCCTTTCGATAGACGAGTCTAAAGGGAGACATTCCAATAGGGGTTTTAAAAGCAGTACGGTAAGCCCACAAGGCATCGGTCAATCGGATTGACCAATCCTTACGATCAAGGTTAACCGTTTTCTCCAAAATATATTTGATCTCCCTATTAGAAATCTCAGCTTGTCCACTTGTCTGTGGGTGGTATGGGGTGCTCACCTTATGAGAGATACCATATTTCTTCATTAAACTTTCGAATGGCCTATTACAAAAGTGTGAGCTCCCATCACTAATGATGGCTCGAGGCGTTCCGTACCGCGACAGGATGTTCTCTTTTAAAAATTTAATGACTGTGCGATGGTCATTGTTGCGACACGGGATTGCTTCGACCCATTTAGTGACATAATCTACGGCGAGCAAAATATATAGATTTCCAAAGGATCGGGGAAAAGGTCCCATGAAATCAATGCCCCAGCAATCAAATGCTTCTATGATAAGGATGGGATTTAAGGGCATCATATTTCGACGGGACAATGCTCCCAATTTTTGACAACGCTCACAAGCTTTGCAAAACTCATGAGTGTCCCTGAACATAGTGGGCCAATAGAAGCCACACTGCAGAATTTTGGCCGTGGTCTTTTTAGCAGAAAAGTGACCACCACAGGTCTGTGAGTGACAAAAGGAGATGACACTCTGATGCTCATCATCTTGCACACATCTCCTTAAGATCTGGTCTGGGCAATATTTAAACAGATATGGGTCGTTCCAGAAAAATTTGCGTACCTCGGTAAAGAATTTCTTCTTATCTTGTGCGGTCCAATGTGTCGGTATGGAACCTGCAGCAAGATAATTAGTAATATCAGCGAACCAAGGTGAATGGAAGACTCTGAACAGTTGTTCACCAGGGAACATGTCGTTGATATGGGTCACCTCAAGGGAATCAGAGGTATTAAGGCGAGAAAGGTGATCGGCCACTATGTTCTCTACTCCCTTTTTATCTTTTATTTCCAAATCAAATTCTTTGAGTAAAAGGATCCATCGTATCAGGCGGGGCTTAGAATCATTCTTAGAAAGAAGATACTTCAGTGCCGCATGATCTGTATAGATAATGATCTTGGATCCGATCAGGTAGGACCTAAATTTGTCCAAGGCGAACACTACGGCTAAAAGTTCTTTTTCCGTAGTCGAGTAGTTCACTTGGGAAGGATTTAAAGTCCTACTCACGTAATGGATGACGTAGGGCCTCTTATCTTTTCTCTGGCCTAGAACCGCTCCAAAAGCATAATCAGAAGCGTCGCACATAAGCTCAAAAGGAAGGCTCCAGTCGGGTGGCTGCATGATGGGTGCAGTGGTTAACGTGCCTTTAAACTTGGTGAAAGCTTCCTGGCATTGCTCAGTCCACTCGTATGGAGCATCCTTTTGAAGAAGATCACATAGAGGACGAGAGAGGAGACTAAAGTCCTTTATGAATCGCCTGTAAAATCCTGCTTGTCCTAAGAAGGATCGCACGTCCCTGATGTTCTTGGGTGGAGGTAGGTTAAAGATAAGATCGATCTTTGCCTTATCTACCTCAATTCCCTTGGATGAGATGATATGTCCAAGGACAATCCCCTTATGAACCATGAAATGGCACTTCTCCCAATTAAGTACCAGATTCTTTTCTTCACATCTTTTCAGCACACATTTGAGATTCTCTAAGCACTCGCTGAAAGATGAACCGAAAACAGAGAAATCGTCCATAAAGACCTCTAGATATTTCCCCACCATGTCAGAAAAGATACTCAGCATACATCGCTGAAAGGTGGCAAGGGCATTACATAACCCGAATGGCATCCTTCTGTAAGCAAAGGTGCCATAGGGGCAAGTAAATGTGATATTTTCCTGGTCCTCAGGGGCGATTTCAATTTGGTTATAGCCCGAATACCCGTTAAGGAAACTGTAATAGGAATGACCGGCTAACCTTTCCAGGATCTGATCAATGAATGCTAAAGGAAAGTGGTCTTTCCTTGTGACGGTATTTAATTTCATGTCGTCAATGCACATTCTCCAACCAGTAGTGACTCTAGTTGGCACGAGTTCATTATTAGCATTGGCTACGATGGTGATTCCGGACTTCTTAGGAACCACCTGAGTTGGACTCACCCATTGACTATCAGATATAGGGTATATGATACCCACATCCAATAGTTTGAGAACCTCGGCCTTAACCACTTCCTTCATGTTTGGATTTACTCTACGTTGTGGTTGCCGAGCGGTCTTCGCATTATCCTCAAGATATATGTGGTGAGTACAAATGAGGGGTCGATTCCCTTGAGGTCCGCGATCGTCCATCCAAGGGCTCCCTTATGCTGAATGAGAGTAACTATGAGCATACTCTCCTGTTCTTTCTCCAGGTGGGTAGAGATCACCACCGGGTATGTCTCATCTTGACCTAAATAGGCATATTTCAAATCAGAGGGCAAAGGTTTTAGGTCAAGCTTCGGTGCCTTGAGGTTAGGCGGTAGAGGCACTACATCAGTTTGTGGTAATTCTTCAAATTGTGGCCTCCACCGGTTAACTTCAAGTACCGGTGCAGTATCCAGCAAGGCACACGTCTCCCTAATCATATCATCATCAAACTCATGGGAGTGGGCCAAGCACGTCTCTAGAAGGTCGGAGGATAAGGTCAGAGGTGTCGTATCTTCCACTAAAGAGTCAATCATGTTAATGTCGTGGATATCGTCATCATCCTCTGAGTTGTTGCCGTGATTGAAAAAGATGTTTGACTCCAATGTCAAATTTTCAAAAGACATAGTCATGACACCATTCCTGCAATTGATAATTGCATTTGACGTGGCAAGGAATGGGCGACCTAGAATGACGGGAATCTGAGTGCTTATGTTATTGATGGGTTCGGTGTCCAGGATGATAAAATCTACAGGGTATAAAATCTATCGACTTGGACCAACACATCCTCAATAATCCCTCTTGGTACACAACAGAGCGATCGGCAAGTTGTAGTATGGTTAGGGTGGGTTTTAACTCACCCAAACCTAACTGTTTGTATACCGAGTAGGGAATCAGATTGACGCTCGCTCCTAAGTCAAGAAGTGTGTGATCAATTCGATGGTTCCCGATTACACATGATATGGTTGGGCTACCGGGATCCTTGAATTTCTGTGGCACGTCTTGCTTCAAGATGGCACTCACTTTCTCAGTTAAGAAAATCTTCTTTTGAATACTCTGCCATCTTTTGGTCGTACATAGGTCTTTCAGAAATTTTGCATATGAAGGAATCTGTTTTACGATATCAAGTAGAGGAATGTTGACTTTCACTTGTTTCAACACCTCCAGAATATCCTGAGAGTTAGAAAAACGTTTTGGTGCAACCAACTGTTGGGGAAACGGAGCAACTGGCTTCTCTAGAAGTTCTGGTTCTAATTTTTGTGGGGTATCACTAGATCCATCATTATTGTCCTCTTCTGATTCTTGAGGCTTTTCGGGCCTAACCGGAAGGGTTTTATCAATGATCTTCCCACTCCTAGGAGTGGTGATGGATTTAGCGTGCCCCATTTGATTTGAGGAGCTGGGATCATTTATCTCGTACTGCGGTTTAGGATTGGGGAGAGGTTGTGCAGGAAGCATCCCCTTTCTATAACCGTCATACGAGAATCTATCTTTTGTATAAAATCTGTAAGTCCTCGCATCGCCTGAGTCAGCTCTTGTATAGGATTTTGAACCGGTTCTTCTTGAGGTTTCCCCTGATTTGGATTTTGATTGAAAAAACCTTGGGGGGTAGCCGTTTGTCCATTTCTCCAACTAAAGTTTGGATGATTTTTCCAACCAGGATTGTATGTATTGGAGTTGGGTCCAGTAAAAGGTCTTTGATAGTTGTTCATGGCGTTGGCTTGTTCATTCAACACTCCTCGAAAGGCAGGTATTGTAGGACAGTTTTCAGTTGTGTGAATGTTGCAATCACAGATGCCGCAAACAATTTCATTGACCTTATCCTTCTTTCCTTCCATGGCCTCAAATTTCTTATGAGATTAGTCACTTTATAATTGAGATCATCCTCTTCTTTCAGGAGATACAATCCACCTTTCTCCTTAGATTGAGTTGGCCTAGACGTGGTGTTTGATTTTGGGTAATAATCCCAAGATTGTGTTTTTTCAGCCAGACTGTCGAGGTAATCCCATACCTCGTCAACATCTTTATTAATGAACTCTCCATTGCACATTGTCTCGACCATTTGGCGCATGGAAGATGTCAGTCCATCGTAGAAAAAATTTGTAATGTGCCACGTTTCAAAGCCGTGTTGTGGGCATGAACTGACCAGATCCTTAAACCTTTCCAACATTGGAAGAATGTTTCATCTTCCTTTTGGGCAAAGTTCATGATTGTTTTTCTAAGGGTAATTGTTTTATGATGTGGGAAGAATTTTCTTTATGAATTCCCTCTGCATATCATTCCATGTGCCAATGGATCGAGGACGCAGTGAATGTAGCCACGTCTTAGCCTTCTCTTTTAAGGAAAAAGGAAAGAGTTTCAGCCTGATTGTATCCTCGATACATTGGGAAAGTATAAGGTGGCTATAATCTCATCGAACTCTTTCAAATGTAAGTATGGACTTTCTGATTCAAGCCCATGAAATTTAGGAAGGAGTTGGATAACTCCTGGCTTGATGTCCATCTGTCCTGTGTTTTCAGGAAAAATCATACATGAGGGCGTACTCACCCCCGCCGGTTGTAAATAATCTCGTAAAGTACGAGGCGGGGGTGCTTGATGCACCTCATTCTCATCATGTACTTCCTCATCCCTATGGTGAGGTAGTGCTTGAGGTTGATTTGCAGCCATAACCTCAATTAACTCAGGGAAATTCGAGCGATGTCTAGTCCTGCGATGGACAGTTAACCCCTCGACTAATCCTCCTTCAGTCAAGAGACGTTGAGTGTTGTCACGAGCCCACTTGGGCATGAAACACTCATACCCTCAATTGATTTCTAAACCTAATCCTAAGAAAGAAAAAACTAGAAAGAAGAGAGGGTTGGAAGGAAGTTACCAAATTGAAGTCCCTAAGTTAAAACCTGCAAAATAAAACAAAACAAGTTAGTTTCTAAGGATAGTAAGCCTAAGAGTGAAAAATTCTTAAGATGAAAATAGTAATAACTAAGTTCTAAACTAGAAAAGAGCAATCCCTAAAAAAGGTAGAAAACTTCTAAACAAATTAGGAAATTCTAAACTAGGAAATAAGTGAGTAATGAAAGAAATTTGAGAATTAGAAGGAAAAGTTAGACAGAGCTTACCAAATTAGAAATTAAAAACCTATAAAGCAGGAAAGTTAGTTTCTAAAAAGAAAATTTCTAATAATAAAATAGGAGACAAGATTAGATTCTAAAAGAATTTAAATTAGAAATTACCTAAAAAGGAAGACAAATCCTACTCTATAAATAGAAAAGAAAGAAGAAGAAAGTTACCAATTTAGAAGTCTATCAGAGTCTACAAAACAAGAGAATTGGGTTAGTTTCTAAAAAGGAAACAAAGACTATCTAACTTAAAGAAATTAGAAAGTTACTAAAAATAGGAAATTTCAAAAGGGAAGCCTGAAATTCTAAAACAAAAATCCTAAATTAAAAGAGTCCTAATCTTACACTAATCCTAATACCAGTTAATTTCAGAAAATCGTAGCCGTCAGTCCCCGGCAACGGCGCCAAAAACTTGTTCACTCCCCAAGTATAGGGTTGTGATGTAGTAATAAACTCGGTAAGACCGAGGTCGAATCCCAAGGGAATGATACTTGTACGTTTTCTGAAACCAACTAGAACTAGAACTAGAATGAGATGAAATCTAAATTGAGTGTAATTTGAAGAATAATGGTAAAATATTTATCTAAACTGAGAAGAAATTCAGAGAAGGGAAACTAGGGATTCAGAGGATCCACTTGTAAGATCAGGGAGATCTTATGCCTGGATAAAAATCAGGGACATTAACTGAACTGACTTTGATATGATTTTCAAGAGATGGAAGGTATATGAATTAGAATGGATTCCATCACCAAACCATGCCCAGGAGACAAAGCAAGCAACAGAATTAAACTAATTACCAACCAATCAACATGCCATGAAGGTTAGGAAGGGTACCGTCATCCGACCATGCCCAGGAGACGATGGTGAACAACAGGGCTTCCTGACGTCAAAACATAAACGGGAGAAGGAAATACTCAAAGCCACCGCAGATCTATTGTAATTTCAGTCACAACAAACCATTGAAAACTAAAAGTATTCCCTTAATTAAACAAAAATCAAATTCAGTTCATGAATTAAAATCAAATTAAAGGCAATGAATAAAATCCCCCATCTCACTACAAGCTTCACCTCTTAGCCCTAGCTAAGAGGTTTAGCCTAGCATGGATAGGCTATACATCTTAGAAACAAAATAAAACATAAAAATAACAATAAAAAAACAAAACTCCCTGTCTCTCTCTTTGCTAATCCACGTTCCAGGCGAACTCCCCAAAAGATCTTCTCCCTCTCTCCCCGTATATCCGTTTCTGCCGTAGATGAGATTTTTTTATACCCAGCTGTAGGCGGTGGGCTCCCTGTAACAGCCACTTGCGTAACATCTTACGCAGCAGAAAACGCCGCACCCGATCTGCGTTGTTCCAGCCTTCGCACACAGGACAACTAAAAAAAAACATCTCTCTGCATGGCTTGATCGTGGCTTTCAGATGAACGGTTTGGATCACTGATCCGACGTAGACTGAAGTCTCATAACTAGCCGCAACGTCCGGCTTTCTCGAAGCCAGCTGTCGCGGAACAGAGGACCTGTGTTGGCTGATGGGGCCCACGATTGGTGTCAAAGAAGAAATCCACACCGTCTGTTGTGTTCAGGACAAAAAAACCGTCTGGGAAGGGTAAATTTTTGTAGGTTCTTGCATGTCCCATTGAATCAACTCAAGCCACCGTTCAACCTGCGTTTGACGGTGGAAATCGCGTGATTGCGTGCCTTGGACAAAAAGACACCTAGGTGAGGATCACGTCCCCCCTCTGGAGTGAATGGACGGGTCAGATTGATGATTTGAATGTTGGGTGGGGTCCACTAGAGAAACCCAATCGAACAGGGAAAACGCTGTTGCGTTTTTCTTTTCGGTTTGAGAAGAAGAGTCGGTCAGCGTTCGCTGACCGACTCCCGGATTTTTGGTGAATGCCTGGTGCACTAGTGCCCCGTGCACATGCACTGTATGCTGGGGCCCCACAGAGATGTTTGTGAGAAATCCGATCCGTCCATCCTTTTCAAGATCCAATTTAACGCGTTGAAATTGAAATTTAAATATATCTAGATATCAGGCAGGTCCCAAATCAAGATTTTATGGTCTGCTCAGTCAGTTTAGCCACTTCAACAGGGATCCGGGATCTGAAATTTGACGTGTACGGTTCATTTATGGTCCTCAGGCCATGTATGAAGTTTCGAGCCAAATGGATGGTGGAAACCCTGTGATCTTGCACTATGTACTAATTTCGGGCCACTTGAGCTTTATTTTCTCGATTTTCTCGGGTCTCTAGCATGTAAATTTGTCGATCTTGGTCCCCTAGGGTCCGTCCCATACTTTTGTGAAATCTGATAATTAAATCTCGGCTGTTAGCATCTTTTTCAGTCCATGCTTGCAAATGTACCTTGCATCACAAACACGATTAAAATAGGGCATTAAATGGTATCATGTTCGTAAATCCAGACAGTAATTGGGGTCTGATATGCAATATTTGACCCTCAACACTTGGAAACGTACCCCTAGGAATGAGTCCAAGTCAGACGTACTAGCAATAGGTGCAGACCATAAGTACTTAGGTTGCGGTTTATCAATGCTACTGTTTCAGTAAATAATTTATGATTGCTAATGTAGGATTTGCATGATAACTTAGGCGTATTTAAATTTATGTCCAATGAATTGCAAATTGTAGTATAGCGATACCTACGTGTTCGATGAAATGCCTGAATGAGTATGTTACTGAATTTAGTTATTAAATGTGAATCCTTTTATTTATAATGGCTAACCGATTTGATTAGAATGAAAAATAGGACTACAAGAGTAGTCTGGTTAGTTGGCAAATTTTTAGCTATGGGTTGACTGAATTAGGCTGACCACTCTGAGCAAGTTCGATTGATTCAGGTCGAACACAGATGACCGACAGTGGCTGGGCCACGTGTGGTGCTTATGCAGTCCATGTCGGTGTTCGCCCACATCAACCAAAAATGTCCAAAATTGCATATCAAGAATGATTGTGAAAAAGAAATAATAGTAAGATGTCATGTATGCGCACCAAAATTGCCACAAACACATACCAATTAGCTAAAGTTTCCTTTCATCTTGCCTCCTTTTTACTAGGAAACTTCTTAACCGTAACTTTGATACTACTTGTAGGCTCTTTAGTTCTCGATGCTTGAACCACTTGATGCCCAATTGCTTAAATCCAAACCCACATAAAAGTAACTTAAAAGGAATAAGATTAACAACTCAAAATTAACTCAATATATTCAATTCATAATCATATTTTACATGTGTAGCATATATATCTAACTCTAACTCTACCTGTGTAACACCCACTCACTATCCTAGTCAAACTCAAACAATAACAACCATTGACTCTTATACAAAGACACAAATGGCCATACCTTAAATACTCATAAAACACTACTATTATTACACATATATACTACTCTCTAGTATTCTAAGCAATGAGATTCTCAAAACTAATGGACTCTATGTACTTGGATTGACAACTACGTGAATAAGGTCTTGAAAACTCCAAGTTATATATGACTTCTAATAGTTCTCAACCTAAAAATTTGAAAGCATGTATGAGGTGTTGTAACGCCCTAAATTTTGAGGACCGAGTAGGTACTCGGCTCCTAAATTCCCAAGTGCCACTTGTACCATACTGGGTTTTAGATTTTGCATTATTTGTTTGTTTCATAAGCAATGGAGAAATTAAGTGGACCATGCAGCATAAATCAAGACCAAAATTGTTGAGACACAAAAAAATTCCATCTTTCTCTCTCTGAAAATTTCGTTCTGGGATAGAAGAATGGATGGATATCATTTGATGTAGAAGAATGGACAGGCATTGTCTTGTATAGAAGAATGGACATGCGTCATCTTGAACAGAAGAAGCTCCCTAGTTAATGACTATCATGTTTAATCTTGAGTTCCTAAGGATAATCAAAGGAATCACTCCACTTAACTCATATTTATTTACGTTTAAGGTGACACCGCTTATTAATTAAGGCACAATATTTTGTCCATTAAGGACACTTTTTCATTTATGATATGTGATTAAGATCATCATTGTCACATTCACATGGCCAATGGATTGGGCTCACATTGATTTTTTAGGGTACAACTACAACATGAATATATTGTTATTAGACCAAAGATTGGTATATTTGGTGGAGAGTTAGAATTACTTCTCAATGACACTTTACGATTTTGGTATACATGAAAATTAGAGTTATTTGTGCACATGTGTGGCACATGATTGTCAATGTTTAAGCATCCTACATGTGCATGTGTGCAACGATCAACTTTTAAACACTAAAAGATATAACACATGTATCAATGTGTAATTGTGCCACCAACCAATCTTTAAGTTCCTTACATGTCACAATCTATGTTACCATGTTATATGATGCTCGATAAACAAAGAAGAATTTGCTGGTTAGCAATAACATGTCCATCACCATCTATTCTTGAAAGGATGTTATGGATTGCTAGTTGCCACACAACTTTACCTGAATTCAAACATGTAATGACCTGAGATTTTGGTGAACATGCATGCATCTAAATACATGCACACTTGCATCCATTTAAACATTTATGTATAAATGCATTATACATGCATGTGTACATAAAGTATGTAAGTTGTGATATGTTTGATCATTTTTATTTAGAGTGTATGGTTGATTAATAATTGTATGGTTTTAGTGTGTGTGTGTGTGTGTATACGTGCACTCTCCTTACTCATACACCCAAGATCAATCGTTCATTCATTAACCAACTCAAATCTAACTATGGAACATACACTAAATCCAACCATTCATACGCCGTACATGGTATGCGATCACCCACTTATCCATCCATTTTCTGGATTGTAATTTAATCATCTAAGCTGTTTATCTGATGATCCACATATCTGATCAACTAAAAATCTATCTTGCACCTATCTAAATATGAAAGTAACCATGCATTAACCTGTATAAAAGATTGGACTCTTAATCATTTAATTATTTTACATATATCTTATCATCCAACCGTACATCATACCTGGATTCGCCAATTGGACCACCCAAAAATAAAACAAAAATCACCGTGAATATTCTTATATTTATCTCGACAAATTTAATAGAGTACTTCTTACATTGGAATATGATTTAACAAGTTTTAGAGGTCCACAAGCCATATATTTTGGTGGTAAACTTATAGTTTTAAAAGAAAAGAAAATCATTCATGTATCCATACGTATAACTGTAAATCCGACACCTCATATCTCACAACCGGGTAACCCATTCATAAAATCAACCGTACATCTACATCTTTGCTCATTAAGGTACTGCATGGTCCACTTAAATATTATTTTCAATATATCACAACCATCCATTTAGGATATAACTTATCTGTTTGCATTCATGTAATATGAATAGATATTAAGAGCATGCATTCAACGATTCCTTTTTAATTAAAATATAGGTTATAAATATTTTTTATATAAATGAAAGACATGCATGCATTAGTCACGTGGGTGTGTGGATTTTAGAAAGTACAAGGCACATGATCAGGATTGGTGATCAATAATATAGATCGTCCATTATACGTAACAACCTAACTATTATAAAATATCCAAGTTACAAGATTAGTTGGCCATCCATTTAATAACTTATATCAAAAGCATACAACCATTAAAACCATTACTGTCCATAAAACTTTAAAATTCATCCATCTATTTGATCCATCGACCATACATCTGATCAATCGACCATTATACATTAGTGATTTTATGTGTACACCTATGTATACACTGCCATATACATACAGTAACGCCCTGAAAATCGGGGGTCGAGCAAAGCTCTACTCCCGAGTTCCAACGCATCGCTTATGCAACATGGATAATGATTTTTAGATGTCATCCATAACAATGCATTAAACATGAGTGAGATTATACTGAAACAACATATCATAATCCAGAGTTAATGTAATTAGACAAGCGGAAGACTGTAATAGATATGTAAAGTATATAAGTGTTTCATAACCTCCCGAGTATGAGTATGTTACCAGGCCGAATATATACATATATGGTTCCAAAATTTACAAATCATCAAAGTGTAAATGTCTAACTAATCCATAAGTCCCTGTAATCCCATTGAATCAGCACGGGGTCTACATAGACCCGTCTGCGAGCTGAACATAGGAGAATAATTTCTCCCCGCTTACGAAGTCCAACTCCGCTGTATAGGCTTCGCCATCACCTGCATCTAAACCGGAGTCTGAGTGATGTTTTAAAACAGTCCCAGGTGGGAATGAGTAACTAATTCAGTGGAACTATAAAGCAAAGGTTAACATGTTATCAATTCAGTCAAGCAGTAATGATAAGCAATACAACAAGCATTCCTAGGTACTCTGGTTAATGCAAGGATGATGTGTTAATGATGCATGCCCTCGCCTACACTCCCTCTGCGACATCATCTCACGATCGCGGCATGCACCCCTTCCACTGTGCTCAACTCCTACGCCAAAGGCACGGGCAATACGGTGCATGATTGTGTTAGCCCAGTCCTTTATTAGACCCATTCATACAGCAGGTTTAGAAAGTTAAGGTACCTCCCTTTATATCATTGACCCAAACAATGATCCATCTAGGGTCATCAATCCTAATTAATTACATACGATAGGCAAGTTATCGGGCAACCCCACCCCTGATTTAAAACCAATGGACAGGCAAGTTCTGGTCACTACGAAGAGGCTGATCACCTCAACGTAGGCCTTAGTTTATACTCGAGGTCACTACGGGAAAGGCTCATCACCTTAGCGTAAGCTGACAGCTCGAATACAGTGTCTCATACCACTGTATTCAGCTCACGAGTTTGGTATACTCACTGGACACTACGGGGATGCTTGTCACCTCAACATAGGCCGACAGCTCGACCACGGTGTCCTATACCACCATGCCCGGCTCATGAGTCTTAGCGGATCGTGGTACCAAGGTTAAACGGGCTTTTCACTGGTAAGTTGGTACCTTAGATTCAAGCAGTAGCGTCCATACATGGTGAACATACATTTGGTCAATCGGGTTACTTAACAAGCTCAATTGGTACGAGTGTACTGTAACAACTCGAAAAATCCCGTACAAAGGCCCGAGTACCCTCAGACAAAAATCCCTCAGGACCAAATCCTTTAGAAATTAGATGCGGATTAACTAGTGTTAAACTAGATTGCATACGAAATCCACACGAATCACTTTAAATACGATCTGCAAGACCAAAACTTGTGGAATCGTTGACGCTACATTACCCTAAAATCAAGGATCAATCTCATTACCCGTCTGTTCTCGGGAGCATCACGAAACTCCGTATCAGATCTAGTTCGCACATCAAAAATCTGAATAATACGGAGTTATAGAATTAGGACCGCCTTGCTGGGCTTGACAACCGTCTCGGAAGTCAAAACCAGATAGTGTTCCATGGCTATTCGCTTGAGCCCGTAGCGAGGAGTGTGAGAACACTTGGTTTTCTTTAGAAATCAAATCTCATTTAAGTAATCTGAAACTTGTTACTTGCGGGCCTGATATAAGCAATCAGACCGTCAGAATCTGACCCAAATACGCCCTTGGATCAGGAGAAATTTCATATACATGACAGTGTACTTGAAATCCCCGATTGAGTTTCAGTGACCGTTGAACTGAAACTGGTCCGCCACGTGCAATCTGAGAATCTGACTGGAACGAAAACTTAACTGTACCTAGATCCAATGTTAGTGAGCTTAAGTTAGACCGCACACAGAAAAGGGGCCTCCAGAAGTGCTCCGTTGGATCGAAATGGACCCACTTTGGATATAACCTAAGTATACCTTGACCCTGGGTCTATTTTAGTTATGTTTTAGCCTATATAAGGACCTTAAACCCTCTCTCATTCAGCCCTTACGAATTTGAAGAAACCCTAGGAGAGAGAAGAGGGAAAAGAGAGAGAAAGTGTGAGAGAAGTGGGAGGATCTCCCTGATACTCTACCCTGCCACTACAAGCTTAACCACCTCTTTCTAATCGCTTTCCAGACAATTTCAGCTTCGTTTCTAGGTAAGAAACCCTAACCCTACTCTGATCTAGGGTTATGATCATTGCAAATGATGAAATAGCTAATCTATTTCATTCTATAGGTTGCCAAATTGCCGTACACGAAGACTTAGCAAATATATCGAGATCATTACGCTTCTACGACGTAAGGTGCGGACTTTAGGTGTATAGGTTATGGTTTTCAAGGCTTTCAATGTCGGTTAATGATTTATAACTGACAAGGGTACTATTACACATGCAAAATGCGTCGTTTGTTTCGTTATACAAGTTTATATGAGATATGTAGGATTTAGGCTATTCTATGCATATGTTGAAATGTTTGATTTTGTTTGGATTTTGGATTTGTGCTTAACATATTTATTTGTCGTGAATGTAGGCTTAATACATGTGTGACAACTCCTTAGCGAAAGGACTTGCCCTAAATCACGTCATGACAAAAATACGTTATATGTGATAAATGTGTAGCCCAAGTGTTTGTGAAAATATTTAAGTAAACACGGATCCCGGAGTCATGTATGCCATGATTTCTGTCGTGGGTATACACGTGTGATATATGGGGCAACTCCCTAGTGAAAGGATTTGATCTAACACATGTGCAATCATCATACGTCATGTATGATGATGTTTGTAGTCTATGTGTTTGTGAAAATGCCTGAATGTGCTAGCGTTCGTCTAGTACACCTTGTATGTGGATCGAGATACAAATCTCGGTTACTTTAATTGTGTGAATGATTTCCTACATGAACGCTTTATTGTAAATTCTGTTTTACTTATGCAATGATTGTGTGTGAAATCGTGTTTGTATTGTAATATGTTTTGAATGTAAATTATGTTTGATAATATGCTTATGTGCTTGAAATTATTGAACCTATGAAATCCATTACGGTGGATTGCCTCCTATGATTACATGATGAAATGATTGATTTTGGGACTATGAAGTAGTCCAGGCAATCGGAAACGGAGATGAATGCGTGGCTGAGATTCATTCGCCATGCGAGATGTGTTCGACGAACCCGAGTCGTACTTCGGTTGGTGGTAGTGATTAGGCCACACGAAGTGCTTGCATTTCATGTCGTTCAATTTGTCGTACGCTCGAGCTAGCTGAGCTCGTCAAGTAACTCGATTTATCCTATGTATGTTCACCATGTTTGGACGCCTCTGTTTGAACCTAAGGTACCAAGCTTACCAGTGGAATCCCGTTAACCGTGGTACCTCGATCCGCTAAGACTCATGAGCCGGGCAGGTGGTATGGGACACCGTGGTCGAGCTGTCGGCCTACGCTGGGGCCACGAGCCTCCCCGTAGTGACCGTTGAGCAACCAGACTTATGAGTCGAATATGGTGGTATAAGACACTGTATTCGAGCTGTCGGCCTACACTGATAAGGTGATGGGGGAGTGGTGTAACGATTCCATGTAACAGCCCCGACAGACCTTTGTAGTGACCTCGAGAGTACTTTGAGTCTACGTGGAGGCGACGACCCTTTCGTAGCAACAAGAGTACAAACTAGGCCTGTATTGATAAGGTGATGGGGGAGTGGTGCAACGATTCCGTGTAACAGCCCTGACAGCCCTTGCAGCGACCTAGAACCACACTACCGTATGAGATTATCTAGGATTGATGACCCTAGAATGGATCATTGTTTGGGAATGATATAAGGGAGGTACCCTAGTTTCCCAATACTGCTGTTTGAAATGGACTAATAACAACTCGGTAATCATGCTCATCATCGCATTGCATGTGCCTGGAAGATGTGGAGCACTGAGGGATAAATGCATGCCGCGGACGTAAGATGGTGCCGTATGAGGGTGGTTAGGCGAGGGGCATGCATCACGACTACATTTCATACTTGCATTAACAAGAGTACTTAAGATTGTTGATTGTACTGCTTTATCATTACTTCTCGACTGATTTGATAACATGTTAACCTATGTTTTATTGTTTTACTGAGTTAGCTACTCACTCCCACGTTATGGGACGATGTTCTGGACACCCACCAGACTCTGTCTTAGATGCAGGTACCGACGATTCACAGGAGGCTGACCCTGATTACTATGATGATCAGGATGAGTTCTCCTACATGCAGTTCTCTGGCGGTTTTGCTTAGGCTATCGGATTGACGGGGCTATTGGGCTATCACGACAGTTGGACTATTTTTTGACTTTTGTTTTGATTCAGTACATGTATTTGATGACTCAGCGAAGTAATCATACTCTGGTGATAGATCGAAATCGTTTGATTTTATATACATCTATATACATCTTTTAGTCTTCCGCTTGCGTTTTATACATTGATCTGGAGTATGGATTACTGTCTTGGTATAATCTCACTCATGTTTATTGCATTAACACAAACAACATGTAATCATCATTATCTATGTTGCATAAGTAATGTTTTGGAACTCGAGAGTTGAGTTGCTACTCGATCCTCGAATTTCAGGGCGTTACATGTACGTTGAATTGTTCGACATGGAGCGCATACGCACTCCTTGTGGCCTAACCATTGCCGCTAATCACCGTACGACTCAGATTCATCGAACGTATCCGTTGTGGCTAAAACAGTTCAGCCACCGATCGTAAACCATTACTGATTGCCTGGACTACATCGTAGCTCCAATCACACTCCAACTAATAACATTCACATGTGATAGTCAAAGACAGCATGTGACAACCAATCTTAATATAAATCTCGTTTGGGCATTTCAATAAAAAAATAGTATACATGTTATCATACATAGGCATTTCATTCATAAATCACATAATAGTAAGATAAGTTACATAAAGAAAACTGTAACTATAGATAAGGGAATTGAGAATCCTATCTCAACACCCTCATTAAATACATTTCAACAAGCATTTTCTTATTCAGGCATTTTATCAAACACTTAGACTACACATATCACATACATATAATAAGTTAGTTAAAACACATATTGTAGCAAATCCTTCCACGTAGGAGTTGCCACATGTACAATAATCAAGTATTCCCAAACAAAAATCATGGCAAGCACAAATCATAATTCCATATTCATACAAAAATTTAAATAAACACATGAAATTCATTATTTTCAACATAGTTCATGTATGTGTGAAATGCGCGGAAACATCGTATCTAAGCATATGTGATAGCAGTCAAGTCAGTCATAAATCATTAACTGACATTGAAAGCCTTGAAAACCATAACCTAAATGTTTATAGTTTGCACCTTTTGCCGGTAAACCCGTACCGAGCTCAGTTTGAACACTACGTTTTTGTCTACGGCACAACGACAACCTATAACATGAAATAGGTTAGCTATTTCACCATTCACTCTATTTAGATACCTAAAATAAGTTAGGGTTAGGATTTCTTTCCCAACAACAGAATCGGAATCGCTGGTGTAGCGACACGGGAGAGGCGATTCAGCACATGGAGTGGCAGGAACGAATCCCGGCATCAAACCACAACTCTCTCTCACTTCTCCTCACTTTCTCCTTCTCTTTTCTCTTTTCTATCTCCTAGGGTTAGAGAAATTCGTATGAAAGAGAGAGGTGTGGGTTTAAGGTCCTTATATAGGCCCAGAACTGACGCAAATGGCCCCAGGGCCATGGTATACTTAGGTTATAGCCAAAGGGCATCTGTTTCAGGCCAACAAAGCTCATCTGGGGTCCATTACCTGCACACGGTTAGGGAAAAGTTCCCTGACAATGGATCTAAGCCAGGTTAAGTGTAAGACCTGTATCCTAGCTCGTACCGTTCTGTAGGCTTCGTGGTCCTCCCGGTCGGATTCCGACAACTCTTGACTCGTTTTAGATGTTTGCCCGTGAACCTAAGTCGAGTCTTGCATACCGAAGTCGGCTCAACCTGAAATTTGTACCTTAGCGACCGCGCCGTCGCCGCGATTCTAATGCCACGACTTGTACACCGAACCGATACCCAAGCCAAGAGATATGGGTCCGCGTTCAATTCGAGGAAAATGTCGCACTTTGTGAATTCCGATGGAATCTCTACGATATGTTCCATCAATCACATCAATCATAAGTCGAGTGCATCCCATCACAAGCCGTCACTCACCCTTATCTCTCCTTACCCAAAGTCAATGCAACCCATGCTTAACCCATTCTTTTCTTACAAAAAGTCAAAAGGACCCATCCCTTTCCACTCCATCACCACTCCTCTCTCTCTCTCTCATTTCTCACTCTTCCAAGCAACTCCCAAGGAGAGGAAACGTCCAAGCTCTCCATGAGAAGAGCCATGTGTGGCCCGCTCCCTACCATCCTATCTCCCATCTCCACCCTTGGATCATCATCTCCACCGTTGAAGGAGCATTTTGGGAGCATTGGAAGGCTAGGGAGGAAGAAGAAGGATAGGTGGGTGCTTCTCTCTCTCTCTCTCTCTCTCTCTCTCTCTCTCCTTCTCATTTTGTGTGATGTGTGGCCCACTTGGATGGACCCCACCTTAATGTATGTTTTATCTAAACCGTCCAAGTCATGTGGACCCTACCTTATGGTGGTGGAAACACACAAGTATCAGATTGATTCAAATCAGGTGGACCACGTTCATGTGGGACCCACCTTGATGAAATGTGGGCCACGTTCATGTGAGACCCACCACAATGCCTGTGTTTATCTGCCGTCCAGTGTCCCTGGACGCTGGACGTGTTGATGGCTAACATGGAGTGCGTGTATTGACATGGGCGTGTACTAACAGCTAACAAAATAAATAATATATAGCCTTTTAAAGTTTTGGGGTGGGCCACTCATGCAGGCCCCACCTTGATGTATGGAACTAATCCACATCGTCCATCCCATTCCTTAGCCCATTTTAGGTGTTGAGCCGAAAAATGATGCCAATCCGAATCTCTGATGAGCCACATCATGAAAAACATCAGTTTTGGTGATATAGACTATTAGGGGCCGCTGTGATGTTTATATGTATCAAATACACTTAAGATTGAGCTTATTAGGCCTGTCTCGAGCCTATGAACCCAACCGACGGGGTGGATTCTACTGATGTGGGCCCCACTTATGATAACCTATAACTAACAAAAAAAAGGTGGTTGACGTTGCTGCAGTCAGCGTCCAGAGGACGCTGCAGCAAGCAGCGTCCTTCTGCTTAGAATGACAGGGTAGGCCTCACCTCAGGCCGCACCATGATGCTTGTTGATCATCACCACCGTCCAATTGATGGCCCCCTTTAATTATGGGGATATCCCAAAAAAGAATTCAGCCGTCCATGGGAACTTAGGTGGCCCACATCACAGCAAATAGTGAGGGATTAAACGTCTACCATTAGAACCCTTTCTGGGTCATAGAAGCGTTGGATCCTTATGAAATTTGTTTTTCCTCTTCACCCGGGTCTTTGTGACCTTATGAATAGATTGGATGAAACGTTATGGTGGGCCCCACGTGGGACCCATTCACCATGGAAAGTGGATTGGCTAGCGTACCTCAACAGCAGCCATTGCTGCTACTGTGTTTAACGTCAGCAAGGTCTGTGGGACCCTCTTGACGTATGTGTTTCATCTATGCCACCTACGCCGTCACATGGGGACGGTGGGGCCTGATGTAGTGGTCGTCCACACGTGGGATGTGTGCACCCCACCTTGATGTGTGGGTTTTATATCTACACCATCCATTGCTGGACGGTGGTAGATGAAGCCTACCTTGATGTATTTATTTTAAATCCAGGCAGTCTATCTGCCTTATATCCAGCCATTTATCCATGTGTGGACCCCAACTTAATATAACGATTTTATTTGTGCCTCCTGTGCAGTGGATCCCGCCTTGATTGTATTTATTTTACATCTCCCATCCATCACAGCAAATGAACGCACCCTGATTGTATGAGGCCTGCCTTGATGAATGTGTTGTATTCACACCGTTTGTCCATTTTGATGGATGTATAGCCCACTTTGATGTATGTGGGTATATCCCAACCGTCCATTTATTGTCTGTGAAGTGATGTGTGGGACTCACCTTGATTTATTTATTATAACCCACACCGTCCATTTTTATTGTGGGCCACGTGTGTGGACCCCACCATGATGCATATGTTATAATCTAGATTGTCCATCACATGGACGCTACTGGGTGGAGTGCACTGTAATGCATGTGGTTTGTATCCACGATGTCGTGCTTCCTCCAGCACGTGGGGCCCACTTGATGATGTGTGTGGGGTCCAAACTGTTCATGGACCCCACCTTGATTAATGCATTGCATCCACACCGTCCAACCCATGGACGGTGGATGCGATTTGGCTGGGGAACCTCACATCAGCTATATAGCTGGTCAGTCAACGTCAGCAAGTTCTGTGGGTCCCATTTGATGTAAGCGATCCCCAAGCTGTCCACCTATTTTGCCAGCGTGGACACCACCATGATGTAATTGTTTCATCCACACCGTCTAGACTGTTTAGACGATGTTGGACAATGTTTGGACAGTGCTGATCATCATATGTGGGCCATGTGCCCCATGGAATGACAGTGTACAATGATACACATGTTACACCTACAACTATTGAAATGATTTTGATGTGGTCTGAGCCCATTTGAGGCCCATTAGAGTGGCCCGTTGGTGCGGCCCACTTGACAATTATGATGCCCATTGCGATGTATTTCTGACCCATTGATGAGGCCCATTGTGATATATTTTCGGCCCATTTGGTAAGGACCAATGAGATGTATTTCTGGCCCATGAGATGCATCCCATTGTGATGTATATAGGCCAGGATATGGCCCGTGGCCCATTCGAGAGGTCCACTTTGGTATACTTAAGGCCCATTAGTGCGGCCCATTGATGCAACCCACTTGATGTGTATGAGGCCCATGTTCAGGGCTCGCCTGTTATGTATGTTAGGCCCATGCGCAGGGCCCGCCTGTTATGTATTTATGGCCCTTTGTGGCATGGCCCATTGAGTTGTATATAAGGCCCAACATGATGTATACCCGGCCGATGTGCCGAGGCCCGATGTGATGTATATGTGGACCTTGTGTGAGGCCAAGGGCCCACTATATGTTTGACTATATGTGGGCCACTGCTTGGGAGCAATGTTGGTTGAATGTCCACATTGATGGGCAATGATGGTTGAAAGTCCTCATGTGACCTTCCCTTAGGCCTTTGGTTAGGCCGATTATCGATCAATTTTGATTGTCGTGGCCGATTGCCAATTTCGATTAACGTGACCGATTTATCGATTTCGATTATAGCTTGATCCCGATTGTCGAGGCCGATTATCGAGGCCGATTTCGATTGCCAATTCTGATTCCGATTGTCGAGACCCAATGTGATGTATATGTGACCCGTGTTTGAGGTCAAATGTGATTTATATGTGGCCCGTTGTGATGTTTATTCAACCCGTATTCAAGGCCCATTGTGAAGTATTTGTAGCCTGTAAGCGAGGCCCATCCTGATGTGTATTAAACTCTTGAGTGAGGCCCATGGTGTTGTATTTTTGACCCTTGTGTGAGGCCATGGGCCCACTATATGTTAGGCTCTATGTGTGCCAATCCTTGGGGGCAATGTTGGTTAAATGTCCACATTATCGAGGTCGATTGACGATGCCGGTTATTAATATCAATTATGAGTATGTGACAACATAGCATCACGATACATGCCCATACGCATCATCTGCATGTTTGTCGTGAGATGTGGTTGACCATTGCATATGACATTGGGCAGGTTGTTGTGAGACTCCCAGATAGGCGGAGGTTATCTCACATGAGCACATGATATGCACAGGATTGATGTATGACTGAATTGTATGACTCATGCAGCTTGCATTGTGATTACTGTACGCCCTAGCTATATTAGGCCCGTAGCCTCCACAGGCATATCGTGGATGGCCAGATGGGACACCGAAAATGTTTGGTTCTAGCATACGGGCGCCATAGATGTCCCTGGGTGAAAATCCTTAAACCTCCGTGGCCAGGAGACGCCCCAACGTCGAGATCGAGTGGATATATATGAGCACATGAGGGCCGTATACTAGTAGGCAGTGTCTCCCACTGTGTCGTGGTCGGTTGGGAGGGGGTGTGACCTTACCCGCCTGAGTGAGGGGGCAATGTCTAGGTTGAGTTTGACCAGCTTGAGGAGTGGGTTCGCTATCGACGAGCTGGGCCTGATATTGGCAGGCAGATAGTGAGGTCTCTTCCACTTACCCAGTTTTGCGCTCGGATAGGGGTGGCAAGCTGGTGTAGAGTGTAATAGACCCCGGTGATGATCCCAGAGAGGAACCGTATTGATATGTGGACTTATTGAGAAGGAATTGCATACCCATTCATTCGTTCATTCACTATCCACTTGGGCTGGTGGTACACAACTATTTGTTATGTGTACCTTCATAATGACCAGGATTTCGATTGGGGTGCGCAACTAACATGAGATTAGGAGTTTACCACATTGAGTCTGACTATCCAAATTTAGGTATGGGACTGGTTTGGATAGAAGTCCCTTGTGATACTACGTACTATCATCCCGACTTCACACTTCAGCATGGTCATTCCATTCGCACCGCATATTGCATTACATTCGCGGCATATGACATTTTGGGTTACCTGTGTTTCTGCATTTATATGGTTTAGATACGACATCTGATATAGTTGATTTGTATCACGTATTCTGATATTGTTCCTCATTCGTATAGTTGATCTATACCGCATATTCTGATATTGTTCCTCATTTATATAGTTGATCTATACCGTGTATTATGATATTGTTCCTCATTTGAATAATTGATCTGTATCGCGCATTCTGATATTGTTCCTCATTTGTATAGTTGATTTGTATCGCGTATTCTGATATTGTTCCTCAATTGTATAGTTGATCTGTACCGCGTATTCTGATATTGTTCCTCATTTGTATAGTTGATCTGTATCGCGTATTCTAATATTGTTCCTCATTTGTATAGCTGATCTGTATTGCGCATTCTGATATTGCTCGACTCATGGACTTGTCAGTATTTTTGCTTACTCTGATAACATATGATTCATGACCTTGCTCCTATTTCGACACTGTATGATTATGACATTGCATTGAATACTTGACACTTACCTTGTACACACACTTACACCACCCTTTAAGCTTTCTATAAGCTTATGCATGATAGATGTGTGCAGGTGATGTTAGGTTGCAGCAGTGTTGAGCTTGGAGCATGCAGTGGTCTTCTGGAGCTTGATTTTCGATTGATGTATTTTTCTTTCAGTATTGTACTCAAATGATTATATTAGTGGATATGTGATGATGATGTTGCCTTTGTGAATTGGGTAATCTTATGGTTATGCTTATTACGAGTTAAATGTACAAAAAAAATCCTCCTCATAGGATCCCAGGATCAGAATATAACATATAGACTCTAAGATCCGAGATTGGGGTACTATGGAGGTTGTCGGCACCGGATTCGGTGATCGGGATTCCCGTAAATCCGATTTCCGGGTTTGGGGCGTGACATTAAGATTTCGGTCCAATCGATTTTGTGGATCGACCGTAGAGGACCAGTTTCAGTTCAACGAATATCGTCACTCGATCAGGGTCATAAGTACACTAACTTATGTAGGGAAATTTTCCTGATCCAAGGGTATAGTTGGGTCAAAATACGATGGTCTGAAACCTTAAATTTGGCCAGCAAGCGAACGACCCAAATCACTTAAATCTGAGTTCATTTTCTAAAGATATTCGCGTTTCCCACACACTTCACTCGGAGCTCAAGTTGTACATTTTTGGATACTAGTTAGGCTCGATTCCCGTACTGGTTGTCAAGCCAATAAGACGGTCATAACCGTATAGTTTTGCCGTCATCGGACTTTCGACGCGTGGTCCAAGTCCGATACGGAGTTTTAATGTGCTCCCGAGAGCAACTGAGTTTTGAGATTGCCCTTAGGTTTTTAAGTAGTGTTGGGTTAGTGATTTTAATGGGTTTGGGTCTTGTAGTTTATATAGAAAATGGTTCAAGCCAAATCCATCGATTGTTTAGTTTAATATTTAATTAAATTTCACCCTAATTACGACAAAATAAGGTCCTAGGGTAGTTCTATGTCCCTTGTTAGCTTTTTTTTTTGTTAGTATATTATTTTAATTATTTTTCTACTAGTTCTTCATCAAGTCTACTTCATCTCCATCAAATTTCATTAGATTTCGTGTTGTAGAAAAATTCTAAAAATTCTAGAAGCAGCAGCTATCCAAACTAATGAATTCCGGATAGTTGTCACTATGATCTATATTTAACTATATTAAAATTTTTATTATATTTTTTACTTATTTTTATATGAAACTAGACTTATCAAGCTTCAATCTGGATTTTGAATCACGTAAATTGGAATTATATCGAGGGAGATATGACTTTTCGAAGTCATACAAAAAACTACAGAAAACGGGCCGCCCGGCCCACTGTGGCCCGTTGGACCGCGATGCATCGCCGTCACGGCGATGCCATCGCCGCTCGCTGTCCTGTCTGGTGGTGGTTTCACCATCTAATATTTGAAATGAGTGTATTTTACAAACTAGAATGAGTTATTTGACATGTAATATATGATTTTGGGGTAGGAGAAGCTGATCTATCCAAACAACCTACTTATTTCATGAGATTCCAAAATATTAATGCTCAAAAACCTATTTTATTTATTTATTTACTATTTATAGTAAATTTTAGTATAAGTATTGTTCTTCATCACTTAAACTTTAGAATTTGTGTCTAATATTAAAGTACTTAGAAAAATTTGAAGAATAAGGTGGTGAAAGGTGAAATTTTGAAGGAAATGGGTTAAAAATGGATTTTAGACTTTGTGCTTGAGTTTGAGAAGTTAATAATGTGTTATGATCGACCCAGTGCCTAAGTACGTCCATCGCCAAGTTGGGAAAAATCTGGGACGTTACGCATACGTTGTTGAGTACCATAATCTACACGTCATACACACACGTGGGTCCATAAGGGAATAAATTTTGTTACAAGAAATGGCATTTAAGTGTGCATTTAGGTGCTTTTAAAATGTGTGTATTTAATATATATTTTGGTCATTTTAAACATGTGGGTAATGTGGGGCCCATTTATTATTAATAGGACCGTAGGTGTAGGTTGAGTACAACATGAAAAAAAATCGAAATAGATAAAAAAAGAGAAAAAAAAAATAGAAAGAGGAAAAAAAAGCCTCAAAAAGCTTTTATCAAGGTGAGTGATCCATCCTTGATTTAAAAATTTTATAATTGTTGTTATTAAATTTTTTTTTTTATTGTTATAGTCAATTGATTTTAATTTTGAAATTGTAGGAAATTATTATTTGTCGCTAATATTTTATTACTGAAATATTTTTTTAAAAAAAGATCAATAAGATCAAAATAAAATCCAAGTTATATTTCTAAGTCATTGACTTTAATGCAAATAAAAAATAAAAAATTTATTTGAATTATGTAGGAAATAAATTCGAAATTATTCCGAATCTTACTTAATTTATATTTTAAATTAATTTTGCTGACATAAATATGTAAACTGACTTAAATTATAAAATTTAGAATTTTTTTATTCAAGATTATTCCAAAATAATATATCAAAATAATTCATACTAATTAAAAATATGATATTTATAATATTCGATAAATTTTAATAATAATTAAAGTCTGAACTTAATAACTTTAAATATCTTATTTAGCAAAATATAAATCAAGTAAAATTTCAGTTTAGGAATATTAATATATGATTAACTAATTTAAAGTTAGATTTACTTTAATTTTGTTTAACTTAGTTTGATTAATAGTAATTTAATTATATTATGAGCTTTAGATTTTGATTATAAATTTTAGGGAGTATAGAATTAATTTTGATTGAAAAAAAAATTAAATTCTAAAATTAATTCTAAATAAATAAAACATATAATTACTTATTATAATTTTAATAAATTGAGATTTGATCAATCAAATTTTAAATCTTAAAAATTAGTGATTAGTATAGATTTTCAATCTATGTACATACGTAATCCCAATAGATAAAAATGTACTAATACAGGATATTGAATTAAGATTTATTAATATATTTCTTAATTCAACTAGTAGGGTTTGAAATAAGTAGAGAGAGAATCATATTTAGATTTTTTTTTATATATTATTAAATTAATTAAATTAGAATTGTTAAATCTAAATCATACATTAAATTATTTGAATTTGGGATTTAACATGGATTATTTTTAGGAGTTCCTATGTTTTACTAATTTATAATTCCATAAAGAAATTTTACTTCAAATTTAAAATTATAATTTTGATAAATTAATTATTAAATTATATTAAAAATTAATTCTAAATTTATAATCGAGAATTTTAATTATTTAATTACAATAATTACTGAGTTAATAGCTATCGAACCTTACAACAACCTCTATACATAATTTGAGAATAAAGAAGAATATACGATGTAACTATGTAGTTTGGAACTAACACGTAGTAAGTTGCATATTTAATAATTCCGATTTAAATAAATGACAGACACCCTTATCATGTACATATGTACTTTTAATTATCAATGAATGTTGAAATGCAGACGCGCTACCCTGTGGATGTCCCTAAAAAACATAAGCAGGTAGGGCAATTGTGTCCCTTGGGTGAAAATCCCTAAAGCCAGCAAGTAGAGCAATTGTGTCCCTTGGGTGGAAGACCCTAAAGCTAGTAAGTAGGGCAATTGTGTCCCTTGGGTGAAAGACCCTAGAACTCATTGGATCCTTTGGAGTCTCCTTTGTATACAACGTATGAGTACAATTGTGTGTGTGGACACACGCCAAAGGTACAACTGGAGCAGTAGTCTGACCTGCTAACCTATAAATGGGTCCCTCACCTCAAGGTACCGGTGAGTGGGCGTTAGTGCAACGTGAGCATCCACTTGGGTATGGTGTTGTAAGAGATAATGGCTATTTAATTTTGTTATTTATGAAATTCATGAAAAGTGTGGCATTTAGAGCATCTTTACAATTCCAGTATTGCATTCATCTCATCTTTTAAGATTCGGTACTTTAATTCATGTTTTAAAATTTAAACAAAGTATTTTCATTATTTGTACATTTTGTATAATTATATAAATTTCATATTTGGGTTGGATACGATCCCATGAGCTGTTATGCTCACCGCCCACATTAACAGTGTTTTAGGGCTCGAAGATGAGTTAGGGGCGAAGCAAAGCGATGATCTGACCGTCCGTCTAGTCATAGTGATCTTCTCTATTTGTGTTAGAAAAAAAAGTATAGTGAAAAAACTCAAAAGTGAATCTAAACATTGTACTAGACAAATATTTGATTTATTGTAATGTAGTTTTTATTTAAATTTATATTTGAGAATGTTTAAAAATTTAATCACAATCTGGGATTCAGAGTCGGGTCTGGCCAACTTGGGCACCGAATTTCGTGGTGTGACAGGTTGGTATTAGAGCTTAGGGATTAAATTTTACTAAGGACCTTAGGTATAGGTTACACTAGGGCTTAGGTATGAGTAATAGGGAACCTAAGAGCTAGTTTTGTTTAGATTTTTTAAATACAATTTAAGTAAGGTTAAGTAGGGGTTGTAGCCGAGTTTAGTTGCGAGTTGTGGAGAACCTAAAGTTACACTTTGTACACAAACTTAGGCACATTAGTGATAGGGTGCACATTTAATTTTATTTGAATGTTTATTATTTTTTGTAATTATATTGATTGTTTATTTCTGCTTGGAATGTTGTTTTTATTGCATGTTACTCTCAAGTAGGGAGAACTTAAGCACAACAGAGTGCGCAACGATAGTGTGGTTGTGGGTACGATTGAATCTTGAGGACGAGATTCCTATAAGAGGGGTAGTTGTAATAACACTAATTCCTGTAGCGATTTACACACTTTTGTGCCCACTTAAACCTTACAACATATGGAACTTAACAGACATTTAAACACACCGTTAATCAGGAGGAGTATGCTTATCCGTTCACACGTTGGGTGTGTTTGAATTTTGAGGACAAAATTCTTATAAGGGAGTTAGAATGTAATGACCTGAGATTTTGGTGAACATTCATGCATCTACATACATGCACACTTGCATCCATCTAAACATTCATGTAAAAATGCATTCATGCATGCATGCGTACATAAAGTATGTAAGTTGTGATATGTGTGATCAATTTTTATTTAGAGTTATCGTTGATTAATAATTATATCATTTTAGTACATATATATGTATATGTATACGTGCACTGTCCTTACTCATACACCCAAGATCAACCGTTCATTCATTAACCAGCTCAAATATAACCGTGGAACATACACTAAATCCAACCATTTATACGCCATACATGGTATGCGATCACCCACTCATCCATCCATTTTTAGGATTGTAATTTAATCATCTAAGTCGTTTATCTGACAATCCACATATCTGATCAACTAATAATCTATCTCGCACCTATCTAAATATGAAAGTAACCATGCATTAACCTGTATAAAAGAATGGACTCTTAATCATTTGATTATTTTACATGTATCCCACATCGAAAATGATGGGAGGAGTTTTGGGGTTTATATGAGGATGTGTGTGTAGTATTCTTATTTGGAGCTTTGGAGATTGAGACGCTCGGGTTGCGTATTCCAGTGCGCATGGACGCTCGCGCTAGGGCTCGGGCATGGGCACGAGTGTGGGCGTGGGTAGTGTGGTTGTAGTGGCATGGTTGTGAGATGGTGCGACCGCGGTGCGAGTGGTCTAGTAAGAGCCCTAGGTGCAATGGATCTGAAATGAGCCAGGGTTTTATAGGTGACTGAGAGCGATTAGATCTTTAATCCGAAACGGTCAGCCATTTCTGAAAATGGCTAGCTGGCTTGAAAGCCACAATGGTCTAAAAATGGATGGGCCATAATGATCCAACGGTCAGATCTTTCGATCTGACGACCAGAAATGGCTAAAATTAATGACCGATGGTCAGAAACGTTTTTCAAATGTTCTGAACCATTGATGGCCACCTTGCAACGGTCCACTCCCTAGTGCCTATATAAACTGGACAATTTTGATCCAAATTCAATCATCTCAAACACAAATCTCTCCCTTTCCATCAGATTCTCCAGATAACATCTCCTTCGTAGAATATTGTAATCACATCCACTGTTTGGTTCTGCAAGAAGATCTGCTACGTTGAATTGTTCCTAAGTGGACCCATCATGATTGCTGCACGCCGGATCCACACAGGCTTGTCTTATCTTATAAGCAATTCGCCTGTAACCCATCAATAATTGATAAGGGGGAGAATCACTCTTTAAGGACATCATATATTTTTACGTGATTAAGCCTAGTGAAATGATATAATTATACTTTGTTTTCTATTTTTCGGTATATCCAACATTTTTCTAACAATTTTAAAGCGTGAATATGGATATCGAAAGTGTTGCATCAATCAAACTAATGAAACAAGATCTGATCAGATTGGACTGGTTCAACGGTTCAAATTTCACTAGGCGGCAGGACAAGCTAAAATTCTTGTTAATTGCTCTAAAGATCTTCTACATCCTAGACCCGAATCTCCAGCCTATGCCTGAAGCAACGGATGTTGACACTCCAGAACAAGTCATTGCAAGAATCAAGCGACAAGAAGATGAATTGTTGTGTCACTGTTGAGGGTCAAATATTACATATTAGACCCCAGTTATTACTTGGTTTTATGCACATGGTAATGCTTAATGTTCTATTTCAATCATGATTGTGTTGCAAGGTAATTCAAGAGCTTGGATTGAAAATGATGTTAAAAGTATGGATTTAATGCTCAAGAATCACCAAATCTAGTGGACAGATCAACCATTAATAGTTTGAGGCCACTTGATCTCTGGATATGCCTCAATTTTGGACTCAACCCCTTAAATTAGATGGGAAAATGATTAGACGACATGGATTTCTTCAGAACGCCACCATGGACCCCACCTACAAGGTGCTTGTGCACAAGATCACACGCACCTGCAATACACAGCACCATGAGTCTGGTCAACACAAGGGGGACCCGTGTGTTTCACGAAGAGAGAGAAAGAGAGAGAGCTCTCTCTCTAGCGGGCATCCCACTGCGAAACTCCTAAATAGGGACTCGCGGACGGTTCGGGTGGGCCATCATCTCGGACCAAAACATCCGATCCGGACTGTCCATTAGACTCCAAAGGGCCGGCTGATCAGGACCTAGAAGAAAAGCCTGCAAAGAAGCGGCGAGAACTGCTTGGACATGTTCGAGTGTAAGATAAACGGCAACAAGAAAGAGCCCGCGGGCTACCACAGGGTCTATCCGTACCACACTTTCTAGGGATGGGATTTCAAGAGGAACCTAATGAATGGAGTGGATTTATAAAAAATCAGAGAAGGTGGGCCCACAGATGCCATCACAGTCGACGTTATGTTGAGTACGGGCGTCCGATCGGTCCCGATGACCCGGTCTGATGAACAACTAAAACAGAAATCCAAAGAGCAATACAGACCATCCAGACTACAGCAAAGGAGAGTTCAACCACTCCTATGTGGTTAGATTGATTGGATGGGAGGGTCTCTCCCTCCAAACTCAGATCAAACGCGACAGCTTACGTGTTTTCGCTATGCAGAACAGGGTAGTGCAAACCGACCTCCGCAAAAGGCTCTACTGAAAAGATTTGGAAAGAAATACAGCAGCCTATAAATTAGTGTGTTGTCCAACAGGAAGAAGAAGAAGAGGAGAGATAGCGAAGGAGAGAAAGAGAGCAGGGAGAAAAAGCGTGGATAGGTCGTCATCAAGAGTTTTTTCTTCCCTTTCCTTTGTTGTTTTTCTTTATGCTTTTCTTAAGAGTTTTTAGTTTGATCATATCTATGGTTGGCTAAACCTCTTAGCTGGGGCTAAGAGGTGAAGCTTGTAGCGTGATGGGATGTTTTCTATTGTTTTGATTCATGTTTATATTAAACTCTCTTTGATTCTAGTTTGATTATAAGGAATACTTGCAGTTTTTAATGGTTTGTTGTGACTTGAATTACAATGGATCTGCGATAGCTTTGAGTATGTTCTTTTAATTATTAAGATTGTGAATTTAGGAAATCCTGTTGTTCACTATCGTCCCTTGGACATGGTTGGATGATGGAATCCTCCCTAACTCTCACAATTCTTCCCGATTGGTTGTGGATTGGCAATTTTTGTTGTTTGCTTTGTCTCATGGGCATGGTTTTGTAATGGAATCACTTCTAGTTCTCATACCTCTCATTCATTAAGAACTAGATCAAAGGAAGTTCAGATTGGATAAGATGGGACTCTGATTCCAGTTGCGTTCCTGAATCAAGCATAGATCTCCCTAATCTCTACAAGTGGATCCTTGGAAACCCTAGTTTCCCACCTTTGAATTTACAAGTTTAGTTAAATAATTCACAATTACTCTCAAATTTTCCAGATTTAGATTTTCATCTTCTTCTAGTTCTAGTTCTAGTTACTCTCAGAAGAGACACAAGTTCAGTCCCTATGGATTCGACCTCGGTCTTACCAAGATTATTACTACATTGCGACCCTACACTTGGGGTTGTGAACAAATTTTTGGTGCCGTTGCTGGGGACTAACGGTTGTATTTTTCTAAGATTAGCTAGTTTTAGAATTAGATTAAGATTAGGGTTATTTTTCTATTAGGGTTTGTTTTCTGTTCTTAAAAACTTTCTAATTTTAGGTTTAGAAACTTTCCTAAATTGAGTTTAGAATCTAACTTTTTTTAGAAACTTTCTATTTTTAGAATTTTTGTTTTTAGAAACTGACTTGTTTTGTTTTGTTTTGTTTTACAGGATCTTAATTTAGGAACTTCTAATCTGGTAACTTCTTTCTAATTATCTTTCTCTTTATATTTTTAGATTTATATTTCCTTTCTCTCTTTTAGGTTTAGGTTAGAATCTGAATTTAAGGGCTGAGAGTGTTTCATGCTCAAATGGGTCCGTGATAACACTCGACGTCTTTTGAGTGAATGAGGATTGGTTGAGGGGTTATCTATCCATCATAGGATTAGACACCACTTGAGATCCTCAGAGTTAATTGAAGTGATGGTTGCAAATCAACAACTTCAACCTAGGGCTGAGGAAGTCCAGGATGAGTGTCACGCCTCGAACTCGAAAACTGGGCTCACAGAATTCTCGATCGCCGAATCCGGTGCCGACAGCCTCCTTAGTACCCCATTCTCAGCTCCCGGCACCCATACGCTAGATTCCGATCCTAGGATCCTATAAGGAGGAATTTTCAACGTACATTTATCTCGTAAGAAGCATAACCACAAGTTTACCCAAATCACAAAGGCAACATATCATCACATATCCACCAATATAAACAGTTGAATACAGTGCTGAAAGGGAAATACATATGTCAAAAATCAAAGCTCCAGAAGGCAACTGCACACTCCAAGCTCAACGCTGCTGCGACATAATGTCACCTGCACGCATCTATCCTGCATAAGCTTATAGAAAGCTTAGAGGGTGGTGTAAGTGTGTGCTCAAGGTAAGTGCCAAGTATGCAAATCAGAGTAATGCGGAAACATGCTGGCAAGTTCATAAATACCATCAGCCTTATCCAGGCTATGCGATGCAAAAACATAATAAGTCAATATCTATATTGAGGAAGCAATGTAGATCAGTTATGCAATGCAGAGATGTAGTAAGCCAAATATCATATACTGAGGATGCAATGCAATATGCAAATCCTAACGAGTCCACGAACACCGTCAGCCTTATCTAGGCCATATAAATACAGAAACATAGCAACCTAAAATGCCATATGCCGTGGATGTAATGCAATATGCAGATCCTAGTAGTCCATAATACCATCAACCTTAATTAGGCTATGCAATATAGTAAACCAAATGTTATGTACTGAGGATGCAATGCAATATGCAGTGCGAATGAAATGATCAAGCTGAAGTGTGAAGTCGGGATGATAGTACATAGTATCGTAGGCTATGTGGTCCATGACAAGAGATTTTTATCTAAACCAATCCCATACCTAAACTTGGATAGCCAGACTCAATGTGGTAAACTCCTGATCTCAGGTTGGTCACACGCCCAATCGAAATCCTGATAACAATGAAAGTACACATAACCAATTAGTTGCGCACTACCAGCCCGAGTGGATAGTGAATGAACGAATGAATGAGTAAAATGCTGAGTATGTAACTCTTGCTCAGTAAGTCCACATGTCAGTACCATACATCTTTGGGATTATCACTGGGGTCTAGTACACTCTACACTAGCTTGCCGCCCTTATCCGAGCGCACAACTGGGTAAGTGGAAGAGACCTCACTATCCACCTGCCAATATCGGGCCCGACTCGTCGATAGTGGACCCATTCCTCAAGCTGGTCAAACTCAACCTAGTTATTGCCCCCTCACTCAGGTGGGTAAGGTCACACCCCCTTCCAACCGACCATGACACAGTGGGAGATGCGGCCTACTAGCATACGGCCCTCATGCACTCATGTATATTCACTCGGTCTAGATGTTGTAGCGTCCTCTGGTACCAAAAAGGTTTAGGGACTTTCACCGAGGGACATCTATGACACCCCATGTAGAAAAAGATTTCCATTGTCCCATCTAGCCATCCACGATATGCCTGTGGAGGCTACGACCCTGATGTCGCTAGGTCGTACGGTGGTCATATCACAAAATACGAGATGTATGAGTCATACCATCCAGTCATGCATTAAACCTACGCGTACCACACGCTCATGTGGGGTTACTCTGTCTCTCAAGGAGTCCCACAGAAGCAGGTGAAAAATGAAGGCCCTTACTAAAGGGACTAAAGGGCGGGTCGTCCAGTACTTATCTTTTTTGAAATTCACTTGCTATCGCATCCCCTGGTTGCAGCTTCCTCCCCCGGGTCCGGTCGGTCCACTTCCTCCGCCTGCCTAATCCAGCTGAAAAACGGAAGCGTGAGCGACTAGCGCACCACAACTAGCACTTTTTTCTCTGATAAGCTCGCTTTAATCGCGAGCCATCCGTCTATCTTTTTACCCAATAAGCAATGGATTACTTGCGAAAGTAATGCTTACCGATGACATGTGCTATAATCAATCACTTCTCATGTCAAGCATACATATGATGCCT
>JAJHSJ010000011.1:26322325-26415959 GCA_021015155.1 Magnolia officinalis | reverse complement strand
ATTCCATTTGGAAAAAATTCTGTCAGTGTCAATGTCTTGTGTTTCTACAAGTTTTATGTTTCTAGTGAGATTTATGTGTTGTGTTTTACTGGTTTTAGAGTCATTGGAGCTAATATATGGGGGCCGACTGTGGATGAGTCCATGACTTGGTAATGCCTCTCATAGAACAATCTCTGCCGCCTGATTGGTGGACTTCATACAATTGGAGGATGTCGGTTGTTTTTTTTTTTTTTTTTTTTTTTTTGAGATTCCATTTGGCTTAAACTATATTTCAGTTCCTTTTTAACAAGCAGCTTAAAATATATCTAAGCTATGCAAGTTTACATCTCATTGCTTTGGAGATGAGTTTAATAGCCAAAAAATGATAACATGAGAATGGCCTATACTAATGTATGCATTTGGTACCAATTCTTAATGTTGGCAATTCACCCACCCTGCACCTGACATACCTGTACCTCTCCAAAGGTCACACTGATTGGATGATCTTAATTAACTGTCTGAAATTATCGTTGGATTATTTTGGACCATTTTCTTTTTGACTATCATGAGGAACATTGAGTTGTACTGCACTATATATTCTTTTTAAACATCTATATGCTTCAATCTCCTTTGATCTGCAATCCTATTGTGTTGAAGGGTACATCTATTCTGTTGGGTAGAACACTTATTTTAATATCACAATGATTGGATAATCTCAACCATCTGATATTACAGTTGAATTTAGATCATTTTCTTTTTTACCAAGGTATTGAGGAACTTTGATTTGCACTCGATCCTCTTTCTTAAATGTGTATATTTTTTCTTAACTTCAAGTTAACACTTCTTCTTCTTCTTCTTTTTCGTTTGTCTTTTCACGTTTACATGTTTTAATCCCACCTTGTGTATTGTAGGCCACATCCATTCGAATTGGTATAGATCCAATTTATTTCAATTTTTCTTGTCAAAATACAAAATCTAGCTTTCTTTTTTTAAAAATATATATTTTTTTACAATTTGTCAATTTTTTCACAATTCACAATTTGTTTAAATTCTTTTTTTTTTTTTTTTCAAAATATTTTTTTTAATCTCACTTTTGTGATATAACTTTTAATTTTTGTTGTCAAAATATAAAATCTAGTTTACTTTTTTAAAAAAATATATATTATTTTTTTTACAATTTGTCAAATTTTTCACAATTTTGTTTAATTTTTTAAATTTTCTTTTTCAAAATATCATTTTTTTATCGAAATCTTGTTATATAACTTTTTAATTTTTCTTGTCAAAATACAAAATCTAGTTTTCTTTTTTAAAAAATATATATTATTTACAATTTGTCAATTTTTTCACAATTTTGTTTAATTTTTAAATTTTCTTTTTCAAAATATCATTTTTTAAATATCACTTTTGTTATATAACTTTTTAATTTTTCTTTTCAAAATACAAAAATCTAATTTTTCTTTTTAAAAATATATATTTTTTTACAATTTGTCAATTTTTCACAATTTTATTTAATTTTTTAAATTTTCTTTTTCAAAATATCATTTTTTTAAATATCACTTTTGTTATATAACTTTTAATTTTTCTTTCAAAATACAAAATCTAGTTTTTCATTTTTAAATATATATTTTTTTTTACAATTTGTCAAATTTTTCACGATTTTCTTTAATTTTTAAAATTTTCTTTTTCAAAATATCATTTTCTTATTGAATTTTTTCTTTTCAAAATTATCAACATTATTCAAAGTTCTTAATTTGTATTTCAAAATCTAGATTTTTATAAAATTACATTTTTTTTCAAAATCTAATTTTTTTTTTCTTAAACATTGTTAGTTATTTTTCTAAGCCTTTTAACTTCTTTTTTTTTTTCGAAATTCATCAATTTTTTGTTCTTGAGTGTTGAGCATTAGAGACGGTTTATGACCGTCTCTAATGAAGACAGTCTTTGGCAGTCCCAGATGACCACTATAAGACGGCTAAGGACCGTCTCTAATAGAGACGGTCTTTGACAGTCTCAAACGGGACCGATAATTTCCGCGTACGGAACTTATAAATCAGTAAAAGACGTCCGATGACCGTCTATAATTGAGACGGTTCTTGGCGGTCGCAGATGACCAAGAAAGACGGGCAATGACCGTCTCTAATACGGACGGTCCTTGACCGTCTTAAATGACCGCCTATGAGACGGTCGAAGACCGTCTCTAATAGAGACGGTCCTTGACAGTCTCGCATAGAGACAGCTAGGAACCGTCCCTAATACAAATAATTTTTGCCAACTTTGGGCAGTCTCAAATTATAGTAAAAGACGGCCAATGACCGTCTCTAATTGAGACGGTCCTTGACAGTCTCAATTTACCAGTACGAGACAGCCAATGACAGTCTCTCATACGGACGATCTTTGACCGTCTCAAAAAGAGGCATATAAGACGGTCAGAGACCGTCTTTTATTCTAGATGGTCAATGGCCATCTTTTATGTGCAGTTAATGACGGTTTTTGACCGTCTTAAATGGTTTGTAGACGTTAAAATTTTTAAGACAATATTAAGGACGGTCAAGAGCCGTCTAAAATTTTCGAGACGGTTTACGGCCGTCTCTAAAGCGTCTTTAAACCAAGCAATTTTAGAGACGGTCCAGAACCGTCTCTAAATCCGTCAATTTTTTCCATTTTTCACGTAGTGTCTTAATCATTACTAGTTACCGAGATCGACTCTTCAGGAAATTGAACTGTATACTTATTAACATAATCTAACTCCTCATTCTCAATTTCAGTATTCTCCACAAGCGAGTTAGGATAGCTTTTCTCACTTTGTGTTTCTAGATTGGGTTAAGGCTGGGTTAATCTAGCCTCTTCCTCCTCATTGAGGCATGATTCAATCGCTTCTATTGATTTTTAAATGTCCACGATGAATTGTGTGGCATATTGATTGAATTGTTCTTGTGCATCTATGTATTTCTGAAGTGAATCCTCTTGGATTGTTTCTGGTTGGATGTCAAAGATATGACATCGAAGAGGATAGTCACTAGAATCAATTGTTGGTTTATCTCTCCAATGTTGATGTTTCCACTGATCATAGTCATACTGATCATATGTGGGAGAGTTTGATGGTTGTTGGTATGCATTATCACTCATAATATAATCACGTATAGTTTTCTTCTTGCTTGATGGGTGATAATTGTCCTCACTCTAATAATCATGTAATGAATTCTTAATCCGTGGAGTGTAATTATCCCCCCACATATGATCGTGTATAGACTTCTTAACCGGTTGAGCATTATATTCCAGTCGGTTCTCGATAATGGTTTCAAAAAAATTTGAGACATATGTTGTTTCTTAACATAATCATTTGACAACCCTTCATGATATCTCTATCTTCTAGAAGTAGAGTAGCATACTTATGCGTCCACTTCTTAACCGCCTCAAATTTACGCAGCCGCGTTACGCATCGATCAGATTGAAGTCACCTTTGGTCTGATTGGAGTCGAGTTTGGATCATGACAGGATTCTGTTTCAGCAGTTGCTCGATTTCAGTTGGATGGATCTTAAGTTTCGGTCAGACTAAATTAATCTTCGGTCGAACTGAATTAACTCCGAAATTCATCATTATTCGCTAGAGCTTTTTGTACACTTTCGATCACACCAAATCCTTCCTTTGGTCAGAGCAAACTTGGATTCGGTCGGACCAAATTATCCTTCGGTCGAACCGAATTAGCTTTGTTCATTGTTGGTTGCTGGACTATTTTATGCGATTTCGGTCGGACCAAACCTATCTGTTTTCTACTGCGGATTAAACAATCTTCGCTGGTCTTTTCTTCATCCTTTGTACTTGATTTCCTTGGATCTTTGACATGTGAATTCTTCATTCTTGGTCTCCTAAGATCTATCCTTTGCCTTGGTGATTCTTGAGCATTAAATCCATGCTTTTAACATTCTTTTCAATCTAAGCTCCTAGATTCACCTAGCAATGCAAACATATATAAATATACCCATTAAGCATTATCATGTTCATAAAACCAAGATATAAATAGGGGAAAATATGCTATATTTTACACTCAACATATAAGACTTATGTTGTCTGTATCACTCTTGGTAGCATTATGAGGAAGGGTGAAGGAAAATGTCTCCTTATGAATGGACCCGGGTCATACAGGCGATGAAAAAGATGGCTTTAGTGTGAGCTCTAAGGTTTATTCATAAATAGGCCAACCATGCATAAGAGCCCCCTAGGTTTCTGAGTTGTTTTTAATTGTAACTCATGGGCAAGGGTGACCTCTATAAGAGCTCCCCCTATTGATGGGTTCGTGGCCTTAGACTTAGTACCCCGACAATTAGCTTTGCGAGTCCCATGAACTCTAGAGAGTTACTGAGGCCAACCTCGTGTGTGAATGCTACTAAGTTCACCACCTCAGTAGCTTCAATGGGACCCTCTGATGGACTGTGTTGAGTGAACTCCCCAGGTAGTGGTGGTTCCATGAACTCAAGAGAGTGATAGTGGCTAACTAACATAAATTATACATGCTCCAAATACTTTAGATCCTAAATTGTGGTTTCTCCAACTACTTAAGAGACTAAACTGTGGTTGCTCCAACTACTTAAGAGCCTAAATTGTGGTTACTTTAAATACTCAAGAGCCAAAACTATGGTTGGTCCCTTAGTTTAATCATTGAACTCTAAGATAATCTTCCTCACTAAGGAGAATACTTCACAAAGTATGCTGATAAGTAAAAGTTAGAGTGACTAAATTATCATCATATGATATGCTTTAAGTTATGGAAAAGTATGCAGTTGTAACATAATTCATATAAGTTAATAATCATCCATGATTCTGTGCTAGAATATAATATCAATGGAATAAAATTGCTCATATCATTTGAACCTTGGGATTGTTCTGAAGTATACAATATAAAATTTTCATGTAATCAGAAATAGTCAATGCATTACAATCATTCTGAGATGCCCAAAGCTAATACATAATTCTATAAATCTTGTTTAAATTGGTCTTAAGATGCACCAATGTTGAGCTCAGCATTAATGATAAGTCTAGTTTGATCTGGAGCGACCGCGAGCTCCTATACTAAAGAAACAACATAAATCTTTTTCTTTAAAAGCTTTGATTCCTAGGGCTCAGTTATGCTAACATTCTTAGTAATATTGCCCTGATCCTACTTAGCTTCAATTCTTCAACCTGTTCTGGGCTTCAAGATTAGCGATATGCTCATCGATAGTAGCCAAAGTTTGTTCAAAAGTCTTTGCTTAATCTTGAAGGGAATGGTACTCTCTTTTATACCCCTGAGATAATAATAGAATTCTTGGATATCTTGTTATTGAGAACCAACAGTTCCTTTTGGTGATGCAATATATCCAGTGCAATGACTATATTGCGAGCAGACTCCATTGTTGGAGGGAAGTACAAAATTGAACCAAAGAATTATGAAGCCCTTTTACATTAATTTTAATGAGATTTAAAGAATTATCCAAAATTGCCAAAGCGTCACTGAGGAGGGGCCACTGTTCAGGGTCTTGAAACATGTAAGCACTAGCTGAGAGGGCATCTTTGATTAAAGTGAGTTATATGGAGGAATCTTCTTTAAAGAAAGAATGTCTGATGTCGTACCTGTCGAAATTGAGCCGACAGAAAAGCTCGGAACTGGTGCAATTGCGAAAGAAAGAGGAGAGTGAAATGTGAGATAAATGAAAGTAAGATAATATTATTGAACAAAAAAAAAAAAAAAAAAAAAAAAAAAAAAAAAAAAAAAAATAGAGAAGGAGAAAGAAGAGAATAGAATCTTAAGATTCCAAAATCATCCATGTCACTAGGGCAACGAAGGGAGTGGGTGAAGTGGCAACATCAGGGACAGTCGGTGACTCAGGTATGGCCACTGCAGGAGCGACATTAAAAGATGGCTCTCTCGCCACAGTACTCAAATCTAAAGTAGATGGAGCTCTGGTGTAAGAATAGCTTGACAGGCAGTTGTAAGAGGGACAATGGACGATACAAGTGTAGTATCATCAGCTGAGGAATGCCCCAAATCAACTCTGTCTATATATATGGCCATGGGAAAGGATGTTATGTCCTGATCAACCTCCACCCTGTGTGGAGTTAAAAGAGACCTATTCGGGGTTATTAAAGTTTCAACAATGTTCTGCACTGGCATAGAAAGTTCCGCCTCCCATGATGAAGAAACGTCCACGATTGTCAGAAGTATTTGAAGATTGACAGGGGGAATAGAAATGGGTGGTGTGAATGGTTTCTCATGGGGCAACAGGGAATAATTAGAACTAAAAGTCATACTAATATTGGCTAATAGTGAATAGCTAAATTCTCTGTAGTCCGACGGTTCTTCTTCCATAGGAGTGTTCGTTTCACCAATTGGAGCCGCTTTGTCTTAAGGATTCTCAGTCCTTGCTCCGATATCTTCAACATCAATATCATCAATATTGACCTCCACATCCTCATCTGTGTCACCATCTTCTAAGGAGTTGTTCTCTTTCATAGAGTTATTACTGTTAGTTGACTCAACGTCTTCGCTTTCGTCAGAACTTTCCTCTAGAACGGGTTCCTCCACCATGACTTGTTTTCCTTTCTTCAATGAACCAACGTCGATCGCATGTGCTCTTGACTCTGAAGGGTATGGAAGGGTACTTTGTCTACTTTATTTAAACGGATTAGAAGGTGTAGGCACTTAAGTATGGGTAACGAGCGATAAAAAGTTTGTCTAGCTGATCTCATAGTAGGAGAGGCAATCGTAGACTATGGTATGGCTGTTACCAGTTTAGTTGGCATCTCTCAACTAGGTGTATAAAGCCCCACAGTTGGTACCTGGGAAGCTGGTTCATTACCTCCTTGTGGGTTAAGTGTCGCCTCAGTTAGAGGTCATTCTTCAGGTATTCTTCTCTCCGAAGGAACCCCATAGGCTATACAACCTTCTAATGTATTATCAGGTTTAAGCTTATGGATGGGCTCTTCTACGGATATCTTGATACGTGTTTGACCTTGAGTAGGGACACGATCCTTCTTTGATGTATAACCAATGCCTTGGTAAGGTCTGTGATTCCTGAACCTAGGCAGAGGAATCCATATAGAATGATTCACTTAGTATCTGTTACACACCAAATAGTATTGGTGAACCCACTATAGCATCCAGGCATAGGAAGCTTTAACTAAATGATTGTAACCTGGTAGTGTGAAGTGAGCCCCGTGCCCACTGTAATCAATTATTTCCATACAAATTGTAAGGGTCGGTCCTATAACTCCGCATGATTTAAGTTACCTTTTCACTAGTCTCTGAGATCACTTGATCAAACCCGAATTGGTGTGCAAATCTACTTGGGTAATAGGGTTCACGCCAAAATTCACCGCTTTCCCTTAAAGGTAGACCGCAAGACCATATGGAGATGAAAAGGTGTCGTTTGACTGTTGTTAAAGAATTGTTGTCCACCACATTTTTGTCCTCTACCTGGTTTGTAAGGGTGAAATGATAGAATGAGATGGATTTAGTGCCCCCTATCTTGTTCACAATCCAATCATATGTTTTCTTTATCATCTTCCTCTGTTAATAGTGCCATAAAGAAGGTGATCAAGGTTGACATAGGTTTTTTCTGATTCTTCATAAGTCCATGAAAAATATACCTCGAGCCAACCTACAAAGTAATGCCATGGCATGTATGCAGAAGAAGCTCCAACTGTGGGGCGTTTGCAATGAGTGGCGACATCCCGAAAAGCTCGATAAAGAGAGCAGAGTATTGTGGGGGCAAAGACTACTTCTTCCGTTCTTCCATGGCTCCCGCCACTACGAAAGAGGGTTGGTCTGATGACATTCACCCACTTGAAACTTAAAAGAAAATCGTGCCTAACTAGTAGACCAGAAATGCAAATATTTCAAATGCTTTGGAAAAGTCACCAAAATATTTAATCTTATGTGTAACATTCTCCAAATCTTTGTTGGTACCACCGGAGATCATGTGAAAAGAATAATGAAAGGTATAAGGGCAAAGGGGGTGATGTAAAATGAATAAGATATAAATTGAAAACTCACTGAAGATAACAGGTAAAATGAGTGAGCCAAATCAAATTGGTTATTCTTTTAACATCCAAAAATTTGGTCGTTTCTTGGAAATTTTCCATAATAGTCTCTGAAAGCTGAGGAGTCCAGTTGATGGAAGAGAAGTGGGTGAACTCTTTATTAATGGGCGTATATTCATCAAAGAAATGACCGATGGTTAGGAGACCGACCATTCTGTACAAGTCCCAAAGGGTGATGCTGACTTCACCAATAGGAATATGGAAAGAGTTAGCGGTAGGGCACTAGTAGTTCAGAAACCCTTTAAAGACGTTGACATCTCTATAAAAAAATCAGAGGTGGCTTCAATAACATCCAATAGACCAATCTTGATTAATGTGTTAGAATGTCTCTTGATGACGCTCTTCAACCCAACGTTGAAGTATGCACATAGCTCGAGGAAACTGCGTGTGCAAAACTCATCATTTCCCCATAGTGTAGGAGAATCATGTACCTGATATCTCTGTTAAAGAATTTCGAAGTAATGGATTGGGAAGAGGTTGTGAGGGTTATAACTCAGCATAAAAAAAAGCGCATATGGAAAATCTTCCCAGCCCTCTGCCTATGGCCATGCTTGACTAAGGAACCTTCCAAGAGACCAGGTTCTTTCATCACCCAATGAGCATGAAAAAGAAATTTGCTACAAACTATTGTATCTTTGGGCTCACTCTCGAGGATGGAATGGCGACGATGGAGAGAAAGAGGGATCGCGACCATCTCGTCCCTATATGGACTACTAAACTTGATCAAACTTTGAGACTCTTTGATGTTGTCCCATGAATTCTATAAGCATTGGTTGTTAAACCCCTTGATTTTTCTTAGAGTTGATCGCTTTTACTTTGTTTCTTCTTCTTCTGTGGATGAGTAGACAAAGGGTTGTCTTCTCTGTCTGGTAATCTAAGGTTGTTAGTGTAAATGTTCACAGTACTTTTTAACCACTCCTCTTAGAGAGATTCAGAACCTCTTATGGGAGGTCTTTCAATTTCCCCAATGATAATAGCCCTACTAATAGGACTTGGCAGTTTGGAGATATGTTTAAAAAAAAAATTATCTCTAGTTACGCCAGTGTCTTGAAAAGACACAAGTGGCTGCTAGTCCTAATTTTTTTTAGAAGGACGTTCGGCGGATGAAGGGGATCGAGTAGGGAGAGGCTCCATTGGGATGCTGAGTTTGACTACTTGTCTGATAAGATGGAGTTAGAGATTCTTCAGGAGTGGATGGAGTTGCTTTTAACTTGGTCATTTTATGAACATATTTCTGTTAAAGGAAGAAAAGGAGAAGAAAAATGGACAAAGTTCAAATATTTGAAAGATTTTTGCTAGGGCAAATACAAATTGCACGGGTTTGGAAGTTGCGTGGAGGAAATAAATTACACGGGGGAAAAAGAGTTGCACGGTCGCACAATTGAGTGTTCAAGAACAAAGCGAGAGTGGGCCGAGAGAGAGAGAGAGAGAGAGAGAGAGAGAGAGAGAGAGAGAGAGAGTAAAGTGAGAAAGGAAAGGCAAGTCTGGGTTTTATTGGCGCGGGCCAGTAGAAGTTGCATGATCACGCAACTCATACCATGCAGAATATTGAAATCGTGCAACTCATAGCACGTAGAAGAAAGATCGATCCACCTTCAATTCCATCGCTCAAAAAAGAATCAAAGGGGACTGAGGGGCATCTTTTGGAGTAGAAAAAAGTCACTGAAACACATAAGTTGTGTGATCTTGTAATTAAAATGAGTTGTGCATACGAATAAAAGAGAAGGATTCAAGAAAGACCTACACATACAACTTAATTAAATGGAAGTCATCGTTGTGCGACCGCATAATTTAAACATGTTACGTGACTACGTAACTTTAGTAGATTACCAAGAAGTTACTCTTTGCACATGTGAATGCCTATAAATACCCATATTTCCTTCTCATTTGGGACTTTTCACTTGTTTCAGAAGAACTACGAGTAAGTAAAAAATCTCATTGAAGACAAAGGTATCGAGGAGTAGTTGCGCAGCAACTCCTCTTAAGGAGAAATACACTGGCCATAATTAGTGTATACCTAAGAAGGGGGAAATCAAAGCTAAAGCCATGAAAGATTCCTAGATAAGTTGCGCGATCGGGCAACTTACCAATCTTACACAGCCGCATAACTCTCTAGTAAGATAAAAGAAAGGATTTTCTAAACATATTCCTAAGTTACAGATAATATCTTTCAGGAGTATACAGAAAGAGGTCAAAACCCTCTTAACTTTACTATCGTTTCAAAGAATCTTCAGTAGGGAACGAAATGCTACCAAAATTATTTTTTTCAACTATTATTTAAAGTTAATTGCACTTTATTTTAGAATCAAGAGCAATGTAAGAAATTTAACAAGAAATCATATTAATAAATAGATGACGAATATTCTTCTATGTGAGTTTACTTATTCTTAGAAAGTAAATATTCCAAAACCAGTTTTTTTTTTTAAATCAAAATTGGCGGATAAAGCCAAAATCGACTTAATCTCTAACTACCACCGCTGAAGAGCATATGCGATGTGTGATCCTTCTTAGGACACATCGATTTCTACCAAAGGTTCTTTAGCCTCACCCCTCATCCTTTGTGTAACCCTCTTTAAAAGGAAACCCCTTTCGAGTGGAGCGAGGAATGACAAAAAGCTTTCACCAAACTCAAAAGCATGTTGACAAGCGCCACCATCATGCAACCACCCGAATGTAATATACCTTTTTTAATCATGTGCGACGCAAGTGATTATATGATTAAGGTGGTGATAGGCCATAGAAATAGAAGAAGCCCTATGTTATTTACTAGGCAAGTAGAACTTTAAACCCTGCCCAAGTGAACTGCTCTACTATTGAAAAGGAACTCCTATCTGTAGTGTTTTCCTTGGACAAGTTTAGGTCCTACTTGATCGGATCCAAGATAATCATTTTTACAGACCATGCGGCACTAAAGTACCTGATTTTTTTAAGAAGAATGTTAAGCCTCGTTGGCTAAGATGGATCCTTCTACTCTAAGAGTTCAATCTAGAAATATGAAATAAGAAGGGAGTAGAAAACGTAGTGGCAAACCATCTCTCACGGTTTGTTCTATCAGATTTCATGGATACAACACCCATTAATGACCTATTCTCTGATGAACAACTCTTTAAAGTCTCCCAATTACCTTGGTACTCTGACATTGTCAATTATCTTACCACAGCTACAATTCCCACTCATTGGACTACACAAGATAAAAAGAAATTCTTCACTGAGGAACTCAAGTTCTTTTAGGATGATCCTTACCTTTTCAAATATTGCCAAATCAAATCATAAGGACATGTATTCCCGATCACAAACAACACAATGTCATCTCTTTTTGTTACTCATATGTGTGTGGTGGCCACTTTTTAGCTAAAAAGACCACTGTAAAAATTCTAAACTGTAGCATTTATTGGCCCACTATGTTCAAGGACACAAAAACATTTTGTAAAGTGTGAGAGAGATGTCAGAAATTAGGTGGAATATCTCATCAAAATATGATGTCACTGAATTCCATTTTAATAATCAAAGCATTTGAGTACTAGGGCACCAATTTCATAAGACCATTCCCCCCATCATTTGGAAATCTTTATATTCTCCTTATTATCGATTATTTTTCCAAATGGGTTAAGGCAATTCCATGCCAAAATAATGGTTATCGCATGGTGATTATGTTTCTGAAAAAAAAAATCTTATCTATGTTTGGAACACCTTTAACAATCATTAGTGATGGAAGAATCCACTTTTACAATGGACCATTTGAAACATTAATGAAGAAATATGGTATTACGCACAAAGTGAGCACCCTTTATCACCCACAAATGAGCGATCAAGTAGAAATATCGAATAGGAAGATCAAATAGATTCTGGAGAAAATAGTTAACCCAGGTCGTAAGGATTGATCACTCTGACTAACCAATGCATTGTGGGCTTACCCTACGGCATATACAACCCCTACTGGTATGTCACCCGATAGACTTGTCTAGAGAAAGGCTTGTCACTTGCCTATGGAATTGGAAAATAAGGCGTATTGGGTTATAAAGACTTTCAATTTCAATCTTGACAGAGCTGGCTCATTGTGCGAATTCTAATTAATTGAACTTGAAGAAATCTGAAAGGAGGATTACGAGATCTCTTGGATATACAAGGATAGGATGAAGGTTTTTCATGACAAGAACATCCTTCGAAAAAAATTTGAACCATATCATAATGTCCTTTTATATAATTCAAGACTTCATTTTTTTCCAAAAACTAAGATCTCGTTGGACCGGCCCTTTATAGGAAACACAATTTATCCTCGTAGGGCTATAAAGATAGAGAATTCGGCAAATGGTAACATCTTTAAAGTGAACGGTCACCGCCTTAAGCCATTTGCCGCAAACTTCGATTCAGAGGATATGTCCATCCCTTTAAAAGATCCTGTCTAATAGGACCGACCTTCTAGTCTGATGGAGGTCTTTTTCTCTATGTTGTGCTTTCTTAAGATTAGGTTAGAGTAGTTTAGGTTTTGTGTTAGTTTATTTTTGTTTAGAGATCTAAAAATTCTTTTAGATGATGGAGAATTCATGTCATTCATTTGATCTTTCTCAAGTACCTCTTACTCACTCCTTTATTTTCATTGTCTCATGTTATGATGCATTGCATATATTTTTACATTGAGAACAATGTAAATTTTAGATTGGGGGTAAGATTTAGTGAGTCTTTAGCATTTACTTGATTTTAGCAAATTTTTCAAAAAGCTAAAAAAACTTATTCAGCTCTCAGATTTCATAACTTTTTTGAAGATTAATTTTCTGCTTGAGTGTGTTAAGTGTAGGATGATGAGATACAAAGAATTTTTGAAAGTCTAGAGTCTAGTTGATTAGTAGATTTTTAAACAAGTTCTTTTAATGAACTGATTGGTAAAAAGATTTAAACATCACTTGAGACTAGATCACAATTCACATATGACTCATATTCCTTAAGGTTAACTTGAACACCTATTGTTAGCGTGATCATTACTCAAAGCGTTAGGAACTAAGCCCAAAGATCCTTATCTATCGTGACATAGTAAAGAAGAAAAGGACCAGCTAAAAAAAGTGGAATCGAAAAGGGCTACCTATTGCATGTGTGATGAGGGTCGAATATTGCATATCAGACCCCAGTTATTACCTAATTTTGCATACTTGATAATGTTTAATATCATATCTTAATCATGTTTTTGTTGCAGGGAGTAATCAGGAGCGTTGACTGAAGAAGAGTATTAAAAGTGTGGATTTGATGGTCCGAAGTCACCAAAGTAAAGGAAGGACTGCAGAGGACCGATATTGAAGAATTTACACGTCAAGGATCCGAGAAAATCAAGTCGTTCACGTTAAAGAGGCCTGAAATTGGTGCAAAATGCAAGATCACATGGTTCCCGCCATTCGATTGACTCGAAACTTCATACATGTGATGGGGGCCGTAAATTAACCGTACATATTAAATTTCAGCCATTAAAGATCTCAGAAAGTGGTCCGACGGACAGATCAGCCCATTAATCTCCAATTTGGGGCCCACCTGATATCTGGAATTGCCTCAACTTTGGTATTGACGGCTAAAATAATATGAGAAAGAGGATGGACGGTGTAGATTTCTCGTAAACATCACGGTGGGCGCCTGTGTATGAGGTGTGTGCACACTGCACACATGCACTACGCGTGCACCAGAGACGACGTTGCTGACCCGCACCTTCCCAAAACAGCATTTCCGTTTCCATTTTCGCCTACGCATGGACGGACTCTGTCCGTTTTTACGGACGTCAGTGGGCCCCATCCATGTCCCGTCCGGCCAATCCGAACCATTCACCATGTAGACGGTCGTGGAAACTTCAAAACCATGCTGACCTTTCACATCCATGCGTGCACATGTGTGCGGTACAGAGGCCACAAACGGACTGCCCTGCAATGTTCAAAACTGATCTTTTTGTGATTTCTTCTCTGGGCCGCGTCAATGGACATTCAAAACCACCCATTCTTAACTGAAATTTCGTTCTGAATTCAATGGACGGGGTGGATTTCCCAGAAAATACCTCTGTGGGGTCCAGCGATCACGATAGCGAAAGGGTGCGAAAGGTTTCGCACATATTAGGAAATTCGATTTCCAGGCAGTTGTGGGCCACCATCTTTGATTGTATGAGAGATCTGAACCGTCCATCATGTAGAGGACCCAAGAAAGTCCTAAGGGACGGTGTTGTTTTGGAATTTGAGTAAGGAAAGTGTCGTGTTTCGAGGCCCCGAACTTGGCTGTGAAAAGACTTTCGCTGCGCGTGCGAGAACTTTCCAAATCCGATTTTTTCCACTCCAACAGCTATAAAAAGGGTTTTGGACGTAGGGAGCAAGGGCCACGGCTGGAAAGAGAGAGAGAGACAGGGAACGTGAGAGAGATATAGAGAGTTGTTTTATTTTCTTTTTCTTTTTATTCTGTTTTGTTTCTCTTTTTCTATGGATCTTATGGAGTTTAATCTAGTCCTGCTAGGCTAAACCCCTTAGCTAGGGCTAAGGGTTGAAGCTTGTAGCTTGATGGGTCTGCTTCTATGGATATGATTCATGTTAGACTGAATTGTTGATTGATTGCAGCAATATTAATGGGAATATTTCTGGTTTTTAATGATTTAGTGTGACTGATATTACATTAGATCTGTGATGGCTTGAGTTTTCCTTCTTCTTATTCTGATTATGGGGTTAGGAAGCCCTGTTGTTCACCATCGTCTCCTAGGCATGGTTGGATGACAGAACTCTTCCTGACGCTCATACATCATACAGATCGGTTGTGGATTGGTTGAACTCTGTTGTTGGCTTTGTCTCATAGGCATGGTTTTGTGATGGAATCCATTCTGATTTATAACCGTCTGATCTATTGAAACTGCATTAACCAAGGTTTAATCTTGATATCTTTTACCGTAGAATTCCCTGATCTCTACAAGTGGATCCCCTGAATCCCTAGTTTCCTTCTCTGAATTCTTTAAGTTTAGACTAATATTTCACCATTATTTCTCAAATCACAATTGGTTTAGATTTCATCTTAGCCTAGTTCTAGATCTGGTTATTTTCAGATAACGTACAGGTTTCAATCCCTGTGGATTCGACCTCGGTCTTACCGAGTTTATTACTACATCACAACCCTATACTTGGGGAGTGAACAAGTTTTTGGCGCCGTAGCCGGGGATTGACGGCTACGTTTCCTGAAGATAACTGGTTTTAGGATTAGTTTAAGATTAGGACCTTTTTGATTTTTAGGTTTTATTTTTAGAATTTTTTTAATTCAGGTTTTCCTTTAATTTTTAGAAATTTTCTTTCAAGTAACTTTCTATTTTTTTTTTATAGTTTTCCCTTTTTTAGAAACTAACCCAACTTTCTTGTTTTGTAGGATTCTGAGATAGGTTTCTAAATTGGTAATTTCTCTCTTATTTTTTTTTTTCTTGCTATTTCTATATTAGGATTCCTTTTTAGTAAGTTTCTAATTCTAACTCTTTTAGAATCTAATTTTGTTTCCTATTTTATTCTGTTTAGAAACTAACTTTCCTGTTTTGTAGGCCTTTTAGAAATTTCTAATTCGGTAAGCCCTTTCTAATTTCTACTTTCTATTTTTCAAATTTCTATTACTAACTTACTTTCTAGTTTAGAACTTTCCTAAATTGTTTTAGAAATTTTATACTCTCTTAGGAATTTCTCTTTTTCTAAATTAGAAACTAGTTTACTGCTATTTCTCTTCTTAGGATTTTCTAATTTTAGGTTAGAATTTCTCTACTTCCTATTTTTAGAACTTTTCTATTTCTAGGCTTTCATTTATTTTAGAATTTTTTTTTTTCCTTTTTAGAAACTAACATTACTTTCTATTTTAGGATTAGGATTTCTAATTTAGAACTTTCCAACTTTAGGTTTAGAACTTTCCTCTTTTATTTTTAGAAACTAGGTTAGTTATTTTCCTTTTTAGAAACTCTTCCTAATTTTAGAAACTAATTCATTTTTCCTTTATTTTTAGAAACTTTCTAATTCTAGGTTTAGGAAACTTTCCTTTTCTAGAAACTAACTTTGTTTCCACCTTAGAATTTTCTAACTTTAGAATTTCTATTTTTAGGAACTAATCTCTTTTGGTTTCTTTTTGCAGGATTTTAATTTAGGGACTCCAATTTGGTAACTTCCTTCCAACCCTCTCTTTCTTTTTAGATTTTTATTTCCCTTCTTAGGATTAGGTTTAGAATTTGATTGAGGGCTGTGAGTGTTTCATGCCCAAGTGGGCTCGTGACAACACTCGACGTCTCTTGACTGAAGGAGGATTAGTTGAGGGGTTAACTGTCCATCGTAGGACTAGACATCGCTCGAAATCCCTTGAGTTAATTGAGGATATGGCTGGAAATCAACCTCGTCTACCCCAACCTAGGGTAGAAGATGTCCAGGATGAGAATGAGGTGCATCAAGCACCCCCGCCTCGTACCTTACGAGATTACTTACAACCGGCAGGGGTGAGTACGCCCTCATGCATGGTTTTTCAGGAGAATGCAGGACATATGGATATCAAGCCAGGGGTGATCCAACTCCTTCCAAAATTTCATGGGCTTGAGTCGGAGAATCCATATCTACATCTGAAAGAGTTCGATGAGATCATGACTACCCTATACTTTCCTAATGTGTCTGATGACACGGTCAGGTTAAAACTCTTTCCCTTTTCTTTGAAAGAGAAAGCCAAGACGTGGTTACATTCACTACGTCCTCAATCTATTGGCAGATGGAATGACATGACAAGGGAGTTCATTAAAGAGTTTTTTCCATATCATAAGACGAACACCCTAGGAAGTCGATCATGAACTTCGCCCAAAGGGAAGATGAAACATTCTTCCAATGTTGGGAGCGGTTCAAAGATCTTGTCAGTTCATGCCCACAACATGGTTTTGAAACGTGGCGCATCACGAACTTTTTCTACGATGGACTGACATCTCCCATGCGCCAATTAGTTGAGACAATGTGTAATGGGGAGTTTATGAATAAAGGTGTCGATGAGGTGTGAGACTACTTTGATAAACTTGCTGAGAACACACAAACATGGGACATCTCCCCTAGACCGAGTACTACACCTAGGCCGACTCATTCCAAAGAAAAAGGTGGAATGTACCACCTGAAAAGGATGATGATATTAACACCAAGGTAGCCAATCTCACTTGAAAACTCGAGGCCATGGAATTAAAGAAGGATAAGGCTAAGGAAATTGTTTGTAGTATTTGTGGTTGCAACATTCACACTACTGAGAATTGCCCAACTATATATGCCTTTCAAGAGGTATTGAATGAGCAATCCAATGCCGTAAGCAATTACCAAAGACCTTTCAGTGGGCCCACCTCTAACACATACAATCCTGGCTGGAGAAAGCATCCAAACTTCAGTTGGAGGAATGGACAAACCGCTACACCTCAAGGTTTCCTAAATCAAAATCCAACTCAAGAGAAACCTCAAGAGGATTCGGTTCTGAAACATTTTCAAAAGCAAGAGCTTTTCAATCAGGGTATGCTAGGCAAGCTTTCAAGACCTTACAAAAGCAATACAAGGACTTAAGGCTGAAAATGCGATTGGGAACAAGGGGAGCTTCCCAGCTCAACCTCTTCTCAATCCTAAATCGCAATATGAAGTTAGCGACCCAAGCTCTTCAAATCAGATGGAGCAAGCTAAATCCATCACCACTCTTAGGAGTGGAAAAATTATTGACAAAACCATTCCGGTTAGGGCTGAAAAGTCTAAGGACCCGGAAGTGGATAAAGAAGATGGATCTAGCCATGCCCCACCAGAGTTAGAACCGGAACCTCAAGGAAAGCCGGTTGCTCCATTTCCCCAACGGTTGGTTGCACCAAAACCTCTCTCTAATTCTCAAGATATTTTAGAGGTGTTGAAACAAGTGAAGGTCAACATTCCTCTACTTGATGCCATGAAACAAATACCTTCCTATGCCAAATTCTTGAAAGACTTATGTACGACCAAAAGACAACAAAATATTCAAAAGAAAATCTTCCTGACTGAGAAAGTGAGTGCCATCCTAAAGCAAGATGTGCCGCAAAAATTCAAGGACCCCGGTAGCCCAACCATAACATGTGTAATTGGGGACTATCGAATTGATCACACACTTCTTGACTTAGGAGCGAGCGTTAATCTTATTCCCTACTCGGTATACAAACAGTTGGGTTTAGGTGAATTAAAACCCACCTTAACCAAACTCCAACTTGCTGATCGCTCTGTTCGTGTACCAAGACGAATAATTGAGGATGTGTTGGTCCAGGTTGATCGATTTTTCTACCCCGTAGATTTCATCATCCTGGATACCGAACCTATCAACAATATAAGCACTCATATTCCCGTCATTCTTGGTCGCCCATTCCTTGCCACTTCAAACACAATTATCAATTGCAGGAATGGTGTCATGAGTATGTCTTTCGGGAATATGACATTAGAAATGAATATCTTTTTTCAACACTGGCAGACGGGTAGAGGAAGATGACGATATCCATGATATTAACATGATTGACACTTTCGTGGAAGATAGGACACCCCTTACCTTATCCTCTGATCCTCTAGAAACGTGCTTGACCCACTCCCATGAGTTTGATGATGACATAATTAGGGAGACGTGTGCCATGCTTGATGTGGTACCGGTACTTGAAGTTAACCGGTGGAGGCCTCAATTTGAAAAGTAACCCCAAATTGATGAAGTGCCTCTACCGTCTAACCTCAAGCCACCGAAGCTTGACCTAAAACCTTTGCCATCTGATTTAAAATATGCATACTTAGGTCAAGATGAGACATACCCGGTGGTGATTTCTGCCCACCTTGAGAAAGAACAAGAGAGTATGCTTATATCTACTCTCCTGGAGCATAAGAGAGCCCTTGGATGGACAATCGCGGACCTCAAAGGAATCGACCCCTCGATTTGTACTCACCGCATATATCTTGAGGATAATGCGAAGACAGCTTAGCAACCACAACGTAGACTAAATCCAAACATAAAGGAAGGGGTTAAGGCCGAGGTTCTTAAACTATTGGATATGGGTATCATATACCCTATATCTGATAGTCAATGGGTGAGTCCAACTCAGGTGGTTCCTAAGAAGTCCGGGATCACCATCGTAGCCAATGCCAATAATGAACTCGTGCCGACTAGAGTCACTACTGGTTAGAGGATGTGCATTGACTACAGGAAATTAAATACCGTCACGAGGAAAGACCACTTTCATTTGCCTTTCATTGATTAGATCTTGGAAATGTTAGCTGGTTATTCCTATTACTGTTTCCTTGATGGGTATTCGGGCTACAATCAGATAGAGATCGCCCCTGAAGATCAAGAAAAGACTACGTTTACATGTCCCTATGACACCTTTGCTTACCGAAGGATGCCGTTTGGATTATGTAATGCTCCTGCCACCTTCCAGTGATGTATGATGAGCATATTTTCTGACATGGTAGGGCAATATTTAGAGGTCTTCATGGACGATTTCTCTGTTTTTGGTCCATCTTTCAGCGAGTGCTTGAAAAGTCTTAAATGTGTGCTGAAAAGATGTGAAGAAAAAAACTTGGTACTTAATTGGGAGAAGTGCCATTTCATGGTTCAAAAGGGAATTGTCCTTGGACACATTATTTCATCCAAAGGAATCGATGTGGATAAGGCAAAGATCGATCTTATCTCTAACCTACCTCCACCCAAGAACATAAGGGACGTGCGATCCTTCTTAGGACACGCTGGGTTTTACAGAAGATTCATAAAAGACTTTAGTCTCATCTCTCGTCCTCTATGTAATCTACTTCAAAAGGATGCACCATACGAGTGGACTGAACCATGTCAGGAAGCTTTCACTAAGCTTAAGGGCATATTGACTAGTGCACCTATCATACAGCCACCTGACTGGAGCATTCCTTTTGAACTTATGTGCGACGCGTTTGATTATGCTCTTGGGGTAGTTCTAGGCTAGAGAAAAGATAAGAAACCCTACATTATTCATTATGCAAGTAAGACTCTAAATCCTGCCCAAGTGAACTACTCGACTACGGAAAAGGAGCTCTTAGCCGTAGTGTTAGACTTGGACAAATTTAGGTTCTACTTGATTGGATCCAAGATCATCATTTACACTGATCACGAAGCGCTTAAGTATCTCATGTCTAAGAATGATGCTAAGCCCCGCCTGATAAGATGGATCCTTGTTCACTCCCCAAGTATAGGGTTGTGATGTAGTAATAATCTCGGTAAGACCGAGGTCGAATCCACAGGGACTGAAACCTGTACGTAATCTGAAACTAACTAGGGCTAGAACTAGAATAAGATGCAATCTAAATCAAGTGAATATGAGGCTATAATGATGAAATAAGAAACTAAAACTGGTGAAATTTAAAGGTAGGAAACTAGGGTGCCAAGGATCCAGTTGTAGAGATCAGGGAGATCTACGCTTGATTCACGAACTCAACTGGACTTCGAGTCCCATCTTCATCCAGTTGGAAGATATGTCACTAAAGCTCGATCTGAACTTCCTTTGATCTAATTTTCAAAGAGATGCAAGGTATAAGAATTAGGTATGATTCCATCACAAATCCATAACCAATCAGAAGATGTATGAATGTTAGGAAGGATACCGATATTCGACCATGCCCAGGAGACGATGGTGAACAACAGGGCTTCCTGACGTCATAATCATGAAAGAGAAAGGAAATACTCAAAGCCATCGCAGACACATTGTAATTTCAGTCACAACAGACCATTAAGAACTAAAAAATATTCCCAATTATTTAAAACTAGAATCAACATAGTTCATGGCATGAATCAAAATCGTATGATCAACCCCATCACTCAACAAGCTTCACCTCTTAGCCCTAGCTAAGAGGTTCAGCCCAACATAAATGATGGACCAAAGACTCTTCAATAAACAAAACAACTAAAGAAAAAGGAGGGAAGAAAAGAAAACTCTGATGCTTCACAGGTCCAGGCCTCCACGGCTGCACTCCAGATCCAAGCACTCCCCTTTTTCCCGTTCTCTCTCTCTCTCCCTTTTTATAAGAAGCAGGAAGGCAGTGAAGAGGCTGGAGTCGACGCACGCGGGAGTTTACGCAGCAGGAGTTCCTGATTCCGGAAGGAGTTTCCAATTTCGTAACAAGTTACGCAGTTGCACAACTCGACAGCGCCGCATTCTCCTCTTCCCTTGCTTTCTTTCCAACGAGACAACTTCTCCTGGGACGTTTCGAGCTGGGCTACTCGATGGACGGTCCAGATCGTCCCTATGATCATCATCATGGTCGTACAATGACCGCAGAATTCGGCCAGCGGCCGGACGCGGGAACAGGGGGTGCGGATCTCTTCCGCTGTGATGCTGGTGGGACCCATTGTCTGTATTTGTTGAGAAATCCACTCCGTTATTCAACTCGTGGTGAAAAAATAGTAAGAAATGGATGGTTTTATATTGGGTTTAGCATGGCCCACAGAATATCTTGCTTCACGGTCTGAATTGCGTTCAACGGCTTGGATCGTTCGATAGCTTGCATGAGGGAGAAAGGAAACCTAGGTCTTGATAACATGGGCCTTGGGAATCTGGTGGACGGGTTGGATTGTCGATATGGACAATAGGTGGGGTCCACAACTGCATCCTCTCCAACGGCGTGCGAACGCTGAAACAGGAAGTTTCCCGTTTTTACGTGAGGAGTCGGTCAACACCGACTTTGACTGTTGCAGCCGGTTCGGTACACGGCCAGCGGACATGTGGTCTATGCACATGCTATACATGTGCGGTCCACTGCGATGTATATCAATAATCTGCGCCATCAATTCATTTTATCACTCCATTTAAGGAGTTGAAACAAAAGTTGAAGCATATCCAGAACCCAGGTGGGCCCCACTTATTGAGTTAAGGGGCTGATCTGGCCGTTGTCCCACTTCCCGCGATATCCAATGACTGAAATTTAACGTGTACGGTTAATTTAAGTTCTTCAGGCCATGTATGCAATTTCGAGCCAAATAGATGGTGGGAAACCTATGATCTTGAATTCTGGATGATTTTCGAGTCTCTTTAACGTGAACGGTTTGATTTCCTCGAATCTCTGATGGGTAAATTCATCAATCTTGGTCCCCTGGAGTCCATCCCTTGTCTTGGTGATTCATGAGCATTAAATCCATGCTTTTAGCTGCCTATTTCAATCTTGGCTCGTAAACTCACCCTACGACACAAACACGTTTAAAATAGGGCGTTAAACAGTATCATGTTCGTAAATCCAGCTAATAAGTGGGGTCTAATATGCAATATTTGACCCTCAACAATCCTCCTACTCCAGGAATTTGACCTAGAGATAAAAGATAAAAAGGGAGTAGAGAACGTAGTGGCTGACCATCTTTCTCGCCTTAATCCCTCTGATTCCTTGGAGACGACACAGATTAATGACATGTTCCCTGACGAACAATTGTTCAGAGTCTCCCATTCGCTTTAGTTCGCTGATATCGTTAATTATCTTGCCACGGGTTCCATACCGACACATTGGACTGCGCAAGATAAGAAGAAATTTTTCACCGAGGTAAGCTTCGATCTTGTTGGACCAGCCCTTTTACTGTTATCACTACATATCCTCATGGGGCCGTCGAGATAAGAGACCCCGACAATGGCAAGGAGTTTAAAGTAAATGGACATCGTTTAAAGCCATTTGTCGAGAAATTTGATTCAGAGGACATGTCCATGCCTCTGACTGATCCTGTTTACCAGGACTGATCTCCTAGTCTGATGGAGGTATAGGTAGGTTTATTACTTTTATAGGACTAGGGTAGTTGCTTTGGTCTGGCTGAAGACATTAAACTTAGCGCTTCTGGGAGGCAACCCAGCTTTTCATTCCATTTCATTAGTTCAATGTTTGTGGGTAACATTACTGTAAACCCTCACAAGACTACAACTCGTCCACTAGGGGCAACCTAGGGGTTTAAAGGCTTGTTGCATACGCTAAATGCAATCGAGATCACCTGCGAAAGTGGTATAGGTAGGATCTTCTTTTTGTGATTTTATTTATATTATTTTGCTTTTGTTGATTTCTCTCTTGTGCTGACTCGCTTTTACGTTAATACTTTTGAGAAAGCCTCTTGATTCTCCGTCCAGGTACTATCTTTCCATCACTCCTCTTTTATTTTTGTTGTCCCATGTACATTGCATGCTTATTTCTTTTACATTGAGGACAATGTAGATTTTAGGTTGGGGGTGGGAGATTAGGTTACCTAATCAGTATTTTCTTAGTCATGAGCAAAAATTGTGAAATTTTTAAACAATTTGAAGTGATTTTGAAGGATAATTATGATTTTAACATTACAAGATATAGACTGTTGGTAATTTATGACTCTTGGATTCAGTTGTATGTTAGACTTCACAGTTAAGTTTGAATTGTTAACCCATGATTAGAAGCTTTAAACATTGATTGAGTCATTATTTTACATATCACATCTCGCTTACACATTAAGGTTCTGGTTTGATAATTGAATGATTAACGTGGTAATCAGTAGACATGAAAGGAACTAGCTTGAAAAACAAAATTTTAACATCAGTTTATAAAGAAGAATTGAAAGGGTTGGGCGATCAATCTTCACCATAGGTTTGCTCCCTATAGGTGTAGATTTGATCCCCCTCATGGTTGGAAAAAAAAAAAAAAAAAAAAAAAAAGAAGAAGAAAGAAAGAAGAAGAAGGTTAGGCGACAAGTATTCATCATAGGTTTACTCCCTATAGGTGAGAATTTGATTCCCCTCATTGGCGTTACTGTTCATAAAGAATATCACAGGCTGGTAGACTAAAAAGTTAATCTGTTGGCATGTTTTAGTTTCAAGTTTTGGTTGTCATGAATTCTGTTGTTAATTACTAATGATATCATGAAATTAACAATTGAATCTTTTAATGTTTGTAAGCCGAGATTACACTATACACTCATGGAACTCAATGTTTAGAATTGTTCTAATTAATGGATTAATATTTTGAGCTTGATTATGAAGTTCACTGTGAGCTTGATTTCAGAAGAAAATTCTTCTCACCATTCATGAATTTTAGAATTCTCACATCTCAACTGTCTGTGAACAAGTTACTCAAGTTTACAAGACTTGTCCTTTATTTCTGAAATTATTTTTCGCATGTTTTGCTCGGGACTAGCAAAATGCTGGTTGGGGGTTGTGATGAGGGTCGAATATTGCATATCAGACCCCAGTTATTACCTGATTTTGCGTACTTGATAATGTTTAATGTCATATCTTAATCGTGTTTTTGTTGCAGGGAGTAATCAGGAGCGTTGACTGAAGAAGAGTATTAAAAGTGTGGATTTGATGGTCCGAAGTCACCAAAGTAAAGGAAGGACTGCAGAGGACCGTTATTGAAGAATTTACACGTCAAGGATCCGAGAAAATCAAGCCGTTCACGTTAAAGAGGCCTGAAATTGGTGCAAAATGCAAGATCACATGGTTCCCGCCATCCGATTGACTCGAAACTTCATACATGTGATGGGGGCCGTAAATTAACCGTACATATTAAATTTCAGCCATTGAAGATCTCGGGAAGTGGTCCAACGGACAGATCAGCCCATTAATCTCCAATTTGGGGCCCACCTGATATCTGGAATTGCCTCAACTTTGGTATTGACGGCTAAAATAATATGAGAAAGAGGATGGACGGTGTAGATTTCTCGTAAACATCACGGTGGGCCCTATGTATGAGGTGTGTGCACACTGCACACATGCACTACGCGTGCACCAGAGACGACGCGCTGCTGACCCGCACCTTCCCAAAACAGCATTGCTGTTTCCATTTTCGCCTACGCACGGATGGACTCTGTCCGTTTTTACGGACGTCAGTGGGCCCCATCCATGTCCCGTCCGGCCAATCCGAACCATTCACCATGTAGACGCCGTGGAAACTTTAAAACCATGCTGACCTTTCACATCCATACGTGCACACGTGTGCAGTACAGAGGCCACAAACGGACTGCCCTGCGATGTTCAAAACTGATCTTTTTGTGATTTCTTCTCTGGGTTACGTCAATGGACATTCAAAACCACCCATTTTTGACTGAAATTTCATTCTGAATTCAATGAACGGGGTGGATTTCCCAGAAAATACCTCTGTGGGGTCCATCGATCACGACAGCGAAAGGGTTCGAAAGGTTTCGCACATATTAAAAAATCCGTTTTCCAGGCGGTTGTGGGCCACCATCTTTGATCATATGGTAGATCTGAACTGTCCATCATGTAGAGGACCCAAGAAAGTCCTAAGGGACGGTGTTGTTTTCGAATTTGAGCAAGGAAAGTGTCGTGTTTCGAGGCCCCGAACTTGGCTGCGAAAAGACTTTCGCTGCGCGTGCGACAGCTTTCCAAATCCGATTTTTTTCACACCAGCAGCTATAAAAAGGGTTTTGGACGTAGGGAGCAAGGGCTACGGCTGGAAAGAGAGAGAGAGACAGGGAACGTGAGAGAGATATAGAGAGTTGTTTTATTTTCTTTTTCTTTTTATTCTGTTTTGTTTCTCTTTTTCTATGGATCTTATGGAGTTTAATCTAGTCATGATAGGCTAAACCCCTTAGCTAGGGCTAAGGGGTGAAGCTTGTAGCTTGATGGGTCTGCTTCTATGGATATGATTCATGTTAGACTGAATTGTTAATTGATTGCAGCAAGATTAATGGGAATATTTCTGGTTTTTAATGATTTAGTGTGACTGATATTACATTAGATCTGTGATGACTTGAGTTTTCCTTCTTCTTATTCTGATTATGGGGTTAGGAAGCCCTGTTGTTCACCATCGTCTCCTAGGCATGGTTGGATGACAGAACTCTTCCTGACGCTCATACATCATACAGATCGGTTGTGGATTAGTTGAACTCTTTTGTTGGCTTTGTCTCATAGGCATGGTTTTGTGATGGAATCCATTTTGATTTATAACCGTCTGATCTATTGAAACTGCATTAACCAAGGTTTAATCTTGATATCTTTTACCGTAGAATTCCCTAATCTCTACAAGTGGATCCCCTGAATCCCTAGTTTCCTTCTCTGAATTCTTTAAGTTTAGACTAATATTTCACCATTATTTCTCAAATCACAATTGGTTTAGATTTCATCTTAGCCCAGTTCTAGATCTGGTTATTTTCAGATAACGTACAGGTTTCAATCCTGTGGATTCGACCTCAGTCTTACCGAGTTTATTACTACATCACAACCCTATACTTGGGGAGTGAACAAGTTTTTGATTAATGAAAAAAAAATGAAAAAAGTGAAAACAAGACGATAGTGTGAAAGCCATCAATGAAAAATCAAAAGTTGAAAAAATAAGCAGAAATGGAGATAGGTTCAGAATCAGTGACTTTTTTTTATTTAACCACTCCTTAGTAATCGTCATAGTTAACATTATGGAGGGAAGGCTAATTTTTTAGGATTATAAGTTGGAATTCACTGAGCACACTAGAAACTTGATATTTACATATATTCTATCAATTAATTGATGAAAAGAACTTAGTTTAATGGTTCACTAATCATATTAGGTTTGAGATTCATGATTTTCACCCTTGTGTCTCTAAATTCTATTTACATATACATTAGATTACACAGAATGTTGATTTTCTAAGAGAGATTTGAAGTTTGAGTTTTGAATTGAGCTTTTCGCATGTTTTACTCGAGATTAGCAAAATGTTGGTTGGGGTATGCAATATTTCTTGAGTGTGAAATATTGCATATTTCTCCCTTGTTGTGTATTGGTTTTATAGTCATAGGTGTGAGAAATTGATCTAATTACACATGTTTTAGTATACGATGTGATTTGGAGAGCTAGGATGAAAATAACAATTAAAGCTATGATTTAATGCTCAAAGAATGACTAAGTGAACTATTGGATATAAAGAGGTCAATATTAAAGAATTTAAGTGCTAAAGATCTAAGAAAACTAAGTGCCAATGTGAAAGAACAGACTGAAAAAATCACACAATGCATTAACAAAAATAACATATGTTAAGGGTCAAATATTGCATATTGGACCCCAGTTATTCCTTGGTTTTATGGACATGATAATGCTTAATGTTCTATTTTAATCATGTTTGGGTTGCAAGGTGAATTTAAGAGCTTGGATTGAAAAAGATGTTAAAAGCATAGATTTAACGCTCAAGAATCACCAAAGCCAAGATTGGATCTGATGAGACCAAGAATGAAGAATGCACATACTGAAGATCCAAGAGAATCAAGTCAAGAATGAAGAAAATCGGAGTTTTGAAGTGAGTTTGCGTGATCCTCGACTAGTCCTGGCTCCGGCTCGGCTAGTCTTGCGTACGCTTGACCAGTCTTAGACTCTGCTTGACCAGTCCTGGCTCGACCAGTCGAGCTACCTCGACTCGAACTCCAGCAACTAAAATCGCTAAAATCAGGTCATCCTCCACTAGTCGAAGGAAACCCTCGAGTAGTCGAGGGTTATCCTCGACAGTCCTAGGTTATGCAGACAGCACACAAAGTGCGAAAATTTGAAGCTGTTTTTAGAAATTTCCAACTCGGTGCGAAAGTCTAAGGCCTAAAACTATAAATAGGGGTCCCTAGGGCATCCCTAAGCATCATCTAAGGTTGGAGGAGTGGAGCAAAAGCGTGGAGAAGCTGTCGCCAAGAGTTTTTCTTCCCTTTAGTAGTTTTTATGTTTTTCTTAAGAGATTCTATTTCAATCATGTTTATGGTTGGCTAAACCTCTTAGCTAGGCTAAGAGGTGAAGCTAGTAGCATGATGGGATGTTTCTATTACTTTGACACATGTTTATATTGAACTCTCTTTGATTCTAGTTTGATTATAAGGAATACTTTCAGTTTTTAATGGTTTGTTGTGAATCAAATTACAATAGATCTGCGTTAGCTTTGAGTATGTTCTTTTCATGTATTGAGATTGTGAAATTAGGAAATCCTATTGTTCACCATCGTCCCTTGGGCATGGTTGGGTGATGGAATCCTCCCTAACTTTTATAATTCTCCCAGATTGGTTATGAGATTGGTAAATCTTGTTGTTTGCCTTGTCTCATGGGCATAGTTTTGTGATGGAATCACTTCCAGTTCTCACACCTCTCATCCATTGAGAACTAGGTCAAAGGAAGTTCGGATTTGATTTTACTGAGATATCTTCCAATTGGATAGGATGGACTCCGATTCCAATCCGTGTGACTTGAATCAAGCATAGATCTCCCTGATCTCTACAAGTGGATCCTTGGAAACCCTAGTTTCCCACCTTTGAATTTATTAAGTTTTTTCATTAAACCTCTCATAATTATTCTCAAATATTTCAGATTTAGGTTTTCATCTTTTTCTAGTTCTTCTTCTAGTTGCTTTCAGAAAACACACGAGATTAATCCCTGTGGATTCGACCTCTGTCTCACCGAGATTATTACTACATTGCAACCCTACACTTCGGGTTGTGAACAAGTATTTGGCGCCGTTGACGGGGATTAACGGTTGCGTTTTTCTGAGACTAGCTCGTTTTAGAATTAGGTTAAGATTAGAGTTTTTCTTTTTTCTATTTTTAGATTAGGGTTTGTTTTTTGTTTTTAGAAACTTTCTGATTCTAGGATTTCTTAGAAACTAACTTACTTTCTAATTCTAGGTTTAGAACTTTTCTAATAAGTTTTTAGAAACTTTCTATTTTCTATTTTTTTAGAAACTTTCCTTTTTCATTTTAAAAAACTAGTTTACTTTCTATTTTTATTTTTTGGAACTTTCTAATTTTAGAATTTCTGTTTTTAGAAACTGACTTGTTTTATTTTGTTTTACAGGATTTTAATTAGGAACTTCCAATTTGGTAACTTCTTCCCAATTCCCTCTCTCTCCGTATTTCTAGATTTCTATTTCCTTTCTCTCTTTTAGGTTTAGGTTAGAATCTGAAATTGAGGGCTGAGAGTGTTTCATGCCCAAGTGGGTCTGTGACAACACTCAACGTCTTTTCAGTGAATGAGGATTAGTCGATGGGTTATCTATCCATTACAGGATTAGACACCACTCGAGATCCTCATAGTTAATTGAAGTGATTGATGCAATTCAACCGGGAAGACAACCTTAACCTAGGGTTGAGGAAGTCCAGGATGAGAATGAGGTGCATCAAGTACCCCTGCCTCGTACTTTGTGAGATTATTTACAACCGGTGGGGGTGAGCACGCCCTCATGGATAGTTTTTCCATAAAATACGGGACACATGGATATCAAGACAGGGGTGATACAACTCCTTCCAAAATTCATGGACTTGAATCTAAAAGTCCATATTTGCATCTGAAAGAGTCTAATGAGATCATAACTACTTTATATTTTCCTAACGTGTCTGAGGACATGGTCAGACTGAAACACTTTCCCTTTTCTTCAAAAGAGAAAGCTAAGACGTGGTTGCATTCACTATGTCCCGGATCTATTGACACATGGAATGACATGATAAGGGAGTTCATAAAGAAAATTTTTCCACATCATAAAACGAACGCCCTTAAAAAGTTAATCATGAACTTTGCCCAAAAGGAGGATGAAACATTCTTCCAATGTTGGGAGCGGTTCAAGGATCTTGTCAATTCATTGCCACAACACGGTTTTAAAACGTGGCGCATTACACACTTTTTCTATGATGGACTGACATCTTCCATGTGCCAATTGGTTGAGACAACGTGCAATGGGAAATTCATGAATAAAAATGTCGATGATGTGTGGGAACTGCTTGAATAGACTTGCTGAAAACGTACAATCATGGGACACTTACCCAAAATCAAGCATCACTTCTAGGCTCACTCAATCAAAGGAGAGGGATGGATTATACCTTCTGAAGGAGGATGATGATATCAATGCTAAAGTGTCTAATCTCATAAGGAAATTTGAGGCCATGAAACTAAAGAAGGATAAGGTTAAGGAAACTGGTTGTGGTATTTGTGATTACAACCTTCACACGACTAAAAGTTGCCCAACAATACCTGCTTTTCAAGGGATGCTGAATGAGGAATCTAATGCCATGAACAATTACCAAAGACCTTTCAATTGACCTACCTCCAATACATACAATCCTAGTTGGAGAAATCATCCAAACTTTAGTTGGAGGAATGGACAAACTGCTACCCCTCAAGGCTTCTTCAGTCAAAATCTAAATCAAGGAAAACTTCAAGAAGATCCAGTTCTAAAACATAATCAAGACAAGGAGCTACTTAATCAGAATTCGCCACAAGCAATCCAAGAAATCAGATCAGCAATTGGAACGCTTGTGTTGTCTGTTCAATGGATAGAGTCACAGTTAGTGATTGGGGGAAAGGAGATGGTTCCTGCTCAACCTCTCCACAATCCCAAACCGCAATATAAAATAAGTGACCCAAGCTCTTCAAATCAAATGGAGCAAGCTAAGTCTATCACCACTCTTAGGAGTGAGAAGATAATTGACAAATCTATTCCGGTAAGGGCTGAAAAGCCTAAGGACCCGAAGAGGACAATGATGATAGACCTAGCCATGCCCCACAAGAATTAGAACCGGAACTTCAGGGCAAACTAATTGTACCATTCCCCCAACAGTTGGTTGTACCAAAACCTCTCTCAAACTCTAGGACATTGTAGAGGTGTTGAAACAAGTGAAGGTCAATATTCCTCTACTTGATGTGGTTAAACAAATACCTTTATATGTCAAATTTCTGAAAGACTTATGTACGACCAAAAGACGGCAAAATATTCAAAAGAAAATCTTTTTAACTAAAAAGTGAGTGTCATCCTAAAGCAAGATGTGCCACAGAAATTCAAAGATTCCCGATAGCCTAACCATCGCTTGTGTAATTGGAAATTACCGCATTGAGCATGCACTTCTTGATTTACGAGCGAGCGTAAATCTGATTCCTTACTCGGTCTACAAACAGCTAGATTTGGGAGAATTGAAACCCACCCTAATCACATTACAACTTGTTGATCGCTCAGTTCGTATACCAAGAAGGGTAATTAGGGATGTGTTGGTCCAGGTTGAAAGATTCTACTATCTAGTAGATTTTATAGTCCTAGATACGCAACTCATCAGTAACATTAGCACTCAAATTCCAGTGATTCTTGGTCGCCCATTCCATACCACTTCAAACGTAATCATTAATTACAGGAATGGAGTCATGAGTATGTCTTTCGAAAATATGACATTAGAGTTAAACATCTTTTTCAATACGGCCAGACAGTTAGAGGATGATGACGATTTCCACGACATTAACATGATTAACTCTTCGTGGAAGATGGATCACTTCTAACCTTATCATTGACCCTCTAGAGACGTGCCTAGCCCACTCCCATGATTTTGATGATGACAAGATTAAGGAAACGGGGGCCATGTTTGATACCATGCCAGTACTTAAAGTTAACTGGTGGAGGCCACAATTTGAAGAAATACCCCCAAATGATGTAATACCTCTACCATATAGCCTCAAGACACAGAAGCTTGACCTAAAACCTTTACCTACTAATCTTGAACAGGTTTACTTAGGTCAAGAAGAGACATACCCAGTGGTGATTTCATCCCACCTTGAGAAAAAACAAGAGAGTATGCTCATTTCTACTCTTGAAGAAGATAAAAGAGTCATTGTGCATATCATCACAAATCTCGATGTGATGAATGAACTCCTTTTAACTGAATGTTTTGACTCTTTAGAAGATTGCCCGGTACACTTTGTCGATATAAACAATATTATTATACAAAACATAGTGGATGCCTGGCAAGGCAATACCTCGGCAGTTGTTACTAATCGAGAAAACCCTATTCTAAAGAATCTCCTCCCCCAATCCTGAATGTTTACCATTAAAGGAGGAGGAGCTAAAAAATAAACCGAAGACTGAAACTTCGGAGTGTGTTGAGACTACCCCACCTACTAAGAATTTTTCTAAATTTCATCTACTTGTAGTCTCTGATTCACCATGGAAAACTAACAATGAAACTTTTTCTGTCAAAGGTGATTCATATATACTTTGGATACATCAGGCGATTCAATGACAATTTTTTGCTAAGGTCCGTAAATTTCTCTGAAATTCATGCTCCAGGGCATCCAAGCCTATTGCAAAAAGGGCTTCAAGCATAGATCTCCCTTATCTCTATAAGTGGATCCTTAGAAACCTTAGTTTCACAGCTTTGAATTTATTAAGTTTTTTCATTAAACCTCTCATAATTACTCTCAAATATTTCACATTTAGGTTTTCATCTTTTTCTAGTTCTTCTTCTAGTTGCTTCCAGAAAACACACGAGATGTGTCCCTGTGGATTCGACCTCGGTCTCACCGAGATTATTACTGCATCGCGATCCTACACTTGAGATTGTGAACAAGTATTTGGCGCCATTGTCGGGATTAACGGTTGCGTTATTCTGAGACTAGCTCGTTTTAGAGTTAGGTTAAGATTAGAGTTTTTTTTTTATTTTCTATTTTTAGATTAGGGTTTGTTTTTTGTTTTTAAAAACTTTCTAATTCTAGGATTTCTTATAAACTAACTTTCTAATTCTAGGTTTAGAACTTTCCTAATCAGTTTTTAGAAACTTTTTATTTTCTGTTTTTTATAAACTTTCCTTTTTCATTTTAGAAACTAGTTTACTTTCTATTTTTATTTTTTGGAACTTTCTAATTTTAGAATTTCTGTTTTTAGAAACTGACTTGTTTTGTTTTGTTTTGCAGGATTTTAATTAAGAACTTCCAATTTGGTAACTTCTTCCCAATTCCTCTCTTTCTATGTCTAGATTTCTATTTCCTTTCTCTCTTTTAGGTTTAGGTTAGAATCTGAAATTGAGGGCTGAGAGTGTTTCATGCCAAGTGGGTCTGTGACAACACTCAACGTCTTTTAAGTGAAGGAGGATTAGTTGATGGGTTATCTATCCATCACAGGATTAGACACCACTTGAGATCTTCAGAGTTAATTGAAGTGATTGCTACAAATCAACCGGTTAATCACCCGGGAAGATAACCTCAACCTTGGGTTGAGGAAGTCTAGGATGAGAATGAGGTGCATCAACCACCCCGCCTCGTACTTTGTGAGATTATTTACAATCGGCGGGGGTGAGCACGCCCTCATGCATAGTTTTTCCAGAAAATACGGGACACATGGATATCAAGCTAGGAGTGATCCAACTCCTTCCAAAATTCCATGCACTTGAATCTGAAAGTCCATATTTGCATCTGAAAGAGTTTGATGAGATCATAACTACTTTATATTTTCCTAACGTGTTTGAGGACACGGTCAGACTGAAACTCTTTCTCTTTTCTTCGAAAGAGAAAGCTAAGATGTGGTGGTATTCACTATATCCCAGATCTATTGGCACATGGAATGACATGATAAGGGAGTTCATAAAGAAAATTTTTTCACATCATAAAACGAACACCCTTAGAAAGTCAATCATGAACTTTGCCTAAAAGGAGGATAAAACATTCTTCCAATGTTGGGAGCGGTTCAAGGATCTTGTCAGTTCATTGCCACAACACGGTTTTGAAACGTTGTGCATTACACACTTTTTCTATGATGGATTGACATCTTCCATGCACCAATTGGTTGAGACAATATGCAATGGGGAATTCATGAATAAAAATGTCGATGATGTGTGGGACTACTTGGATAGACTTGCTGAAAAGGCACAATTATGGGACACTTACCCAAAATCAAGCACCACTTCTAGGACCACTCAATCAAAGGAGAGGGGCAGATTATACCTTCTGAAGGAGGATGATGATATCAATGCTAAGGTGTCTAATTCATAAGGAAATTTGAGGCCACGGAACTAAAGAAGGATAAGGTTAAGGAAACTGTTTGCGGTATTTGTGATTGCAACATTCACACGACTGAAAATTGCCCAACAATACCTATTTTTCAAGAGATGCTGAATGAGGAATCTAATGCCGTAACAATTACCAAAGACCTTTCAATGGACCTACCTCTAATACATACAATCCTAGTTGGAGAAATCATTTAAACTTTAGTTGGAGGATGGACAAACTGCTACCCCTCAAGGCTTCATCAATCAAAATCCAAATCAAGGGAAACTTCAAGAAGATCTGGTTCTAAAACATATTCAAGACAATGAGCTACTTAATCAGAATTCGGCACAAGCAATTTAGGAAATCAGATCAGCAATTGGAATGCTTGCGTCGTCTGTTCAAAGGATAAAGTCACAATTAGCAATTGGGGAAAAGGGGATGGTTCCTGGTCAACCTCTCCCTAATCCCAAATTGCAATATGAAATAAGTGACCCAAGCTCTTCAAATCAAATGGAGCAAGCTAAGTCTATCACCACTCTTAAGAGTGGAAAGATAATTGACAAATCTATTCCGGCAAGGGCTGAAAAGCCTAAGGGCTCGGAAGAGGATAATGATGATAGACCTAACGATGCCCCACAAGAATTAGAACTAGAACTTCAGGGCAAGCTGATTGCACCATTCCCCCAACAGTTGGTTGCATCGAAACCTCTCTCTAACTCTCAGGACATTTTAGAGGTGTTGAAACAAGTGAAGGTCAACATTCCTCTACTTGATGCGGTTAAACAATACCTTTATATGCTAAATTTCTGAAAGACTTATGTACAACCAAAAGACAGCAAAATATTCAAAAGAAAATCTTTTTAACTAAAAAGTGAGTGTCATCCTAAACCAAGATGTGCCACAGAAATTCAAAGATCCGGTAGCCCAACCATCGCTTGTGTAATTGGGAATTACCACATTGAGCACACACTTCTTGATTTAGGAGTGAGCGTAAATCTGATTCCTTACATAGTCTATAAATAGCTAGGTTTGGATGAATTGAAACCCACCCTAACCACATTACAACTTGTTAATCGCTCAGTTCGTGTACCGAGAGAGGTAATTGAGGATGTGTTGGTCTAGGTTGACAGATTCTACTACCTGGTAGATTTTATAGTCTTAGATACGTAACCCATCAGTAACATGAGCACTCAAATTCCCGTGATTCTTGGTCGCCCATTCCTTACCACTTCAAATGCAATCATTAAGTGCAGGAATGGAGTCATGAGTATGTCTTTTGAAAATATGACATTGGAGTTAAACATCTTTTTCAATTTGGGCAGATAGTTAGAGGATGATGACGATTTCCACGACATTAACATGATTGACTCTTTTGTAGAAGATAGAGCACTTCTGACCTTATCCTCTGACCCTCTAGAGACGTGCCTGGCCCACTCCCATGATTTTGATGATGACATGATTAAGGAGACAGGGGCCATGCTTGATACCGTGCCAATACTTAAAGTTAACTGGTGGAGGCCACAATTTGAAGAATTACCACAAACTGATGTAATACCTCTACCATATAGCCTCAAGACACCAAAGCTTGACTTAAAACCTTTACCCACTGATCTTGAACAGGTTTACTTAGGTCAAGAAGAGACATACCCAGTGGTGATTTCATCCCACCTTGAGAAAAAATAAGAGAGTATGCTCATTTTTACTCTCGAAGAAGATAAAAGAGTTATTGGGCATATCATCACAGATCTCGATGTGATGAATGAACTCCTTTCAACTGAATGTTTCAACTATTTAGAAGATTACCCGGTACACTTTGTGGATATAAACAATCCCATTATACAAAACATAGTGGATGCCTGGCAAGGCAATACCTCGGCAGTTGTTACTAATCGAGAAAACCCTATTATAAAGAATCTCCTCCCCCAGATCCTGAATGTTTGCCATTAAAGGAGGAGGAGTTGAAAATTAAACCAAAGACTGAAACTTCGGAGTGTGTTGAGACTACCCAACCTACTAAGAATTTTTCTGAATTTCATCTACTTGTAGTCTCTGATTCACCATGGAGTACTAACATTGAAACTTTTTCTGTCACAGGTGAATCATATATACTTTGGGCGATTCAACGACAATTTTTTACTGAGGTCCATAAATTTCTCTAGAAATTCATGCTCCAGGGCATCCAACCCTTTTGCAAAAAGGGCTTTTGGATGATCTTGTTGAGAAACCTTCTGAGAAATTTATCAAGATATTGGCCGGAGGAGGAATCTTGCGGCATGACTAAGTAGCTTTTCCCTTGATCTCTTAGTCTGATGGAGGTATAGTTAGGTTTATTGCTTTCTGCCATTTTAGGATAGTCGACTTTATGCGACTTAGGATAGTTTACTTTTGTCGTTTTAGGATAGTTTGTTTTTAGTTGATTAACACTTCTGCTAACCCACCTTCATACTGAGATCCTTTGGAAAAAGCTACAAAATCTCTTCATTAGGTACTATCTTTCCATCACTTCTCTTTCAACTATGTTGTCACTTTTGCAGATCATGCTTATTTCTTTTACATTGAAGATAATGTAGAATTTAGGTTGGGGATGGGAGGTTAGGTAACCTAATTAGTATTTTCTCAGTTTTGAGCAAACTTTGTAAAATTTTTGAAAAATTTTCATTGTTTATCAGTTTAGAAAGCTATAAGTTATGTATTTAAGGCTATTTTGAGTATGAAGATAAGATAGAAATCGAATTTTTAATTGTTGGAGTTGGAGCAACTAAGTGACCTATCACTTATGGTTCTTACATTCAACTGATTAAGAGTATGTTCGAATATTATGTTATTCAAATTGTTTTTTATGAATAGTACTAGATTTTCTTATTGTTAGTATGATGATCATTGAAAGATATTGAGAATTAAGTCTGGAGAATTTTATCCACCTTAAAAGAAGAAAAAGAACCAGTTAAAGAATAGGATATCAACAAAGATGTCATAAAGAATGAAGAATGACAACATCTTTGAGGGGAATAAAAAATGTCTTTGAAAAGGATGTAATGTCTAAAGAAGAGGAATAAATACAAATGACCATCGATATAAAATCAAAAACTGGAAAAAGATAAAAAAAATGGGATAAGTTTGGAGTCAGTACTTGGGTTTGAACCAATCTTGAAGTGATGACCATGGCTAACATTATGAAAAGATAGTATTTTCACTGAGCACTTAAAAAACTTGATATGCGAACTATGCTCTGACCTAATGGATAAAGGATTTATTTGATTGGTTGCTTATGTGGTTCGGCTCAAGGTTTTCAAAAACTCACTTTCTCATCTTGAGTCTACTCATGCATACTTAATACACAAAAGATTGTTTTCTGAAAAAAGTTGAACATTGCACATTAAACTTATTTTTCGCATACTTTGCTCGGGACTCGCAAAATGCTTGTTGGGGATTATGTTGAGGGTCAAATATTGCATATTAGACCCCAATTATTCCTTGGTTTTATGAACATGATAATGCTTAATGTTCTATTTTAATCATGTTTGTGTTGCAAGGTAAATTTAAGAGCTTGGATTGAAAATGATGTTAAAAGCATGTATTTAATACTCAAGAATCACTAAAGCCAAGATTGGATTTGATGAGACCAAGAATGAAGAATGCACATACTAAAGATCCAAGAAAATCAAGTCAAGAATGAAGAAAATTGGAGTTTTGAAGTGAATTTGCGTGATCATCGCCCAGTCCTGGCTCCGACTCGACTAGTCCTGCGTACGCTCGACCAGTACTGGACTCTGCTCGACCAGTTGAGCTGCCTCGACTCGAACTCCAGTGACTAACATCAGTAAAATTAAGTCATCCTCGACCAGTCGAGGGTTGTCCTCGACCAGTCCTAGGTTACACAGACAGTACACAAAGTGCAGAAATTTGAAGCAGTTTTCGGAAGTTTTTAACTCGGTGCGAAAGTTTAAGGCCTAAAACTATAAAGAGGGGTCCCTAAGGCATCCCTAATCATCATCTAAGGTTGTAGGAGTCGAGCAAAAGTGTGGAGAAGCCATCGCCAAGAATTTTTCTTCCCTTTCCTTAGTAGTTTTTATGCTTTTCTTAAGAAATTCTAGTTCAATCATGTCTATGGTTGGCTAAACCTCTTAGCTAGGGTTAAGAGGTGAATCTTGTAGCGTAATGGGATGTTTCTATTGCTTTCATTTATATTTATATTGAACTCTCTTTGATTCTAGTTTGATTATAAGGAATACTTCCAGTTTTTAATGGTTTGTTGTGACTCAAATTACAATAGATCTGTGATAGCTTTGAGTATGTTCTTTTCATATATTGAGATTGTGAAATTAGGAAATCCTGTTGTTCACCATTGTCCGTTGGGCATGGTTGGGTGATGGAATCCTCCATAACTTTCACAATTCTCCCAGATTGGTTATGAGATTGGTAAATCTTGTTGTTTGTCTTGTCTCATGGGCATGGTTTTGTGATGATATCACTTCCAGTTCTCACACCTCTCATCCATTGAGAACTAGGTCAAAGGAAGTTCAAATTTGATTTTATTGAGATATCTTCCAATTGGATAGGATGGGACTCTGATTCCAATCGTGTGACTTGATCAAGCATAGATCTCCCTAATCTATACAAGTGGATCCTTGGAAACCCTAGTTTCCCACCTTTGAATTTATTAAGTTTTTTTCATTAAACCTCTCATAATTACTCTCAAATATTTCAGATTTAGGTTTTCATCTTTTTCTAGTTCTTCTTCTAGTTGCTTTCAGAAAACACGTGAGATTAGTCCCTGTGGATTCGACCTTGGTCTCACCGAGATTATTACTGCATCGCGACCCTACACTTGGGGCTGTGAACAACAGACTATTCGGTCCCACCTGAAATTTGTTCAGTCCGATCGAATGTGCACAAAACAGTCCACCAAGAAATTATGATTTTCAGTCATAATTGGCTGCAACCGAACTTAATTTACTGCGACCGAATGCGGGTTCGATCCGACCTAAGAAAGATAGAGACTTTAAAAGAAATTTGAGGAAATTCAGCTACAACCAATACACAAATTTGGTACGATCAAAGGCTACAATCAGTGCGACTAAAGCATAATAAAAGTGCAAAAATCTAAAGTCGGTGCAAAATCAATATGACATTTTCTTATTTAAGGAGGTGATTTAGGCTCTTATAAGTACGATTTAGGATTTGGGAGAGAGTGCAAGTAGTAGCAGAGAGTCTACGGAGTTGTTCTTCTTTGTCAATCTTTCAGTTCTAAGTTCTTTTCACATTTTTTTTTAGAGTTTAGTTCGACTATGATAATGGTTGGCTAAAACTCTTAGGTAAGGTTAAGAGGTGAAGCTTGTAGTGATTTTAATGTTATAGTTTACTTTGATTCAAGTTATTTGGTTTAAATGTTGAAAAATTAATTATTATTTGTTTGAATAAAACTCTAATGTTTTAATTTATGTTGATTCATTGTCAACTCCGGACACTTTGGATGCTTAGGAAGGCTAAGATTGATTATTTATCTATTTTATAAGAGATTGATTTATAAAATCTATTAATTTATCATAGACTAAGGACACGATAGATGCATTCCCTGCAATCAATACTTCGGTGCTTCATGTGGGAACTGAATCAATTAAAGTTCAAATCTATTATGGTTTGTAAATAACGAATTAACCGCTCTATTATCAAACTGGATAGGATAGGACTTTGATTCTATTTGATTTATGGAATTTAATCAAATGAATTAGGCATTGAGAATCGCTAACAGTAAAGCATTGGCACTCTAGTATTTTGCTTTTATTGATTTTCTTCGTTACATTATCCAATTTACATAATTACTTCTTCTAATCCATTCCATAGTTAGTCTTAGATTTAATTCTAGTTTTAAAGTATTTTAGAGAACGCATAAATATAAGCCCTTGAGGACTCAATCTCGGTCTCACTGAGTTAAAACTACATCGCAGCCTTGTACTCGGGGTTGTCATCCTTTTGGATCGATCACCATGCAATAAACCACCACGGCATCATCTTCCAATAATTTGCCAAAAGACATGCTGCTTAATCATGTATTATATTAACGATGTTATTATAGGATCTATGCAGTAGACTGATATGCTACTTCAAGCAATCCACAATGGTTGCATGAAGAATCATTATGACCACCACGGCCAAAATACAAGAAAATTTCCACCACGACTTAAGTGGTATGAGGAATCATCAAGGTTATTATGGCCAAATATAAAAATGCCACAGCCAGTTTGGCCAAAAGGAAACTCCTACAACCAACGACTGCTAAAGCAACTAACTAATGGCTAATTCGACCATCATTGTCAAATTAAAGGCCAAAATGTTTAATTTCACAGTTGATTTTACAAGAATGACCAATTTGACAAGGAACTGCCAACGATCTTTCAACATCTCTTTACATTATCCGAACATATACTTCAAATGCAAAGAAATGTGGGATGTGTTATGGGAAGATCCGAGCCCCTCATAATTCCGAGGTACCACGGCATGTTAATCCATTCGGAGGGATAATCGACCGCTCGGCCCAGATCAGTAGAACAGACAAAGTCCAACGAAGGCCTATATCTTACCGGTCAGAAACCTACCTACGGAATGGTCTGAGCCTACTGTATACTCTGAGGCGGAGGCGGACGCTCCTTGAGCTGAACTTAGGAACTTCCATAAGAGGACATGAGTGGTAATGTTGCTCGAAAATACGCACGATGCGTGTATCGTGTTACGTGATCCTTGGATTGCGTACGGTATTTCCACGATCTGAAAATCTCCTTGATTGAGGGAATCGGGCCGTGATTATCGGATCCAGACTATTCAATGGTTGGGTATAAATACACGAGGACACCATTGCTACAGGTACACAACACCTTGCACTCTCCTCTATCCTTCAACTTAGACCCCGATTCCCTTGACCTGACTGAGGCATCGGAGGGTCCCCCGGCCTAGCCAGGGTCTCTTTTACTCACCTTTTGTGCAGGACCAGGGTCCATCTGAGGAGTGGAGGGTGTTCCAGATTTTGACATCAACATTTTTTGGCGCCGTCTGTGGGAATTTGATACAAAAAAGTCAGGTTCCTATTCTCGAGTATAATGGCGAGAGGAAATAAGAAAACAGTAGCTGCGGAACCAAAACAAAACAAACAAACTCGTTCCTCATCACTACTTCATGCGGAATCGGCCCCGGGACCTTCCCAACGTTCGAGCAACCGAGCAAGCAAGTATCGAGCAATGCAGGGCGAGATACAAGCCTTGTGCGATGAAGTGAATAGGATGAAGCAGCAACAGGAGCCGAGTTACCGGCTTAAGAAGATCCTGTCCCCGAACCAATTGGCCCAGTCGTGGAAGCTCATTCCATGCTGAGAGTGTGGGGCCTGAGGCACCCCAGCATCCTCAGGTGCTCATGTCGAGTCAACATCCTCTTCTGACCTAAATCCGACCCTCGGCTCGGAACACCACAACGCAAGCTCTGACTAATGCCTCGGTTACTTCGGCCTTGGCACGAACGGATCTCTGTCACCGGTTGGAACGAAGGAGGGGGAGGAGAAGTCCAGAGAGAGAGAACGCCCAAGAGATTGTGGCAGAAAATAAAGATCCATGGGAGAAGCGGTTCGAGGAGCTCAACAACAAGTTCTTAGCTCTGGAGAAAAAACAGCAACCAACGTCAGTTCCCGCCGCCGTCCAGGCAATGATGGAAGAGACCGAACCTCCCTTCACCTCGAAAATCATGAACGAGGTGATGCCTCGAAGGTTCCGAATACCTCCCGTCATTCAATATTTTGGATCTGGGGACCCATCCGAGCACGTAGAAGTCTACCGCTCCTGGATGCAGATCCAGACAGCAATGGAGCAATGATGTGCCGAGGGTTCTCGATTACACTAACGGGATCTGCTCAGAGTTGGTACCGGCAATTCAAACCAAACTCCGTCTGCTCCTTCGCAGAGTTGAGCCGACTATTCCTAACCCAGTTCATCAGCAGTAAGAGAAGTCGAAAGCCCAACACTCACCTGCTTACTATCAAGCAGGGGCTGAAGGAGTCACTGAAGGATTACATCACTCACTTCAACGAGGAAGCGTTACTACTGAAAGACTATGATGACAAAATGGCCCTCGCCGCTATGTTCAGTGGCTTGAAAGAATGCAAATTCACCTTCTCTATCGAGAAGAATCCACCAAAAATACTGGCTGAACTTGTGGCCAGAGCTCAGAAGTATACCAACGTAGAGGAATTCACCAATGCCCGTAAAAGTATCCAAGTGACCGAGCCGAATGGTAAAGGGAAGAAGCCCAAGAACGAGGAATCTCATACGTCTAACAAAGGGACCGATGAACGAACCTCTCGCGATCGTCGCCCGATCAGGAGACCAGAGGAAAATTTCGCTCCTACACCCCCCTTAACACATCCGCAGAACAGATCCTACTGGACATCCGAGGAGAGAAGTTATTGAACTGGCCCGTCTGCATGAGAGCTGATCTGGATCATCGAGACAAATGCAAGTACACGGATAATTGTGTTGACCTTAAGGATGAGATTGAAGCTCTCATTCGGAAAGGGCACCTGCGTCGATACATAAAGGAAGGAAAAACTCCTCGGAGAGAGGAAAGGGAGCGGAAGCAGCAAAATAACGCCGCGGAGGAGCCCACCGAAATCCGCACTATCTTCGGGGATTCATCTGGGGGGGAGATTCGAATAGGGCATGAAAGGCTCACTCCCGGAAGTCTGAGCCAGAACACTACGTCCATTTGGCCGAACGGCCCAGTAAGGAACTTCGAGTCAGTCCGTGCACTCTGACTTTCACGAAAGAAGATGTGCGCGGGATTCAGTACCCACACGATGACGCCTTAGTAGTCACCATGAATATAGTGAATCGCAAAGTATACCATATCTTAGTCAACACCGGGAGTTCGGCTGATCTACTCTACTTTGAGGCTTTTGAAAGAATGGGGATTCCGCGGTCTCATCTCAGACCTATGCAGACCCCTTTGCACGACTTTGCTGGAGAAAAGGTGATTTTCGAAGGAGGTATTTTCCTCTTAGTAACTGCAGGAGAAGGATAGCATCAAGTCACACTTATGGTAGACTTCTTAGTTGTCAATGTGCCATCCATACACAACGTTATCCTGGGCAGACCTTCTCTCAATACAATGAGAGCGATCATTTCTACTTACCACATTGATGATGAAATTCTCCGCTGAAGGCAGGATAGGCTACCTCCGAGGCGATCAGCGAGAATCTCGGAGATGTTATGCGGTGGGGGTAAAGAAGGGGTCAGTTAAGCAAGCGTTGTTCATCAACATCCTAGATCCCAGAGGGCCTGTGGAGTGCTCGTCCGTGGAAGACCTATAGAAAGTGCCGCTTGATGAAGCTGATCCGAGCAGAACTGTTCAACTCGGGACGTCACTGAATCCTGAACAACGGCATGAAGTCCTAACGTTCCTGAGACGGCACAGAGACGTCTTTGCATGGTCTCACCAAGATATGCCTGGGATTTCCCCGGAAGTCATGGTCCATAGGCTAAATGTGGATTCAAATCATAAACCCATCAAGCAGAAAAGAAGGTCGTTCGATGTCGAGCGGTATGAGGCAATAGCTGACGAAGTCTTGTCCTGCTCAACGCAGGATTTATAAAAGAAGTGCATTATCCTGATTGGATCGCAAATGTAGTCCTCGTAAAGAAAGCCAACGGGAAATGGCGGGTCTGCGTAGATTACTCGGATCTGAACAAAGCTTGCCCGAAAGATAATTTCCCGCTGCCTCGGATCGATCAGCTGGTGGACAGCACAGCGGGGCATGAGTTGTTCTCTTTCCTGGATGCCTATTTCGGATATAATCAGATCGCGATGCATCCCCCAGACAGGCAAAAGACTACCTTTGTCACAAACAAGGGGCTCTACTGTTACCGGGTCATGCCATTTGGCTTGAAAATTGTTGGGGCTACGTATCAAAGGCTAGTAAACTAGATGTTCTCCAAACAGGTCGGACGCACAATGGAAGTATATGTCGATGACATGCTAGTAAAAAGTATCAAAGCCGCAGATCATCTGACGGATCTTGGAGAAACGCTTGCCGTCCTCCAAGAATACCAGATGAAGATGAACCCAACAAAGTGTGTTTTCAGAGTCAGCTCAGGAAAATTCCTCGGCTTACAGGTCAGTCAGAGGGGTATTGAGGCGAACCCAGATAAAATCAAGGCGCTCCTCGACATGAGTTTGCCTCGAACCGTCAAGGATATACAATGCCTCACGGGTCGAGTCGCAGCGCTCGGATGTTTCATTTCCAGAGCGACAGATAAGTGTCTCCCTTTCTTCCAGCAATTAAAGGGTCATAAGAAGGCAGAATGGACGCCGGAGTGTGAGCAAGCCTTCCAGCAGCTGAAACAATACTTGGGTTCACCCCCTCTACGGTCCAAACCTGAAGAAGGTGAGCCCCTATTCCTCTACCTCGCAGTCTCAACCTCGGCCGTCAGCTCGGCTCTGATTAGGGAGGTTGGAGGAAAGCAACACACTGTTTATTACATGAGCAAAGCTTTGGTGCCGGCAGAAAGAAGATATTCACCCCTGGAAAGGCTAGCACTTAGCCTCATTATTTCAGCTCGAAGGTTACGCCCATACTTCCAAGCTCACTCGGTAATTGTGTTAACCGATTCCCCTCTTAGGCAAGTTTTCCAGAGGCCCGAGGTGTTAGGTAGGGTAACTAATTGGGTCATCGAGCTCGGTGAGTTCGATATTCAGTTTTGTCCAAGGACGACAATCAAAGGGCGGGCCGTAGCCGACTTCATCGCTGAATTCACTCCGAGCGCCAAAAAAATCGGTGGCGAAGTCGAAGCAAGTTTGTCCGCTCCTCCGAGCAATCAAAAAGCAATATCAGATCCAGGATGGGTTCTCTATGTGGACGGGTCATCCAATGTCAAAGGGGTCGGGGCCGGGATCGTCTTGACCGCATCCGACTCCACAACCATTCAATACGCAATCAGATTGAGATTCAGAGCCTCAAACAATGAGGCGGAATATGAAGCTTTGTTAGCCGGACTCAGACTGGCAGCAAGTTTAGGCGTCCAGTCTCTTCGAGTCCGATGCGACTCTCAGCTGGTAGTAAATCACATCTCTGCCGAGTATGAAGCTAAAGAAACGAGGATGATGGCCTATCTTGATGAGGCGAGGAAATTGATCGAGAAATTTCAGAACTGCACGATCCATCAAATCCCGAGGGCAGAAAACTCATGGGCTGACGCCCTAGCGCGACTCGCCTCAGCTGTGGAGGGGAAGATCCCACGAATCATCCCCGTCGAATTTCTGGAACAACCAAGCATTAGCAAAAAGGAGAAAGAAGTCAACCCAGTTCAAGCGAGTCTGAGCTAGATGGATCCTATCCTTAATTATCTCGTGACAGGAGAGGTTCCCTCGGACAGGCTGGAAGCTAGGCGGATCAGAGTCCGAGCAGCTCGATACTTCGTCCTAGATGGTATTTTATAGAAGAAGGGGCATTCCCAGCCCTACCTCAGGTGTCTCCGAGTCGATGAGGTGGAATACGTAATGCGGGAGATTCATGAAGGAATCTGCGAAAATCATTCCGGCAGTCGGGCCTTGGCCCTGAAGATACTCAGACAAGGGTACTTCTGGCTAACTATTAAGGAGGATTCCAAAGATTATGTCCGAAAATGCGATAAATGCCAGTGATTTGCGGTCGTGCCGAGGCAACCGGCAGAAGAAATAACCCCTATGAGCGGCCCTTGGCCATTCGCTCAATGGGGAATCGACATTATCGGCCCTCTACCCACGGGGAAAGGACAGGTCAAATTCACCATTATTGTTGTGGATTACTTCACCAAATGGGCTGAGGCCGAACTGGTCGCCAAAATTACAGAGCAGAAGGTGAACGACTTCGTCTGGAAAAACATTATCTGACTGTTCGGGATTCCAGGAACCATCGTATCAGACAATGGCCGACAGTTTGATAACGACAAATTTTGAAACATGTGCCGAGGACTCGGCATCACGAATGCATACTCTTCTCCCCGACATCCCCAGTTGAACGGACAAGTAGAGGCAGTCAACAAGGTCATCAAACATCACCTCAAGACAAAACTGGAAAAGGCAAAAGGAAGTTAGGCAGAAGAACTTCCGTTTGTTCTCTGGGCCTATAGGACCACAACTTAGTCCTCAACAGGAGAAACTCCATTCTCACTCTCCTATGGATCGGAGGCAATGGTGCCAGTAGAGATTGGTCTTCCTACGGCCCGAGTCAGGAGCTTCCAGGAGAAATAAAATTTTGAGCAGATTGCCGCAAACTTAGATTTGCTTGAAGAAACTAAAGATATCTCGAAGCTCAGGGTCGCTGCTCGGCATCAACAAGTGGCACGGTTTTACAATTCAAAAGTCAAAGCTAGACGATTTCGATCAGGGGACTTAGTCCTTCGTCGAGTGTTCCAGAATACTGCCGAGCCAGGGGCTGGTACACTCGGTCCAAATTGGGAAGGGCCTTATCGGGTCGTTCGATCAACCAAACCAGGATCATACCACCTAAAAGACCTCGAAGGTCGCCAGCTCCCCCATCCCTGGAATGCCGAGCATCTGAAAGTTTATTATCCATGATGGGCGAGCCTCTAAGGCTCTCAATAAATGTACGTCTCCGAGCAATAAGCCTTTAAGGCCCTTAATAAAATTCACCTCTTCTCATCCACATGAATGGATTCTCGACTAAGGAAAAGTTACCTCTCATATGCAGGGGCGGACTTAACGAATTAGTCCCTTAAAGAGGGGTCAATACGTTATCCCACAAAGTTCTACAGGGTATCCCTAAACTAGAGGAAAAGCCTAAGCACTGACTCGACTTCCTTAACATAGTGGTCGGTTCACGAATTAACGGGTAGAACGGAAGGGTCTCGCCAATTACGGGATGAGCCGACCCCCTGGGGGCCCGGACTCAATAATCAGACCATAAAAGCTCAATGGTAAGATGGTGTTGGAAAAAGCCAGCTCGCCGAAAGGTAAGGATAACTCAGGTTACATTGCCAACGAAATTAACCCCCCATTTTGACAATCAAATAGTCTTCAATCAGCATCCAATAAGAGATCAACTACGGATTAACATTTAAAAAAGAAATGTGTCATCATCCATATGCCCTCCAGAAGGGTCAAAAATCATCATCCACGGACCTCCATTAGAAGATCATGAAGTAACCAAGAAGGATACCAACCAATTTTAAAAAAAGGGAAATGAAGGATAAATCTACACTATGCAGGGGGCAGAGGAGCTTGAGTGTCTGGGGCTTGATCCGGGCGGACTTCATCTACAGGCGACCCGTCAGCTTCTTCAAGTAGTATTGAGTCGAGGTTAAGGTTCGGGTACAAACCCAGGACCGCCTCAACGCAATCGTCATAACCACGGCCATAGAACTTGGCTGCTTCAGTATCCCTCTCCTTAGACGTTTTGAAAGCTTCTACCGCTGCAACTGCCGCATCAGCAACTGCCTCAGCAAGAGAAGCTTTAACCTCAGCCTGTTGGGCTTCCCTCGCGTGTACAATAGGCCGGGCCTGTTCTTCCGCCGCCTCCGCCTTAACCTGCTCTAAGGTCCCACTTAGTCGAGTGTTCTCATGGGCCAGCGAGTCTGCATGAGCCCTAGCCCAGGTCAGCTCAGCGGTAGCAGTGTCACAGCGAGCCCTGAAGTCCTCCACCATCCCCTGCAACTGCAAATCCTTAGCTTCGAGGCCAGTAACAGTCTCCTGCAGATGAAGCTCCCTGGCCTTCCCGTCCTCAACTTGTCGACGCAGTTCGCCCTGCTCCTGTCGGAAGAGAGTCGCCTTGTCCCGCAGGACTCCCACCTCAGTTCGGAGTTCCTCCACTTCAGTGTCAATCTTTCGGCGCTCACGCACTCTCTCCCAGGCCAGGAGGATCCTTGGAACAGACTAAGTAATGACAAAAGCAAGTAAATAAGGACGCATGATGACAGAGAATAAATGACAGAGATTGAAAGATACCTTGTAAAAAACTGTTGTCAGATCTCTCAAGAAAGTGTCGTCCGACTTGGAAAGGAGATCGGCAATCTCTTCTTCCGGGGCGTGTTTTGCCGCCCACCGAGCCAAATAGGACATGTGAAAGCCCAGCTCATACCTCGCCCCGCTTGTCCCCACATGCCCTGAGCCTCCTTCCTCTACGGCCCCAGTCCAGCTGCGGCGGAGGCCTGGGCCACGACCCCAAGATCGTCCCCAACCTCGGGAGGAGTAATCATGGCGTCAGCCATCCGAACGGCTTCCTCCTGCTCAGACAACGAACGGATCGCAATGCAAGGGGTTGATAGGTGGATTCCGCTGACGGAGGGAGCGACGTTGGGCGGGAAGGAAGTTGCTATCGCTGGGGCGGAAGCAATGAGTGCTGAAGCTTGGACCACAGCAGGCGCAGCAATCGAGGCTACCACAACTGAAACAGGGGCTACGGTCGTGACCGCGGCTGTAGTCGCAGTCATAGCCACGATTGTAGTTGAAGTCACGGCCTCGGCTGTAAGTAGAGTCAAAGCCGCAGTACCTGAACCCGAAGGACCTTCACGAGGAGTAATTCGCCTTCTCCGAACGGTTGTCTTCGTCCAGGTCACGGGCCTCAACAACTCCTTTGCTGTCAGAGCAACCCTCTTCTTCCGAGAACCGGATGCCTCGGCCATGCCTGTATAAAAAACGACAAATCAGTAGCTACGCAAGCAAGCCTAATTCGTCCGAAGGAGCAGGAGAACTTACTAAAAGACGTTGGAAGAGGTTGAGATGCGCACAGCCCTGACCAATGAAGGTTGGTGGCAGTGATCAAATCCGACCAGGAGCGAAGTTCTCCAGATCGTGCTCTAGCCTTGGCAACACGATTCTTCTGAGCCGAGTCAAGGAGAGGTGTACCCCTTGGAAAATCTACAAAAAGAATAAAGGTCCCAGTCTAGCCGAAGTAATAAAGGAAAATAGAAAGACGAAAGGAATTAATTGGTACAAACTAGTTTTGTAAATCGAGTCGGAACCCGAATCGACAAAGTCCCGACTTCGGCCATAAGCGCCTCCCATTCTCCTGCAGCCCAGAACCACTAATTCTTTCAATCTTTGTTGGAGGACGGAAGATTCATAACCAGCCCCGACCCCTTGCTGCCTCGGGTCGCAAAGTAATACCATGGTTCATTGTTCTCATGCTTGACCAGATACAGGCTCATCAACTCCGCTGGGGTAAGCTCTAAATTCCCAACTTGCCTCCAGATGATGAAGGCTGAAATAAGCACTCTCCAAGCATTGGGGGTCAATTGCCCGGGAGCTAAGCCCAAGTAGGTCGTCATAGTCCGAATGAAAGGGTGCAAAGGAAGTCGGACCCCGCATTGCAGTGCGCAAAGAAAAATAGCGACTTCTCCCTCAGCGGGCGCACCAACTGTTTCGAGGGGCCCAGGGGCTCTGATCCGCACAGAGGCTGGGATTTGAAATTCTGTGCGGATCCACTCTATTTGAGACTCCGACAGTACAGAGCCTCCAGGGACTGCCTCCAAGGCCCTCCCGCTCGCTAGCATCTCAGCGGCCTCCGTGGTTGTGGTCTGGGGGGCTCGAGCAGATTTCCTTCTACTAGTTCCGCGAGTCTGAGCACCAGCTGCCTTTCGCTTCTGAGGCGAAAGATGTAAAGGCACAGCTTCAAAGGGACCTTCAGAGGCCCCTCCCCCATTGTCGGAACTCTCTGACTCGGGGTCATCATCGTAGTCCCGCACGGTCTCCAGGTCGGACGATATCTTAAGAAAAGAGACAAATGCAAAGGAGCACGAGATGACTCACCGGACGGTCACCGGGAATCGCTTTTGCCGGAAATATCTAATTGGCCGGAATCGCCTTCGCCGGAAATCGCCTCCTCCAGTATCTGCTCAAACAAAGCCAACAGAAATGGATCGAAATCTTCGAACGAGGGTTTATATAAACCCCAATAAATCTTCGCATTAATGACCAGCAATGATGACCATCGTCGAATCGTCGTGAGCCGACCTCAGAGCTGACGTGGCCCCATCCCATTGACCCGAAGTCTGTCGTACAGTACGCCCCTGACATCAAGCGGCGAGCTTTGGATAAACGAAAGGACGCCCGAATAAGGAAAAGTTCTGTCCGAGGCACTACCCCGGGTACACGTGGCAATAGCCCATAAGTGGAGGACGATTCGAAATCTTAACCGCCACCACGCGTCCGCTGCACATAGACCCGTAGGCGGGAAACTTTCGAAATGAAATCTGGCATACTTGTGAGCAGGCAAAACACTTGAACTACCGTATACTTACTCTCCGAGCCCTTAGCAGACCTCAAAGAGTAGGGAGCTTCTGTTATGGGAAGATCTGAGCCCCTCATAATTCCGAGGCACCATGGCATGTTAATCCGATCGGAGGGATAACCGACCGCTCGGCCCAGATTAGTAGAATAGATGAAGTCCAACGAAGGCCCATATCTCCTGCCGGTCGGAAACCTACCTACGGAATGGTCCGAGCCTACTGTATACTCCGAGGCGGAGGCTGACGCTCCTTGAGCAAAACTTAGGAACTGCCATAAGAGGACAGGGGCGGTAATGTCGCTCGCAGATACGCACGATGCGCATATCGTGTTACGTGATCCTTGGATTACGTACGGTATCTCCACGATCCGAAAATCTCCCTGATTGAGGGAATTGGGCCATGATTATCGGATCCAGACCATTCAATGGCTGTGTACAAATACACGATGACGTCATTGCTACAGGTACGCAACACCTCGCACTCTCCCTCTATCCTTCAACTTAGACCTCGATTCCCTTGACCTGACTGAGGCATCGGAGGGTCCCCTGGCCTAGCCAAGGTCTCCTTTGCTTACCTTTTGTACAGGACCAGAGTCCATCCGATGAGTGGAGGGTGTTCCAGATTTTGACATCAACAGGATGCATTGTTTCTATTCAAGTGATTATGCCCAGATCTAATGGTTGAGAAGAAGTCATGTGATATTCATGCCACATGTAGTGTAAATAAACTTTAAAGAGAGGAGTTAAAAATAGCATACGTCATGTCAGTGAATGCTAGATTTATAATTCCAAAGTAGCATTTTAGTTTGATGATGCAAACAAATGTAATTTATGACTTGTAAACTATGAGGAAGTTGTATTAGCCCCATTCAAAGGTTAGGACCAATCAATGATTTTTGCATCATTGCTTGCTCTCTCGTATACTATTGAATGAGCAATCGGGATTGATGATTTAACATCCCACTTGTCGTTCGAAAGATTTGAAGGCAGTAGCAAACCCCTTAAAATTGCTGTTAGTTGGAAAACCCTTTAAATTTTTTTATGACATTTTGAAAATCTTGTGATAATTAAAATATTAGGACACAAGATCAATATCAATAGACAAACGATGGCACCACGGTATGACATCATGTACGGTTGTGGCCCACCCAGTGAGTCGATCAAACTGATTTGTGACGACGCAATCATCATTGTGCATGTGATCAGTTTTATATTGTCATATTGGAGCCCGGAAAGGAGACACGTTATTGCAATGAACCACCCCTACAACTACCTGCCGGTGGGTGCAACGTTGTATATATATATATGGCATCCGAACTGTCCAGTGGGCCACCCCGCTGTGAAAATGGAAAGCTACTGATCCAATCATCCGGTGGGCCACCACATGAATTTTTGGGTGGTTTTCTGTTGTTTAGTATGGGTGGCCGCTTGATGATTGTATCATGCTGGTTCTCGTGCGTTGCATTTTCACGGTGGTCAGTCTTGCTGAATGGGTTAGATGTCATTATACACAACGGACGCGGATTGTGTACTGAGTGACTCAATGGGTAAATCCTGTGAGGGCTGATGGAGAACGGATTGGCTACTCTCTCTGCCACTAGCCAATGGCTAGTGGTCGGTGCTCTGTCGGCCCCCACCATGATGATGTATGTGTTTCATCCATGCTGTTCATCTATTTTTCTAGATCATTTTAATGTATGATCCCATAAATGAGATATATCCCAATCTCAAGTGGACCACATTACAGGAAACCGTGTTGATTGAACGTCAACTATTAAAAACTTTTTGAGGGCCATAAAAGCTTTAGATCAAGCTGATCTTTGTGTTTTCTCTTCATCTAGGTCTTTATAAACTAATCAACAGATTGGATGTCAAATAAACAGTACAGTGGGTCTTAGGAGGATTTTAATGGTGGATATCCAATCACTATTGTTTTGCTGTGATGTGGTCCACCCGAGATTTATATCCGTATCATTTTTGAGATCAAGCCCTAAAATGTCGGCAAAAATGGATAAAAGACATACTTCATAGTGGGGCCCGCAGAGCACCGACCACCAGCCACCGGGCTAGTGGCAGGGGAGTAGTCAATCCGTTTCCGGGCAGATGACGGTGATATATGTGTCTTATCCATACCCTTTTATCAACTCATTTTAGGGCTCAAGCCCACAATTGAAGCATATCCAAAGCTCAAGTGGACCACACCGGTGGGAATTGAACACCTACTGTTGAAAAGTTCTTGGTGGGGCCACAGAAGTTCTGGATCAAGCTGATATTTGTGCTTTCCTTTCATCCATGTCTTTGTGAGCTTAACAACAGGTTGGATGATAAAATGTGCTGATAAAACAGATGGACGGCGTGGATAAAATGTGCTGATAGAACGGTTGGATGACGTGGACAAGACACATACATCACGATGGGCCCACATAGTTTACTCAGGACGTAATCCGCGTCCATACGCAACAAGTTAGCCCCACGTGCTGGTAGTTGTAGTTGCATTTAATTCACAAAACGAATCTGGATGTCCCTCGCGCTGGCAGTTGTAGTTGCCTTTTATTCACATAAAGAAACATCCCTTCTGTGCAATCAAACTCTTCTTCCACTTGTATGCACGAATCACAGCAATCCGGGTCCTTAAACATCTGTGACTCGACTGATCTTATGTTATCCATCATTTTTAAGTCACGGAGAAGATGTGTTATCGTTCATCTGATTGGTATCGTTTGCCTAAGAATAATGGACTGGACATTATGGACGGCCAAGATAAGTGATGTTTATGTCTACCAGTCCAAATGCAACTCTGTGCATGGTAAGGTTCCCATGTACTCATTGCAGATTTATATAAGGTTTTTGGTCCAAATTTCCCGTAATGTGACGTGGTTGGGGAAGGAACCTATCCCTTTCAAACTTAAGTTTTTTATTTTATTTTATTTTATTTAAAAAAAAAAAAAAAAAAACTTTATTGTCATGAAATTGTATATAGTGGTGGGTCATGGGCTATAAGTGAAAGCTTGATAGAGCTATAAAATAAAGGATGTCTTAGAGATAAATGATTAGGATCAAATAAAATTTTAGTCAATTAAGTTCATAATTACTTAAACTAATATGCAAGTTAAATTAAATGGAGCAATTTAACACTAAGTCTTCCAAGCCAATGCTGGATCTAATCACAAACTACAGATCATATTCTAATGAAGCAAATTAAAATAAATGTGGAATACAAAGATAGATAGCACAATTAAATAATGAAATAGCATAAGTAAATAGCAACCTCAAATGCACTAGTCTTGAGAAGTTGATACAAACTTAGTTCTAAGGACAACCTTACACCAAAAATCAGAGGCTTATGGCAGGACAACTTTACTAGAATGTTTGTAAGTATCAAAAACTCAAACCAATGAAGAGGGAAAGGAAATAAACTAAGTTATTACAACATTTACCACAAGTATATAAAATAAATTACATCATTTACCACAAATGCATAAAGTAAGTTACAACATTCACACACATAAACAAATTCAATCATCCACCACAACTCCAGGAATTATAGTGGTTCATTTGTGTGTACACCAACTGTTAGAAAAACAGTCACACAACTATTTTATTCCCAATATCCACACCCACGGGATATTGGCTTTCACTATGAAAAAAGTTTTCCAAGGTTCACCTTAAACCTTCACAATTGTGTCTTTAGATGGGCTTACACAATTACAAAAACTCCACACTTTGAGATTTTCTAAATTACCTCAGACAAAATAAAAAATAAGACTTTCCTGGCATAACCTCACAAATCACAAAAGATACACAAAGAATAAATTGGTACTTATCTGTAAAATTCTCTTTCTGAAGAAACTCGGTAGAACCAATCCGATGTAGACAAAGAGTTCAATGTCTAGTCTCACAAATGAAAGGTTCTAGATCTAAATGATTTTTAGATTAATTCAGCCTGGGCTCTTAATTTGATTTTGATTTCAAAAAGGGTAAAAACACAATTCCCTTCTCTAATGAAATTGAGTTAAATAAAGATCACAAAATCAAATGCAAAAAGCTATTTAAGAGAATTTAAAATGAACACAATATATCTTAACAAATGCAGGAACAAATCTCTCAGAGTGATGGCTTGATTTAGCTTGGAATAAATGAAAAACTCTCAGATTCGTCCTCTATATATAGGTGAAAAAATTGTTTACTGACTGGTCTAAGGGTCGGTTCGACTAGTCGAAGGACCAACCTGTCACGCCCCAAACTCGGAAACCGGGCTCACAAAATTTCAGATCGCCGAATCCGGCGCTGACAGCCTCCATAGTACCCCATTCTTGGCTCTCAGCACCCAAACACCAAGTTCCGATCATGTGATCTTATAAGGAGGATTTCAAACATGATTTGATTCTTAACGAGCATAACCCATAAACAATAACCACAAGAACACCATCACAAAATTCACTATGATCGAAAACTTTGAGTACAATGCGTATGAAAGGGAAATACAAAATAATGAAAATAACAAAAACTCCAGAAGCTCGACTGCGCACTCCAACTGTGATAAGGTTATGGTTGCGTCCTAGCGTCACCTGCACGCATCAATCGTGCATAAGCTTATAGAAAGCTTAAAGGGTGGTGTAAGTGTGTGTGTAGTATGAACGTGCTCAGAATATAATGCCAGAGTAATGTGGATCATACTAATGGGTACATGAATGCAATCAGTCATACCAAGGCTATGCGGTGCAAGATATAAATGCTATCGGGCATAGCAAGACCATGCGATGCGAGATGCAACTCAAGTATACCAATCCTCATATCAATACAACTCATCAAATATCAATACAGTTCTCATTCTAGATAATCACCAGGGTTTAGTACACTCCAAATGGTACTGCCCCTTTCCTAGGTGCGCAGTCCAAGTGAGAGTAAGAAACCTCACTATCCGCCTGACCAATAGTCTGCCAATATCTATCCGGCATGTCGATAGCAGACCCATTCACAAGCTGGTCAAACTTAACCTAGTAATGCCCCCTACCCTTGGGCGAGTAAGGCTAGACCCCTTTCCAACCGACCACGACACAGTGGGAGACGCGACCTCCTGGTATTCGGCCCTCGTGTACTCATATATCCACTCGGTCTCGACGTTGGAGTCATCCTCTTGTACCATTGAGTTTAGGGATTTTCACCCAGGGACATCTATGGTGCCCCGATGCTAAAAACAATATTTCTGGTATCCAATCCAACCACTCACGATGTGTCTGTGGGGCTATGGCCTTGATGTCACTAGGGCATACAATAATTACAATCACACAAATGCAAGTGCATGAATCACCCTAGTAGACATGCAACAATCCTACGCGTACCACGCACTCATGTAGGGCAACTTCGCATATCAGGGAGCCCATAAAACAATCTGCCCGAAGGCATATGCTATGATTGATCACTCCACATATTAAGCATACATATGATGCGTATGAGTATGAATCATGGAACTATACCAAACACGTTATATGGTGATGGGCCCCGCTCATAAAGAAAATGGGCCTAGACGGCCTACACACTACAAGTATGGGCCCTAGGGAGAGTAACAATGCGGACATCTAACCAACATCATCCTTACAATGTGGGCATCAAACCATCATTGCTCCCAAGGCATGGCCTATCATGATCATCATTACATAAACCATGGTGAAATCACACATTGCAATGGGCCTTATGTACATCCCGTTGAGCCTCAACCCATGGGCCTCAGGTACAACAAATGGGCCGCATAATGTGGGCCTCGATAACGGGCCACAAATACATCAAGATGGGCCTAGTCACATGGGCCTCATAAATTTCAAAAAAATGAGTCATATAAAAGAATTATTTGGACCATACCCCAAGTGACAGTGGAGATAATAATTTCCACGGTTAGATAAATCACAGGGCCCACCATAAAGTTTATTTTTCCAACCAATCCAATCATAAGGTTATAAAGACCTGGATTAAGAGGGAAAATAAAGATCATATGAGTCCAAACTTTGAAGTCCAAGGGTTTAATGGTGGACGTTCAAACCCACTGTTTCCTTATTTCCTGTAATGTGGTCCACCTGATCCTAGATCTGTCTCATTTTTAGTCTCAAGCCTTAGGATGAGCTTTCAGACTGGTTGGACGGTTTGGATGCAACACATGCATCATAGTGGGTCCCATAGATGGACGACGCGGACGAAATAGATGGGACCCACAGAACTTGGTGACGCCACTGCAACAGCTATGCAGCTGGAGTGGGTACACCAGCCGTCCCACCTCCCACGGAGTGGGACGGTGTGGGATACAATACATACATCAGTGGGTCTAATGTGGGCCCCACCATAACGTTAACTTTCCATCCTATCTATTAATAAGGTCACGCAGACCTAGATGTAGAGGAAAAACAAATTTCATGTGATCCAAAACTTCTGTGACAACAGAAGGGTTCCAATGGCAGACGCTCAACCCTCACTGTTTCCTGTCGTGGGGGTCACTTGAGCTTCACCTACAACCGATTATTGGAGGGCCCACTGCCCTAAGGGGCCCCATCAAAATGCACGGTGTTGATGTTCCCACACATCACGGTGGGGCCCACGGCTGGGACCTGCCATTCCGCCCACGCAACAGCACAGGACGTTGTGCGTCCTCTGTCAACAGCAGCAGCAGACGTTGCTGTTTCATATAAAACTTTTTTTTGAAAAAAAAAAAAAAGAGTTTATCGATGGTTTTTCCCATGTGAGGCCCACATCGATATGATCCACCCCGTCCACTGGCTCATATGGTTCAAGACAAGCCAAATAAGCCCAATATCTGGCATGTTTCGGTTTGTAGAAAGATCGTAGTAAATTTTAACAGTGAAAACCATTGTTTTCCATGTTATGGCCTGCCAGATAATCGGACTGGCCTCATTTTTCGGCTCATTGCCTGAATGAGTAGGGAAATGGGATGGATGGCGTGCATCAAACTCAGACATCAACGTAGGGCCTACATGAGTGGCCCACCAAAAATATTGAATCAAGCTGACGTTTTTTTTTTCTTTTTAAATACCCAGCGTCTAGGAGGTTAGGACGACATGGGTGGAAACACACATCTCACGGTGGGTCCCACCGTCCGAGATGGACCATGTGGACACCACTCGTTCCTCATGTGGGTCCCACTTCTAATAGACGGCGTGGGTGTAAGACCCTTACATCATGGTGTAGCCCCACACGTGGGGTGGGTCCCATACACATACCTCATGGTACAGACCCACAAAACCTACTGCTGTCCATACAGCATATGGGTACGCGTCCATATAATGGACGGTTGCATCAAGGTGGGTCCATGTAGGTGGGCCACAAAATAAAGGAAGGAGAGAGAGAGAGAGAGAGAGAGAGAGAGAGAGAGAGATGACACATGAAGGGGAGGGACCCCGCCACTATTGGGCCCTCCCAAATACATTGTATACATCAAGTGGGTCCCACAACAAGTGGACCCTTAAAATAGAAATCAACGGTGGATCACCCACCTATTGCACTACTTCTTGATCCCTTGGACTCCTATGCTCCTTACCTTCACTTTTGATGGTGGTTGATGGAGTTTTGATGGTGGGGAAGAGAGATGAGAGGGTGGATCATACTTGTTATTTTTGGAAGAGAGCTTGGGGAGGCTTAGACGTGTGAAGTTTTTTGGGTTGCTTGGGAGTGAAGAGAGGGAATGAGAGAGAGGGAGAGAAGTGATGGGATGAAAAGGTGATGGAGTGATGGATGATGGGTGATGGTGTTGTAAGAAAGGGATGGGTGGAGAGAGAGAGAGAGAGAGAGAGAGAGAGAGAGAGAGAGTTAACTTTGGGAATGGGAAGGGATGGGTTGTTGTACTTGGGGTATGGAGTGTACTTAACATTGATTGATTAATTGATTGATGGGAAATGTTGTAGAGATTCCCTCGAAATTCGTAACCCACGACGTTTTCCTTGAAATGAATGTGGGCCCACATCTTCTAGCCTAGGTATTGGATCGGTGCGCGAGTCACGGCGTTGGAATCTCGGTGACGGTGCAGTCGCTAAGGTACAGGTTTCGGTTTGAGCTAACTTTGGTATGCAGGACTCGGCTTAGGATCGTGCGCAAACGTCGAATATGGGTCGAAGGTTACCAGAATTTGACCGGGATGACCGCGGAAGCCTACGGAATAGTACGGTTTAGGATACGGGTCTTACAGCTTTCCCCTCCAAATAAAAATTTCATCCTCGAAATTTAAATTATCGTTGCAAGTAAACATAACTCATAAAGAACGAGGAAACATAGCATCTTCATATAAAATCGGAGACAGCATACAGGATACAACATATGATCAATTATCAAAGAGATGGGGATAGCGCTCTCGAATCTCGGCCTCGCGCTCCCACCATGCCTCATCAATAGAATGGTGACCCCACTGAACCTTCACTAAGGGAATGACCTTGGTCCGAAGGACCTGTTCCTTTCGATCAAGTATGCGGACTGGCTGCTCAATGTAAGAAGCGTCATCACGAACCTCCAGCAGCTGCCAATTAATAACAGGGACGATGTCTGACCCACACTTCCTCAGCATAGAGACATGAAAAACGTTGTGGACGTCAGCCAATTGAGATGGCAAGGTAAGACGATAGGCCACTGCGCCAACGCACCCAGTGATCTCGAAAGATCCTATAAATCTCGGAGCAAGCTTGCCCTTCACTCCAAATTGAACTACGCCCTTCATGGGCGAGACCTTGAGATACACATGGTTCCCTACATCAAACTCTAAGGGATAACGCCGGTGATCAGCAAAACTCTCTGCCATCTCTGAGCTATGCCCATCTTTTGCATGATGATATCAATAGCCTCTGACGTTTGTTGCACAAGCTCTGGACCTAGGAGATGCCGCTCTCCGACCTCGGTTTTAACGCCCTGAAAATCGGGGGGTCGAGTAGCAACTTAACTCCCGAGTTCCAACACATCACTTATGCAACATATATGCTTATGATTCAATGTTGTCTGTGTTGTCTGTGTTAGTTCCTTCATCATGAGTGGGATTATACCAAAACAGTAATTCATACTCCAGATCAAATTGTAAAATGCAAGCGGAAGACTGAAAGACATAAATACACGTATATAAGTCAAAGATCACGATCGTTCTCCAGAGTATGAATACATCACTGAGTCACCATATACATGTAATAGTCTCAAAAATCAAAATATTAAAATAGTACAACTATAATGAAAATCCCTATAGCCCCGTCAATTCGGATAGCCTAAGCGAAGCCACCGAAGAACTGCATATAAGAGAACTCGTCGTGATCATCGTAGTAGTCAGGCTCCGCCTCAGGGGTCAGGCCGTCATCTGAAATCAAGACAGAGTCTGGTTGGTGTTTAAAACATTGTCCCGTAACGTGGGAGTGAGTGATCAACTCAGTGGAACAATAAAGCAAAGGTTAGCATGTTATCAATTCAATCAAGCAGTAATGATAAAATAGTAAATCACACATCCCTAAGTACTCTTGTTAATGCAAGAATGGTATGAATGTATGATGCATGCCCTCGCCTACGCTCCCTCAGCAACTTCATCTCACATTCGCGCATGAACAACACTGCCTCAGTGCTTGACCTGCTACGCCTGAATGCATGCGTAATGCAGTGCCTGCATATGATTACCAAGTTCTTATTAGTCCTTTTCATACAGCAAGGTTGGGAAACTAAGGTACCTCCCTTATATCATTTCCCAACTGATGATTCATTCTAGGGTCGTCAGTCCTAGTAATATCATACGATGTTGCGGTTTTGGGTCACTACAAAGGGCTCGTCGCCAAATCAGTACATGCCTAGTTTATACTCTAGATGCTACAGAAGGGTTGTCGCCTCTACATAGACTCAGAGTATGCTTGAGGTCACTACAAAGGGCTCGTCACCAAATCAGTGTAGGCCGACAGCTCGAATACAGTGTCCCATACCACCGTATTCGGCTCATGAGTCTGGGTTGCTCACTGGTCACTACAGGGAGGCTCGTCGCCCCAGCATAGGCCGACAGCTCGACCACTGTGTCCCATACCACCATGTCTGGCTCATGAGTCTTAGCAGATCGAGGTACTAAGGTTAACGGGATTCCACTGGTGAGTTTGGTACCTTAAGTTCAAGCAGTAGGGTCCATACATGGTGAACATACATCGGCACATCGGGTTACTTGACGAGCTCGACTAGCATGAGCATACCCAAAGTTGATCGACATGAAGTGCATAAGCTCTCCGTGTGGCCTAACCACTGTCGACAACTTTAGTACGACTCGGGTTCGTCAAACACGTCCTACGTGGTGAATGAATCTCAGCCACGACTTCAAGTCTATTACCGATTGCCTGGACTATAACATAGCCCTAATCACATTCAATCCTTAACCAGAAAAATATGTGGAGTAGTCAAAGCAGAATTAACAAAGTAATTCAACCATGTTAACAAGCATTTTATAAAGCACAATGTAAGCAGGAAATACAAACACATACGTTTCATGAGTAAGCGATTAAATTAAACAACTTACATGGAGGAAATCATACACATCTCTAAGGTAGTTGAGAATCCTATCTCAACACCTACCCTAAGCACTATCATCTAAGTACTTACTCAAACAAGCATTTTCACAAACACTTAGAATACACTTATCAACATACATTACTCATATTGGCCAAAACATGTATTAGGGCGAATTCTTTCGTCGAGTAAGTATTACACATATACCTAGCATAAACACACAGTAATTAATCATGGCAAACACACTTTCATATTTTGTACGTATACAATATTTTCTACAACTATACCGAATACGCTAAACACCACAATTTGCATACATAACTGAATCGCAAAACGAACATCACATTTTGCATGTGAAATAACAACCACATCATGAATCTATCATTATCTGACATTGAAAGCTTTGAAAACCATAACCTATACGTCTATAGTCCGCACCTTATGCCGTAGAACCGTAACGAACTCGACAGAGATTCTAGGTCGTTGTCAATGATGAAATGGCAACCTATATCACGAGTTAAGTTAGTTATTTCGCTACTTGTAACAATTGAAACCCTAGAACAATTTAGGGTTAGGTTTTTCTTACCTAAGAACAAAGTCAAAATCGCCCTAGTAATGACACGGACGTGATGAATACGCACGTAGAATAACAGAAGCAATTCTCAAGAATAACTCCCACTCATTTACTCACTTTCTCTCTCGCTTTCCTTCTCTTTTTTTCTTCTCTCTCTCTTTCCTTCTCTTTTTTTCTTCTCTCTCCCTTAGGTTTAGGAAATTCGTATGGAATATGAGAGAGAGGGCTTAAGCCTCTTATATAGGCCCAGAATTGCCAGAAATAGGCTCAGGGCCAAGGTATACTTTGGTTATGTCCAAAGGGAGGCTGTTCCGTCTCAACGGAGCACTTCTGGAGCCCCCCTTGAGGTAAAGATTAGACTTAAGCTCCTTGACTATGGATCTAGGTCGAGTTAAGTTTTCGTTCCAATCAGATCGTATGTGGCGGACTAGTTTCAGTTTAACGGTCACCGAAACTCGATCAGGATTACAAGTACACTGCCATGTGTATGAAATTTCTCTTGATCCGAGGGTGTATTTGGGTCAGATTCTAACTGTCTGATTGCTTATATCAGGCCCGCAAGCGACAAGTCTTAGATTACTTAAATTAGATTTAATTTATAAAGAAAACCACGTTTTCTCACACACTTCACTCCGGGCTCAAGTGAATAGCCCCGGGACACTATCTGGATTTGATTTCCGAGATGGTTGTTAAGCCCAGCAAGGCAGTCCTAAGCGCTTAGTCTCGTGGTCATCGGACTTTCGATGTGCGGTCCAGATCCGATACAAAGTTTCAATGTGCTCCCGAGAGCAGCTGGGTAATGAGATTGATATTAGATTTTAGGGTAACCTAGCGTCACTAATTCTACAAGTTTTGGGTCTTGCAGATCGTATTTAAAGTGGATCAAGCGGATTTTGTAGCTAATCTAGTTTAGCACTTAGTTAAACTTGTCTAATTTCTAAAGAATTTGGTCCTGAGTGATTTCTGCTTGAGGTGGTACTCGGGTCTTTGTACGGAATTTTTCGAGTCGTTACAATCCCTTAAAGAAAAATTTCACCCTCGAAATTAGTACCTTTTCGTACTCCTCGAGAATCTAGGGTAGTTCTTTTTTACCTCGGCCTGTCTCCCAAGTAGCATCTTCCTCAGTGTGATGTGTCCACAATACTTTCACAAGTGGGATGACCTTACTACGTAACACCTGCTCCTTCTTGTCTAGAATACGCGTCGGATGCAGTACATATGTAGCGTCCTCTCTCAACTGTACCTGCTCCCACTAGATAATGTGGGAAGGGTCAGGAACGTATTTCTTCAGCATAGATACTTGAAATACATTGTGCACTGCCGCAAGTGGTGTGGGCAAAGCGAGACGATATGCCACTGCACCCACTCGGTCAAGTATCTAGAATGGGCTAATGAACCGTGGTGTAAGTTTCCCCTTCTTGCCAAACCGAAGGACTCCCTTCATAGGGGAAACTCGGAGGATACATGGTCCCCAAATTCGAACTCTAGCGGTCGCCGCCTCGTATCGGCGTAACTCTTCTGTCTGCTCTGCACTGTAAGAAGTCGACGCCTGATAATGTCGATCTTCTCTGAGGTCGCCTGTACTAACTCTGGGCCAATCAAACTGCGTTCGCTAACCTCTGCCCAGCAATGCGGTGCTCTGCAAGGGCGCCCATACAAGGCCTCATAAGGAGCCATACCAATACTCACCTAAAAGCTGTTATTGTAGGCGAACTCTGCATATGGGATACAGTCATCCCAACTGTCCTTGAAGTCTAAAACACAAGCCCGCAGTATATCCTCCAAAATCTGATTCACCCAATCCAGCTGCCCATCGGTTTGTGGGTGGAACGCGATACTGAACTTCAACTTCACACCCATTGCTTCCTGAATATGATTCCAGAAGATGGATGTAAATCGCATGTCTCGGTCCGACACGATCTCCAGAGGAACTCCATGTAGACGCACTATTTCTTTGATCTACAATCTAGCTAAGTCGTTTGCAGAGTTTGAGACTTTAATCGGGAGGAAGTGAGCCGATTTCGTTAATCGGTCCACGATCACCCAAATAGAGTCATAACCCTTCCTCGTCTTCGGTAGCCCTGAGATGAAATCCATGGAAATGAAATCCCATTTCCATTTTGCTATAGGCATGGGCTGAAGCAGTCCAGGAGGTCGGCGATGCTCTGCCTTGACCTGCTAGCAGGTGAGACAACGGGAGACATTCTACTATATGAGCCTTCATATTATCCCACCAATACGACCTCTTCAGGTCCTGATACATCTTCGTGCTACCAGGATGCATCGCAAGCTTCGATCTGTGGGTAGCCTCGAGAATCTTCTCCTTGGCGGCATGTCCTATAGCAAAGAACAAGGACGTCAATCAATCTTGAGAATCTTCGAAGGCACACACGTTAGGGACCTAGATCGGAAGGTTTCACACTCAGAACCTAATAGTCCTAAACTCATAGCAAACATGTGATGTTTTTCTCGATTATTTCCAAGTTATGCTCTGATACCAACTTCTGTCATGCCCCAAACTCAAAAATCGGGCTCACAAAATTCCCGATCGCCGAATCCGGTGCTGACAGCCTCTATAGTACCCCATTCTCGGCTCCCAACACCCAAACACCAGGTTTCGATCTTGGGATCCTACAAGGAGGATTTCGAACATGATTTGATTCGTAATGAGCATAACCATAAGCATAACCCACGAACAATAACCACAACAACACTATCAAAAAATTCACTATGATCAAAAACTTTGAGTACAATGCGTATGAAAGGGAAATACAAGATAATGAAAATAACAAAAACTCCAGAAGTTCGACTGTGCACTCTGCAGCAAGACTATCGATGCGTCCTAGCATCACCTGCACGCATCAATCATGCATAAGCTTATAGAAAGCTTAGAGAGTGGTGTAAGTGTGTGCGTAATATGAACGCGCTTAGAATGCAATGCTAGAGTAATGTGGAATCATGCTGATGGGTACATGAATACAATCAGTCGTACCAAGGCTATGTGGTGCAAGATATAAATGCTATCGGGCATACCAAGACCATGCGATGCGAGATGTAACTCAAGCATACCAATCCTCATATCAATACAGCTCATCAAATATCAGTACAGTTCTCATTCTAGATAATCACCAGGGTTTAGTACACTCCAAATGGCACTGTCCCTTTCCCAAGCACGCAGTCCAATTGAGAGTAAGAAACCTCACTATCCACTTGACCAATAGTCTGTCAATATCTATCCGGCACGTCAATAGAGGACCCATTCACGAGCTGGTCAAACTCATCCTAATAAGGCCACACCCCTTTCCAACCGACCACGACACAGTGGGAGACGTGGCCTCCTGGTATTCAGCCCTCGTGTGCTCATATATCCACTCAATGACGACGTTGGAGTCATCCTTTAGTACCATCGGGTTTAGAGATTTTCACCCAAGGACATCTATGGTGCCCCAATGCTAGAAACAGTATTTTCGGTATCCAATCCAACCATCCACGATATGTCTGTGGGGCTATAGCTTTGATGTCACTAGGGTATACAATAATCACAATCACACAAATGCAAGTACATGAAACACCCTACCAGACATGCAACAATCCTACGCGTACCATGTGCTCATGTACGGCAACTCTGCCTATTAGGGAGCCCATAAACAATCTGCCAGAAGGCATATGCTATGATTGATCACTCCACATATCAAGCATACATATGATGCCTATGAGTATGAATCATGGAACTATACCAAATGTGTGATATGGTGATGGGCCCTGCTCATAACGAAAATGGGCCTAGACGGCCTACACACTACAAGTATGGGCCTACCAATGGGCCCTAGGGAGAGTGACAATGCAGACATCTAACCAACATCATCCTTACAATGTGGGCATCAAACCATCATTGCTCCCAAGGCACGGCCTGTCATGATCATTATTACATAAACCATGGTGAAATCACACATTGCAATGGGCCTTATGTACATCCCGTTGGGCCTCATGTACGACAAATGGGCCACATCATGTGGGCCTCATATATATCAAAGTGGGCCTCAACAACGGACCACAAATACATCAAGATGGGCCTAATCACATGGGCCTCATAAATTCCAAAAAAAATGAGTCATATAGAAGGATTATTTGGACCATACCCCAAGTGACAGTGGAGATAATAATTCCCACGGTTAGATAAATCACAGGGCCCACCATAAAGTTTATTTTTCCAACCAATCCAATCATAAGGTCATAAAGACTTGGATTAAGAGGGAAAATAAAGATCATATGGGTCCAAACTTTGAACTCCAAGGGTTTAATGGTGTACGTTAAAACCCACTATTTCCTATAATGTGGTCCAACTGATCCTAGATCTGTCTCATTTTTAGTCTCAAGCCTTAGGATGAGCTTTCAGAATGGTTGGATGGTTTGGATACAACACATGCATCATGGTGGGTCCTATAAATGGACGGCGCAGAGGAAATATGATGGAAAGTTAGCGTTATAGGTGGGACCCATAGAACTTGGTGACGCCACTGCAACAACTATGCAGCTGGAGTGGGTACACCAGTCGTCCCACCTCCCACAGTGTGGGACAATCTGGGATACAATACATACATCAGTGGGTCCCACGTGGGGCCCACCATAACGCTAACTTTCCATCCTATCTGTTAATAAGGTCACGCATACCTGGATACAGAGGAAAAATAAATTTCATATTATCCAAAACTTCTGTGACAATAGAAGGGTTCCAATGGCAGACACTCAACCCTCACTGTTTCCTACTGTGTGGGCCACCTGAGCTTCACCTATGGCCGATTTTTGGAGGGCCCCCTGCCCTAAGGGGCCCCATCAAAATGCAAGGTGTTGATGTTCCCACACATCACGGTGGGGCCCACGGCTGGGACCTACCCGTCCGCCCAAGTAACAATGCAGAACGCTGTGCGTCCTCTGTCAGCAGCAGCAGACGCTGTTGTTTCATATAAAACTTTTTTTTTTGAAAAAAAAAAAAGAAAGAGTTTTTCGGTGGTTTTTCCCATGTGGGGCCCACATAAGTAGAATCCACCCCATCCACTAGCTCCTATAGCTCAAGACAAGCCTAACAAGCCCAATATCTGGCATGTTTCGGTGTGTAGAAAGATCAGAGTAAATTTTAATGGTGAAAACCAATGTTTTCTATGCTAAGACCCGCCAGATAATCGGATTGGCCTCATTTTTCGGCTCAACGCCTAAAATGAGTAGGGGAATGGGATGGATGACATGGATTAAACTCAGACATCAAGGTAGGGCCTACATGAGTGGCCTACCAAAAATATTGAATCAAGCTGACGTTTTTCTTTTTTTTTTTTAAATACCCAGCGTCCAGGAGGTTAGGACGGCATGGGTGGAAACACACATCTCACGATGGACCATGTGGACACCACTCTTTCCTCACGTGGGTCCCACTTTTGATGGACGGCGTGGGTATAAAACCCTTACATCATGGTGTAGCCCCACACGTGGGGTGGGTCCCATACACATACCTCATGGTACAGACCCACAGAACCTGTTGCTGTCAATACAACATATGAGTACACGTCCATACAATGGACGGTTGCATCAAGGTGGGTCCATGTAGGTGGGCCACAAAATAAAGGAAGGAGAGAGAGAGAGAGAGAAGAGAGATGACACGTGAAGGGGAGGGACCCCGCCACTATTAGGCCCTCCTAAATACAATGTATACATCAAGTGGGTCCCACAACAAGTAGACCCTTAAAATAGAAATCAACGGTCGATCACCCACCTATTGCACTCCTCCTTCATCCCTTGGACTCCTATGCTCCTTGCCTTCACTTTTGATGGTGGTTGATAGAGTTTTGATGGTGGGGATGAGAGATGAGAGGATGAGCCACACTTGTTATTTTTGGAAGAGAACTTGGGGAGGCTTGGACGTGTGAAATTTTTTGGGTTGCTTGAGAGTGAAGAGAGGGAATGAGAGAGAGGGAGAGAAGTGATGGGATGAAAAGGTGATGGAGTGATGGGTGATGGGTGATGGTGTTGTAAGAAAGGGATGGGTGGAGAGAGAGAGAGAGAGAGAGAGAGAGAGAGAGAGAGAGTTAACTTTGGGAATGGGAAGGGATGGGTTGTTGTACATAGGGTATGGAGTGTACTTGACATTAATTGATTGATTGATTGATAGGATATGTTGTAGAGATTCCCTCAAAATTCACAACGCACGATGTTTTCGCAACGTACATAGGAAATGAACGTGGGCCCACAACTTCTAGCCTAGGTATTGGATCGGTGCGCAAGTCTCAGCATTGGAATCATGGCAACAGCGCAGTCGCCAGGGTATACGTTTCAGTTCAAGCTGACTTTGGTATGTAGGACTCAGCTTAGGATCACGTGCAAACGTGGGATACGGGTCAAGGGTTGCCAGAATTCGATTGGGATGACCGCGAAAGCCTACGGAACGGTACGGTCTAGGATACGGGTCTTACACAATCAAATTTCAAAATTTCTAGTGCGATAAAATAAGGTTGTTACTTGACTGGTCAAGTGGCCTGCTCGACTAGTCGAGTGGGACCAAAAAACCTTGTTGTACTTGAGTCGAGCACTGTTCACTCGACTGGTTGACCAGTCTCCACAACTGGTAGAGGGTCCAAAAGAAAATTTAAAAATTCACAATAAACCTTGGACTGGTCGAGAAACACTTGGACTGGTCGAGCCAGAGCTTGGACGACTAGTCGAGGAAATAACCTATAAACATATGAAATGACCGAAATAAAATATGCAATGAATATGACCTAACCTATAGTCAATCTAGGGTCATCAATACCTTGTTTGTCAGATTGAATAGTTGAAACATCATTCGCTCTATTAATTCATACACTTGATATACTTGAAGCTTGTCTTCAAATCTTGAACTTGAGCTTGAGTAAAGACTTGAGTTCTTGAGTCTTTAAAGTACTGAACTTGAAGAATATACTCGAACTTGAGCCTTGAACTTGTATTTGTACAATGCTTCAACTTGAATACATAGAGAAGTTCGACGAAGACTTGGACAAACTTTAAAATGCATGAAGTTGATCTATACATCTCATCAATACATGATACAGATTTTAAATGATTTGGCACAACAAAATTTGACAACATTGGGTGATAGATTTACAATATAGCATTACAAACCTGCCACAGGAAACTTTAATTAGTTTTCAGTCAGCTAACTAACAACATCAGTGCTAGTCCAATAACTTACATTTGCTCCCGCCAGAGGCTCCCACGAAGACTAACACATACACACCCATGTCCGATGTCCTATATAACGACTTACTAGATACACATCTGTGTCGGTGGTGATACGATCCTACACAAGAACCTACACGAGTTTGGGTTACAAACTCTACAATCAATTCTATATAAAAAAGAAGTGTGTAGACTCTTGCAATTTGACAACTTACTTATCGAATTGAGCCCCTTTTGATGTGTTGATCTTAGGTCGCCTCTTCAGAGCTCTCTTGTGCTTGAATCCTCTCCTCAATTGCTCGTCCGATCATTGATGTCGATACGTTGCTAATGCATTAACTCATATGGTAATTTACCTTGCATATGAAGTGCCAATGAGATGACCAAGGCAAGGGAGATTGGGTGAATCTCCTACAACTTATGCGTATGTTATAATCCTAGGGGATTCACTTAAAAGAATCTCCTAATGAGTTTTAACAAGGATTTAACTATAGGCATAGTATCTAATCTCTAGAAGGGAAAGAGTTTATCCACATCTTTGAATAGGAGCATGGAATGCTCATTAAAGTAAAGGATCGTAAAAAAATTAGCATGAAACTCTTTTGATGAAGGTTTAAGACGTGTCGTAATAGTGAAAAAGCACCTAGACTTTATTTTCACCGAAACCCCTCTAAATTTCCAAAGATCCAAATGTAATTTTTATAACAAAAGAGTTTAATAGATATCCAATGGCTAGGCTCAAGCAATCGAGTCTGGCTCTCGATCGATCGAGCTAGGCTAAAAATGATCCAGTGAACTCGTTGGACTGTTTTGGTCATGTTCAATCGCTCGAGAGGAATCAAAGATTCCTTGATTGATCGAGCTTATGCTTTGAGTACTTGAAATAAATCACATTTATGATAGATTTTTGTGTTAAGTGTGAAATATTGCATATTTCTCCTTATTTATACCTTGGTTTTATAAACATGATAATGCTTAATCGATCTAATTATATATGATTTCATGTGCGATGTGATTTCGAGAGCTTAAGGTGAAATTGATTCCAAAAGGAAGATTTATGCTCAAAAGATTACTAAATGAAGATTTGGAGATTTGGAATTCATTAATGAAGAATTCACATGCCAAAGATCTAAGGAAACCAAGTGATGTATGAAGAGAATCAAATATTTGAAATGAAGAAAACGAATCTTGAAATTGTCCTGAAAAAGAACAAATTCCTGAAATTATCCTGAAAAAAGATGTTCTAAAACTCTAAGTCCAAAAATTGAAAGTTCTAGAAGTCTATTTTGAGAAACTGTGTAGAGTGCGTAAATTTGAGGCGGTTTCTAGATTTTTCCAACTTCGTGCGAAAGTTAAAGTTCCACAACTATAAATAGGACTCCCTATGATGCTCCAAAACATCTTATAAGGTTTGGAAAGGTCTCAAGAAGCATAGCACAAGGGTGGTGCAGCCGCCAAAGAGTTTTTCTTCTTCCCTAGTTTATTTTTCATGCTTTGTTTAAGTGATTTGGTTTCAATCATGTCTATAATTGGCAAAACCTCTTAACTAAGGCTAAGAGGTGAAGCTTGTAGCGTGTTTGGATGATTTTTTTTTTATTATTATTCTTGTTCTTATTAAACCTCATTGATTTATAGTTTGATATTAAAGGAATATTTTCAGTTTTCTATGATTTATTGTGACTCAAATTACAATAAATATTGCGATAGTTTTAGATATCTTCTTTTTCAGTTTTGAGATTGTGAGATTGACAAATCCTATTATTCACCATCGTCTCTTGGGCATGGTAAGGTGATGAAATCCATTCTAATCATCACAATTCTCCTCAATTGAGAATTAGGTCAATAAAAAGTTTAGATTTGATTTAAATTGTTTTATCTTCTAATTGGATAGGATAGGATTCCAATCTCAATTGTGTTCCTTAAATCAAATAACGTAACATCTTGATAGTTATAGGTGGATCCTTGGCATCCTAGTTCCCACCTTTAAATTCATAAGTTGTAATCAACATTATTCATCATTTCTCTCAATTATTCAGATTTTAATTTAAATCTTTTTCCAGTTCTAGTTCTAGTTATTTTCAGAATACGTACAAGTTTAGTCCTCGTAGATTCGACCTCGGTCTCACTAAGTTATTACTACATCGCGACCCTGCACTTGGGGTTGTGAACAGCTTGCTAGATGTTTTTGTCCATGTTCGGTCCATTGACTCAATCGATTGAGCTTTGGTCGAGCACACCTCTGAGTTTGCTGGTTTAGGCAGTCTGTTTTCCACTAGCTCGGGACCTCTAATAGCCTATCTTATCATGTTCTAATTAGGCTCCTAAGGCTAAGCGAATATCACATAATGTTTATTGTTAAGGTAACGATCATTTAGAGATTTAGGGTTGTTTTGGATCAAGGGATAAGGTCAACAAGGCACCTCATTTACATATTCTTTGCTACTTCATTATGTGTACCTTCGTAATGGCCAGGATTTTGGTTGGGGCACGCGACCAACCTGAGATCAGGAGTTTACCGCATTGAGTCTAGTTATTCAAATTTAGGTATGGGACTGGTTTGGATAGAAGTCCCTTGTGATGAAACTCACAGCTTGCGATACCACGTACTATCATCCCAACTATACACTCTAGCTTTGTCATTCCTTTGCATTGCATATTATATTACACCCTTAGTATATGACATTTGGGTTACTATGATTCTGCATTACATGGCCTAGATATGTTATTAGCCTATTATGTTTTTGCATCGTACAGCCTGAATAAGGCTGATGGTATTTATGGACTTATCAGTATGTTTCCGTATTACTCTGATATTGCATCCTAAGCAAGCTCATATTGCGCACACACTTACTCCACCCTCTAATCTTTCTATAAGCTTATGCATGATAAATGCATCCAAGTGACGTTAGGATGCAGTCGAGTTGAGGCAGGAGCGTACGACTGAGCTTCTGGAGTTTTTGATATCTCTATAGTATATTTCCCTTCATGCCTTGTACTCAATTTTTTTTATAGTAGATATATGGTGATGTTTCTTGTTATTATTGTGGGTTATGCTTGTGGTTATGCTTCTCTTCATGAAATTTTATTTTGAAAATCCTCCTTATAGGATCGTAGGATCGGAATCCGGCGTATGGGCGCTGGGAGCCTAGAATGGGGTTCTACGGAGGCTATCGACACCGGATTCGATGATCGAAAATTTTGTGAGCTCGGTTTTCGAGTTTGGGGCGTGACATAGATGTTGTTATGTGGTACTTCTTGATCTGGATGCCATTTGTAAGCTTTCTTTAACGGCCTATTTATAATCGTGTTCTTCTTGTTCCCTTAAAGTTCTCTCTTGTTCTTCTTCTCTACTAATTATGGAAGGCCTGGAACCAGAGCCAGAGGTAGTTCCTCTACTTAACCCTTCTTCATTTATACTAGGTATACTTCTATATATTCTTTAGTTAGTTGCATTGGTTGTAGTTGTAGAGTGAGGGGTGTAGGAAGTATTTGTATTTGAGTCGAGAATGGCTCTAAATAAATCTCGGACTTCCTGAGGAACTTTGTTGCATGGTTCGGCGTCTCCTCCCCAACAAGTCAAATGTAAGTTGAACTGATTTGTTTTGTTGACAAATTGTTTTCCACACGACTTACATTTCAACTTTATCTTTCCAGCCTTGGAGTAAACTTGGACTTCATTTATCTGTCGATGCATCATCTTTCGATGACATATCTAATGTATATCTGGTTAGGTTAGGACAAAAAAAAATTAAGTCATGAAGGAATGCAATTACCCAACAATATAATAAGAGATTTAGATAACATTCACTAATTTAATAATACAAATGAAAAAAGAGAAATATTCATCCACCCATAACCATAATATTACAATATAACTATTAAAACAAAATTACAAATATCATGATATAACAAAAATAGAAGGCATCAAAATCATATTGCAACTGCAGGCACTGTCTCATCTATCTTCTCACTCTCCTCTTCATCGAACTACTCATCAACAGAGTTCTCTTTCCCCCATATCGGACGCAGCCAATCCTGAGTACAAATGAGTGCTTCAACTGATTCAGATGAAAGTGAGCTTCTATATTTGCTTACGACCCTACTCCCCATACTAAAAGCAGATTTTGAAGCCACAATTAAAATTGAAATTGATAATACGTCTCATGCTATTAACGAGAGAACAGGATAATGTAAATTACCAGATCTCATCTTCCACCAGTCCAAAACATCAAAATCATCGCCTTTGGATTTTACAAGTAGAAGTTCCTCTTTGAGATAGTCTTGAAGTTCTGATCTAGGCGTCTATATTTTTAAGACCTGTATCCTAGACGTACCGTTCCATAGGCTTCCACAATCTTCTCGGTCGAATTCCGGACCCTTAACCAGCATTTGCGCATGACCCTAATTCACACGCCGTCAACCCGAGACGACTCAACCCAAGACTTATACCTTAGTGATCACACCGTTACCGTGGTTCCGATGCTATGACTCACACGCCGATCAGATACTCTGGCTAGGAAATGTGGGCCAGCGTTCGGTGCAAGGAAAACACCATGCATGCAAATTCTGAGAGAATCTCTATGACTTGTCACATCCATCAATCAATCAATCCCATCAAGGGTCAAATACATGTCAAGTACACTATCACCTCACACCCATCCCCAAGCAATACCTAAAGTCAAAAGTTCTTACACAAGCCCATACCCCTTCTTACACAATCTATCCCAAAGTCAACAAATCTCTCATCTCACCACATCCATCACCCATCTCTCTCTCTCTCTCTCTCTCTCTCTCTCTCCTCTCTCCTCTCTCTCTCTCTCTCTCTCTCTCTCTCTCTCTCTCTCTCTCTCTCTCTACAACCCTCTCTCTCTCATTTCTCAACTCACTTTCCCAAGCAAGAGAAACATCACACGTCCAAGGCTCTCCCAAACCTCCATGACAGAGTTTTGCATGTGGCCCACTTCCTATCCTCTCATCCCCCATCTCAACCATCCAAACTCCATCTCCTCCGTTATGATCGAAGCTAAGGAGCAAAGGAAGCTAAGGGAGCAAGAAAAATATGGTGGGTGATCTTGGATCTCCATTTATCTATTTTATTTGTGATGTAAGGGCCTACTTATGGTGGGACCCACCTTGATGTAGGCTTTGTATCAAAGAGGGGCTGATAGTGGCATGGCCCCTCCACCCTTGGCGATGTCTCTCTCTCTCTCTTTCTCATGTATTGTGGACCCCACTATGATGATGATCCACGTCTTCCCATCCGTAGGGCCCACCTTGTTGACCGTCTTTGGGTGGGCCTAGATGTAGGAGAAACACAAATATTAGAATGAGCAAATCAGGTGGGTCACGACCATGTTGGACCCACCATGATGCTTGTGTTGTATGCACACTGTCCAGCGTCCAGGGACGTTGGACGTGCACTCACAGTGAAGTGTGGACTGATGTGGGGTGTGGGGCTAACAGTGGAGTGTGGACTAACAGTGGGTGCACTGACAGTAGGGTGTGGGCTGACAGTGGGGTCCATGGGACCCATCCACGCCCTTCATCCCTTTCCATGGGCCACACCACAATGTATATATTTTATCCAAACCGTCCACTGCCTTTGGACAGTGGGACCCACGTCCATGTGGGGCCCTCATCCAAACCCACATCCACAACTCCAGTGCTAGGCTGAGTCAAAGATACCTCCTTTCAACGTTGAGGTCTTGGCACAGATTCCCTAGTAGGGTGGCTAACGGTGTAGTGTGATGGTCAGTGGGGTCCATGGGACCCATTCACCTCGTCCATCCATTCTAATGGGCCACACCATCAAGCGTGTGTGGTGTCCACCGTCTTTAGACGGTGGGACCCACCCTACATGTGGGCCTCCTTAGATGCATGTGAACGTCCAGGCCGTCCTAGATGTTTCATTTTTTAAAAATATAATATTAATGTATTATATTATATTATATTAATATATGAAATAATATATTATACATTATATTATAATATTATATAATATCATATTCCAGCTGATGAGGGTGGGCCCTACGTGGGACCCACCTCTGCTCCCCTTTAATGAGCAAGCTGCATTGCAGCATCTACAATTTTATAAATATATATATATATATATATATATATATATGTGTGTGTGTGTGTGTGTGTGTGTGTGTGTACAGGAGAGTGGACCCCACCACCAGCTGCTGTACACGGCAGCAAGCTCCATGGGTCCCACCTATTCCATCCACGCCATCTATCTATGGGACCCACCATGATACATGTGATGTATACAAACCGTCCAACCATTTGAAATATCATTTTATGGCGTGAGCAAAAGAATGGGTCAGATCTAAAGTTCAAGTGGACCACCCCACCATTTAAATAGTGGACCGTGACATCCACTATTCAAACTTCTAAGGACCATAGTAGTTCCAATTAAAACTGACAATTATTTTCTCTTCATTTATCTCTATGTTAACTTATGAATAGGTCGGATCTCAAATATACATAAGGGTGGGCCCAATTTGATATACATGAGGCCCATCAGTGCGGCCTATTTGATGTACATAAAGCCCGTTGGCACTGCTCATATAATGCGGCCCATGTGATGTGGCCTGCTTGACATAAGAGACCCATTAAGATGTATTCGATGCCCAGGTGCAAGGCCCACCTGTTATGTATTTGAGGCCCGATGAGATGTATGTTGGCCCAATATGACGAGGCCTATGTGACGTAAATGAGGCCCATCGTGATTGTACTTGAGGCCATGGGCCCACTATATGTTTGGCCCTATGTAAGCCAATCCTTGGGAGCAATGTTGGTTAGATGTATACATTGATGGGCAATGATGGTTGAATGTCCACATTGTGACCTTCCCGTAGGCCTTGTTAGGCCCATTCTCATCATTCCCTTAGTGGGTTAACCCAAATAAGTGGGCCCTATTCGCCGTAGATGGATGGCTCCACGCTATTGAATTTGATATAACCACGGCCAAGTGTCGATCTTTATACTATGGTTGATCGGATGATCATCTATGGACCCCGCTTTATTTATCTGTTGATTATCGGTGCCATTGTCGTGACCGATTTGTCGATTCTGATTGTCAATTGATTCTAATTGTTGTGGCTGATTGCCGATTCTGATTGACATGACCGATTTGCCGGTTTCGATTATCGAACGATTCCGATTGTCGTAGCCGATTGCCGGTTCCAATTGACGTGACCGATTTGCCGATTCTGATTATCGATCGATTCTGATTGACGTGACCAATTTTTTGATTTCGATTGTCGTGGCTGATTGCCGATTCCGATTGACGTGACCGATTTGCTGATTTCGATTATTGACTGATTCCGATTGTCGTGGTCGATTGTCAATTAGCGATCAAGGCCGTTTATCATGACCGATTACAAATTTCGATTGACGTGACCGATTTATCGATTTTGATTATTAACCGATCTCGATTGTCGTGGCTGATTGCCGATTAGCGATCGAGGTTGATTATCATGACCGATTGACGTGATCGAATTGCCGATTCCGATTATCGATCGATTTCGATTATCGTGATCGATTTACCGATTCCGATTGTCGTGGTTGATTGCTAATTCTGATTAACTTGGCCGATTTGCCAATTCCGATTGTCAAGGCCAATCATCGATGTCGATGTCGATTGTTGGTTCTGACTCCGATTGTCGAGGCGGATTCTGATTTTAATTATCGACGCCGATTCTGAATTATCGAGGCCGATTGTATAGGCCAATTCTGATTGTCAAGGCCGATTCCGATTCTGATTATCAACGCCGATTCTGAATTATCAAGGCCGATTGTATAGGCCGATTCCGATTGTCGAGGCCGATTCTGAGTGTCGATTCCGATTGTTGAGGCCGACCTCGATTATCGAGGCTGATTTCGATTGTCAAGGCCGATTGTCGTGACCTATATGATGTACATGCGACCCATAGTTGAGGCCCATTATGACACGTATTAGGCCCATGATGCATGGCCCATTTGATGTATTCAAGACCCATGTGTAGGGCCCACATGTCATGTAATTGAGGCCCATGGGAAGGCCCATTGTGATGTATTCATGGCCCATGGGTAAGGCTCATTATGATGTATTTATGGTCTATGGGCAAGGCCCATTGTGATATGTATTAGGCCCATGAGTAGGGTCCACCTAGTGTGTATATATGGCCCTTGAGTAAGGCTCATTGTGTTGTATATTAGGCCTTTGTGTGAGGCCGTGGGCCCATTATATGTTTGGCTCTATGTGACCATTCCTTGGGGGCAATGTTGGTTAAATGTCCACATTGTCGAGGCCGATTGTTGATGTCGGTTATTGATACTGATTATGAGTATGTGACAGCATAACATCATAATATATGCCCATACGCATCATCTGCATGTTTGTTATGAGATGTGATTGACCATTACATATGTCAAAGGGCAGGTTGTTCATAGGGCTCCCCGGTAGGCGGAGTTGCCCCACATGAGAGAATGGCATGCACAGGATTGATGCATGATTGGATTGTGTGACTCATGCATCTCACATTTGTATGACATGACCACCATACGCCCTAGTGACATCAGGGCCATAGCCTTTACAGGTATTTCGTGGATGGCCAGATGGGACACCGAAAATCTGTTCTACATGGGGTGTTATAGATATCCTTGGGTGAAAGTCGTAGAACCCTCTTGGTTCCAGAGATTGCTCCAACGTCTAGACCGAGTGGATGCATGAGCGTATGAGGGCCGTATACCGTTAGGCTACGTCTCTCACTGTGTCGTGGTCGGTTGGAAGGGGGTACGGCCTTACCTGCCTGAGAGGAGGGGGCAACGTTAGGTTGAGTCTGACCAGCTTAAGGAATGAGTCCGCTATCGACGAGCCGGGCTCGATATTGGCAAGTGGATAGTGAGGTCTCTTCCACTCACCTTGTTGCACGCGATGGGGCGACAATCTGGTTTGGAGTATAATAAACCCCGGTGATTTTCCAGAGGAGAACCGTACTGATATGTGGACTTATTGAGTAGGAGTGCATACTCATGCATTTGTTTCATTCACTATCCACTCGGGCTGGTGGTGCGCAACTAATTGTTGTGTACCTTCGCATGACCAGGATTTCGGTTGGGCGCGTGACTGACCTGAGATCAGGAGTTTACCACATTGAGTCTGACTATCCAAATTTAGGTATGGGACTGGTTTGGATAGAAGTCCCGACATCACTCCAGCTTGGTCATTTCATTCGCACCGCATATCACATTACATCTGCAATACTTAGCATTTTGGGTTGCCATGTTTCTGCATTGATATGGTCGTTAGTACTCATGCCTTGCATCGCATAGCCTTAGTACGGTTGATGGCACTCATAGACTTATCAGAATATTTTCGTTTATTTTGATATTGTATGATTTATGGCATTGTATCCTCGGCATCTACTATTTGGCTCGCTCTCACACCTCATTTGCATAGCTGATTTGCATTGTGTACCCTGATATTGTATGACTCATGGACTTGTGAGTACTTCCGCTTACTCTGATTACTTTGATATTGGTTACTTGGCACCTACCTTGTGTACACACTTTCACCACCCACTAAGCTTTCTTTAAACTTATGCACGATAGATGTGTGCAGGTGGCGTTAGGTTGCAGCGGCATTGAGCTTAGAGCGTGCAGCGGACTTATGGAGCTTTGATTTTTGACATATGTATTTCCCTTTTAGCACTGTATTCAATTATTTATATTAGTGGATATGTGATGATGATGTTGCCTTTGTGATTTGGGTAAACTTGTGGTTATGCTTATTACGAGTTAAATGTACATTGGAAAATCTTCTTGTAGGATCCCAGGATCGAAATTCGGCGTATGGATGTTGGGAGCCGAGAATGGAGTACTACGGAGGCTGTCGGCACCGGATTCGGCGATCGGGAATTTTGTGAGCCCGATTTCCGAGTTGGGGCGTGACAGTATTTGAGTCTCTTTACGCTGTCCACGTAAGATATGAAATCATCTACCGTTTCTTCTTGTAGTTCATCAACTACAGAACTAAAACCCACATGAGGAGATTGTTCTTTTCCGCGCACACATAGAAATTGTACAATTCATTGACTGCATCAGAAATCTTTTCAGCCTCAACAACACCCATCACACCATACAACTTACTACATATGAAATCAACCATAATCATCTTGTATCGAGGATCAACAACCATTACCAAACTACACTCAGACCAATACTTATCAAACTTTACCTGCATACTCAAGGTCATTAAGTGTAAAAGTCTAGTCCACTACTGCTTTTGCGCAAGGCATCTTTTACCTTCCAAAGTTCAGGCAGAAATATATTTGTTGTTGGATACTTGCTACCCAAAAATTTCTTTGTGCTGTTGTAAAAAAAATGAAAGGAATTTACAAACTGATTCAGCTCTTCACCAATCATCTTCAAAAGGCAGTCAAACATACGCACTATCACGCGCCGCATAGTGAGATAATGCAGGTCTCAAATCTATCGCCGAATCCAATATTTCAAAAGTTGAATTCCAACGCGTCGTGACATTCAACTTCATCGTTCTTTGAGTTGACAAATTCAAACGCTTCACGATCTCATTCCATGTTTGTAATCATGAAAGTGACCATTGTATGTACTTCACACTCTCTCTTACGTTCTCGATCGTGGGATCAATTTTTTTAAGGCCATCTTGTACAATCAATTTAGGATGTGGGTACAACACCTAACATGAAATATGTTTCCACTAGAATACAGGTCGCTGGTGGCCCTAAACTGGTTGCGCAAATTCGTTATCACGCTATCATTTGTAGAGGCATTGTCTAGAGTTATTGTGGAGATCTTCTTCTCAACTCCCTACTCCATAAGACATCTTTATATGTAGTCTGAAATCATCAAATCACTATGAGGAGGCGCAAGATAACGAAAGTTTATTATTCTCTTGTAAAGCCTCCATTCGGCATCAACGTAGTGAGCAGTTAGTGACATATATCCCTTTCCTTGATTGGATTCCGTCCACAAATCTGATGTCAAGCTAATTCAGGAAATCGTTTCCAACTTTCCTTTCAACTTGACCTTCTCACTTTCATACATATTCATACACACCCTCTTTATTGTTGTACGGGAGACCTTCTCGTATCCGGGGTTAAGACATCTGGCTAGTTCAACAAAAGCAGGACTCTCTACCATCTGAAATGGTCTTTCATTTGTAATAATTAACTTGGTCAGCAACTCATTCACCAGCTCTTTGTCATATTGTAGATGGACACTGACGGACCCACTGCAGATTGCATAAATGAAAGTGTTTATTGCCCTACCGCACTTCTCACTTTTTTATAACACTTTGAAATATGTTTCTTCAAAGTTGTGGTCGAACCATCTGATTGCTTAGCATACTAAGTCTTGCAATACTTGCATTGTATCTTCACGGTGCCGTTCTTCAAGGTTACTTCTTCAAAATCCTCCCACATTACCGATCTCTTTTTCATTTTTCCTGCAACATGTGACTCTGTGCGTGTAATACTAGTATCAACGACGGGCACCTCTTCATGTTCAAGACTTAATCTTTCATCTTTAGGGATCATCGGTGATGTAATTGACCGACCGCCCGGGGTACTGGAAAGACCCTCACTTTCCATCTGATGGTTAAAATATACTAAATCATATTAGCATTAACAATCTAATGCTAACAAAGTTATACTGAATCCTAAATTAGTTACCCATCCAAGGTTGGATAGATTGTAATACTTTCATATTCTCATTTAAACGTCCACACCGAAAATTCAATAGCATGTCCTCATATCTCTCTAAATAAGTTAATCTTACGTTACATTCTGGTGTTAAATATCTAAAACAATGTGAAGATATTTGGCATTGGATATATCTAGAGAGAAATGAGGAGATGGACCACGGATCAGGTACGAACATTTAAATAGATTATATGAAAGCATACTATCTATCTAACCTTGAACTATCCAAAATGAGACCATTTGAGCGATTTCTATGCCACCAAAAACACATCATATCTATGTATGGCCACATAAAAATCCTCAAATGGGTAACTAATTATCTAACTTACAAATCACAATCACAGTCATAACTCACAACTAACAAGTCACAATAATAATTTAAGAAAAAAAAAAGAAATGTAAACTCTGAATATGGGTATGTAAAAAAGCAATGTAAGCAACAATCACAAGTCTATACCTTCATTTTCTTTTAAGCAATCCCCTATTTCACTAAACAGTATATGGCTCATAGGTGGGAGATCCAGGCCATTTATCCACAGAGAGAAGCTCTGAATATGGGACCCACCTTTATGTATGTATTCTCCATCCATGTGGTTCATCTGTTTTTCTAGATCATTTTAGGGCATTATTTAGAAAATGAAACATATCCAATAATCAAGTGGACCATACCATAGGAAACAGTGGTGACTGAACTCCCTACTATTAAAAACTTCTCAAGGCACACCTTATTGTTTTCGTAGTGTTTATTTGCCATCCAATTCCTTGATAAGGTCACATAAGCCTGGATGTAGGGGAAAAAATATCAACTTGATCCAAAACTTTTATGGCCCATTAATGGTCAATCACGACTCTTTGCTATAGTATGGTCTAATTGATAATTGGATTTTCTTCTTTTATGGGATGATGCCCTAAAATAATACGTAAAATGGATGGACAATGAATACAGAATACATACATTAAAGTGGGCCCCATGGTAATGGCCACCACGATTTACTATAGTATGGTCCACTTGATATTTGTATCTTCATCATTTTTGTCATCATGCCCTAAAATGATATGTCAAAACGGATGAACAACATGATTATAGAATACATACATCAAAGTGGGCCCATGGTAAGGGCTGCGACTAATCCACTCCCGTCGAAGAGCCATAAACACAAAAGCTTCCAAAGAAGAGATACTTCCTATTGTCAAGACATACTCTCCTTCCACTTCAAGCCCTAATCTCTCAACCATAACTATCTTATGAGTTAAGAACCTCCAAACCATGTTTGAAATCTAGAAATCTAGAAAGTCCTTGAAGAGGAGATGTTGATAACAACTCATTTATAGAGCTGGATATATATGATTCAAATTGTTGGAAGCAACTTGGATTTCCTTCTCACTCAATGCAATCTCACACAGGATGATTTAATAAAATAAAAATGATCCACATTAATTGGCAGTAGTTAAATAAAAATTTAAAATATAAGAACAATGGTCCACCATGATGGACTGGACCGTGGGATCCACCTTGATGTATGTTTCATCTGTTTATTATGAGGCATGGCTTGAAAAAATATAATCCAAACCTCATATAGGACACACCACAAGAAACAATGGTAATTTAATGGCCAACAGTAGAATTTCTTGTGGGCCACAAAAGAGTACGAGAGCCCGACCACTACCGAACTAGCGTCGAGCTAGGGTTGGACCACCCGACCACTGCCAGACCTGCGTCGAGCCAGGGTTGGACCACCAGACCACTGCCGGACCTGCGTCGAGCCAAGGCCACACCACCCGACCACTACCAGACCTCCGTCGAGCCAGTGGTTCAACCAGCTAGCCACTGGCTCGAAACTACGTCCCCATAAAAAAATAAAAAATAAATAAATAAATAAATAAACACCAAATAACTTACTGGATCAAGCTTGGAGGGCTGGACGAGTTACTGGTGGGGGGGTTCGGAGTTCAAATCAAGCGCGACTGTTAGAGAAGAGGAGATGGGTGGTTAGGGTTTAGAGAAGAGAGACTGAGTAAAAGAAATTTAATAAAAAAAAAACAATGCAAACCTGATTCGAAGAAGACGGATGACCGGACGAGTTACCGACTTGCCGTGCTAAACGGTGGTGGACCGGCGGGTTCGGATTGAGATTTGAAGAAGAAGAAGAAATGGTTTAATGGTTCATTCGTTCGGTTTCGGGACGGGTAGGGTAAGAAAGATGGGTAAAAGTGATTTTTTAGGGTAAAAAATTATATATAGTTCCCGCTTCGGATCGGGTCAGATCGGATTGGTCTGGATCCATTCGGATTGGATCAGTCCGGACAGACCACTATCTGAACCCGACCCGAAAAACTGTCGAATTTGGATGGCCCCACTCGATCTGCACCGATCCAGACCGTCGGTTCAGTTTGAAATGAGTCGAATCAGGTCTGATCAGGTTGGATCCACTGGATCGAGTCAGACATGCCCAGCTATAGATACAACCTCGGTCTCACCGAGTTATTACTAGAACGCAACCCTGCACTTGGGGTTGTTATAACAGCTACAGACTATACGTGGAAGGTTAGTGGAGCTATAAAATGAAGGTTATGTCCTAGGGGGTGATTAAGACTAAATAAAATTTTAGCTAATGAAATACACAATTGCTTACTTAAACTAATACACAAATTAAATTAAATGAAGCAATTTAACACTAAGGCTTCCAAGCCAATAGTGGGTCCTATCGCATATATTATAAATCATATTCAAATAAAGCAACTAGTCTATATATGATAATATACATGTGTGTGTGGGATGTCCTAACTATCAACTTCTAGCATTCATCAAATCATGCATACATATAATTCACTAATCAATCACATTAAGCATAATTAAACAAGTACTCATAAGACAATCCCAAACACAAGCATGTATAGTGTTTTGGTTTCACTACTACACACTCTATGGACACACTTAACCCATGAGTGTACCATATTTCACTATCGAAAGTTTTAAATTAGATTCACCTCAAAATTTTACAGCTCTACACAAGGACCTAAATTACACTTCCACTAGATGCTCCCATAAGAGACTTTAGTTGGTTTTCAATTAGCTAATCAAGAACCTCGGTCCTAATCCAAGGACCTAGGTTATCACCCACTAGAGGCTCACACAGACATTAATACGTACACACCCGTGTGCGGTGGCCTACAAAAGGACTTACCACGTACAATTCATGTCGGTGGTGATATGGTCTTACACAAAAGCCTACACGAGTCTGGATTACAAAGTCTACACTCAATTCTACACAAAGGAGTGTGTGGACCCTTACAATTTGACAACTTACATGTCAGATTGAGACCATTTTGATGCACTGATCTTGAGTCGCTTATTCAAAGCCCTCCCGTTATTGAATCATCTCCTCGATTACTCCCCCAATCGTTGATGCCAATGTGTTGCCAATGCTTCAGGTCTTACGGTCGTTTTCCTTGCAAATGAAGTACCAATGAGGTGACCAAGGCAAGGGAGGTTTGGTGAACTCATAAGAATGTTGTAATCTTAGGGAATTCACCTATAAGAGTCTTCTAAAGATTTTAGATAAGGATTTGACTATATTCATAATATCTAATACATAAAGAGGTGAGAGTTCATTCATATCTTTAAATAGGAGCATAAAATGCTCATTAGAATGAATGATCACAAAAAAATTAGAATAAAACTCTTTGGATGAAGGTCTAAAATGTGTGGTAAGAGTGAGAAAACATATAGCCTCTATTTTCACCAAAAACACCTCTAAATGTCCAAAGATTCGAATGCGATTTTATAACAAAAGGCTGGATCTCCAACGGGTAGGCTTGAACGATCGAGCTTGACCCTTAATCAATCGAACTAGGTTGAAAATGGTTCAGTGAACTCGTTGTATTGTTTTGGCCATATTCGATCGCTTGAGAGGAATCTCGATCGATCGATCTCGTGCTTCGAATGCTCAAAATAAATCACATTTAAGCCAGATGCTTGTTGGACGTTTTTTACCATGTTCTGTCGATAGAGCTTTGCTTAAGGAAACTTCTGAATCTACTATTTTGGGCAGTCTATTTTCTAGCAGCTCAGGACCTCTTATAGCCTATCTTATCATATTCTAATTAGCCTCTTAAGGCTAATGGATGATCACACATGGCTTTCTTATTAAGAAAATGATCATTTAGACGTTTAGGGTTGTTTTGGGTAAAGGGTTAGGATCACCAAGGCATGTCATTTACCTGTTTTTTGCTCCTTGATACTCCACGTCCTTTTTTAGCTTCGGTCTTCAGCTTCCAAGAGCCTAACCGACTATATGAACCACAGAATCAGGTGATTGACAAAAAAGGTACACAAATCAGTGCACTAACATTTCATTTTAAAGACGATGAAAATGCCCCTCTACCACAACTGCCCCTCGTACGGCAGGCTCTCGTCTAGGATGAAGGTTTTTCTAAAAAGGGACATGGGCCCCACCAAAAAAATGAATTTTAGCCCACCCTGTAACACCCTGAAATTCGAGGGTCGAGTAGCAACTCAACTCTTGAGTTTCAAAACATCACTTATGCAACATAGATAATGATGATTAAATATTGTCTGTGTTAGAGCAATAAACATGAGTGAGATTATACCAAAACAGTAAACTCATACTCCAGATCAATTATATAAAGGCAAGCGGAAGACTGAAACTATGTAATTTATATATTATATTATATATAATATATATATATATATATATATATATATATAAAGATGCGCTCACCTGCGAACCAGTTCGTACGTAATACGTACGAACTTTTTTGAGAACCCATCATACGTTGTGGATCCAAAATCTGAACTGTTCATGTGAAGCAGCACCTAGTGAAACCCCCCAGGACGAAGTTTTACTTTTATCTAAAACTTTTATACATACCGTCCGTAGCAAAGAGAAATTAAAATCAAAGAAAGAACCTGTTTACATTATTCATGGTCCACCAAAGTTTCGGATCAAAATAAAAATTTGTACTATGAGGTTTCATGAGGTTCTGCTTCATGTGGACCGTTCAGATTTGCGAGATTCATCACGTATGATGGTTTCTCAAAAAATTCATACGTGCTACGTACGAACTGGTTCGCAGGTGAGCATTTTCCTATATATATATATATATAATATATATATATTATTAATATATATCTATATATATATAATATCTATATGTATGTATGTATGTATGTATGTATGTATGTATGTCTGTATGTATGTATGTATGTATGTATGTATTATGTATGTATGTAAACGAAACAAACCATCTCAATCTCCAGAGTATGAACCCACTGAGTCACCATATACATGTATCTGTTTTACGATTAAAATGTCAAAAATACAACTAGAGAAGTGAGCCCTGTAAGTCCCGTCGATCTGGTAATCTATTCAAAGCCACCGGAACACTGCATATATGAGAACTCGTCCTGGTCCACATCGTAGTTCGGCTCAGCCTCCTGAGTCGTCACCTCATCTGCACCTAAGACAGAGTCTGGTTGGTGTGTACAACACCGTCCCGTAACGTGGGAGTGAGTAGCAAACTCAATGGAACAATAAAGCATAGGTTAACATGTTATCAATTCAGTCAAGTAGTAATGATAAAGCAGTACAATCAAACACTCCTAACTACTCTTATTAATGCAAGTATGAATGCAGTCATGATGGATGCCCTCACCACATACTCCCTCATGCGACATCATCTTACGTTCGCGGCATGCTTGCATTCCTCAGTGCTCCAAATCTTCCAGGCACATGCAATGCGATGATGAGCATTATTACCGAGTTGTTATTAGTCCATTTCAAACAGCATGATTGAGAAACTAAGGTACCTCCCTTGTATCATTCCCAAACATGATCCATTCTAGGGTCGTCAAACCTAGATAATCTCATACGATAGTGTAGTTCTAGGGCGCTGCAAAGGCTACCAGGGCTGTTACATGCATTCATTACACCACTCCCCCATCACCTTTTTAACGGTTCATCACTAAATTGATACAGGTCTAGTTCATACTCTATTCACCGTGGCAAAACTCATCGCCTCACCGCAAATTCAGAGTATGCTCGAGGTCACTACAAAGGGCTCGTCACCAATCAGTGTAGGCCGACAACTCGAATATAGTATCTCATACCACCATAATCGGCTCACGATTCTGGTTTCTCACTGGTCACTACGGGGAGGCACGTGGCCCAGCGTAGGTTGACAGCTCGACCACGGTGTCCCACTACATGCCCGGCTCATGAGTCTTAGCGGATTGAGGTACTATGGTTACGGATTTCACTGGTAAGTTTGGTACCCTAGGTTCAAGCCAGTATCGTCCAAACATGGTGAACATACATTAGACATATCGTGTTACTTGACGAGCCTGACTAGCTCGAGCGCACAATCAACCGAACGACATGAAGTGCATAAGCACTTCGCATGGCGTAACCACTGTCGCCAACTGAAGTACGACTCGGGTTCGTCAAACACATCTTACGTGGCGAAATGAATTTCAACCACGATCTCAAGTCTGGTACCAATTGTCTGGACTATAAACATAGTCCCAAACTCAATCAATCCTTATTTAGAACATGTAGAGTAAAGCATATCAAACAAAGTAATTCAAGCATGTTAACAAGCATATCATAAAGCATGATATAAAGCACCATATAAACAGGAAATACAAACACATATATTTCATAAGTAAGCGGTTAAATTAAACAATCAACATGGAGGAAATCATATACGTCTCTAAGGTAGTTGAGAATCCCATCTCAACACCTACCTAAGACACCATCATCCAAAAACTTACTCTCACAAGCATTTTCATAAACACTTAGAATACACGATTAGTGTACATTAGCAAAACATATATTAGGGCGAGTCCTTTCGCCAGACAAGTATTTTATCTATATATAATATATCAATGCAGCAAATAATCATGGCAAACACATTTCCAAAATTTATACGTATACGGTACTTTCTACAAATACCTAGAGTATGTAAAATTCCATATTCTTCATCTTTAATCGAAACGGAAAACAGACAGCACTTTGTACATGTGCAATTGCATGCAGATCATGAATCTATCATTATCTGACATTGAAAGCGTTGAAAACCATAATCTATACACCTAAAGTCCTCACCTTTCGTCTTAGAATCGTAACGAATCAGATAGGTTTGTTAAGCTTCCGTATTCGGCAGTTTGGTAACCTATAGAATGAAATAGGTTAGCTATTTCATAACCTAAAACCATCACAACCCCAAAACAGATTAGGGTTAGGGTTTCTTACCTAGAAACGAAGTCGGAATCACAGGGAAAGCGACTAGACTTGCGTGGTTAAGCTTGTAGAACGGCAGCGGATAGTAGTAAGGAGTTTCTCCCACTTCTCTCACACTTTCTCTCTCTTCTCTCTCTTCTCTCTTAGGATTTCTTTCAAATTCGTATGGCTGTAAGAGAGAGGGTTCTAAGGTCCTTATATAGACTAAAAACACACTAAAATAGACTTAAGGTCAAGGTATACTTAGGTTACAACCAAAGCGAGCCAGTTTCAGCTCAACGGAGGACTTCTGGCGGGCCCCCTTGAGCCAAAGGTCGGACTTAAGCTCACAAACCTTGGATCTAGGTACCATTAAGTATTCGTTCCAGTAGAGTTTCCAGATCACGCGTGGTGGACCAGTTTCAGTTCAACGGTCAGTGAAACTCGATCAGGGATTTCAAGTACACTGCCATGTATATGAAATTTTTCCTGATCCGAGGTGTATTTGGGTCAGATTCTTGTTTGGTTGCTTACAAATTGTCTGACGAGTGTTTGCTACAATTTTACATATCACTGTCATTACTGTTTGAAATTTGTAAAGAAAACAGTGCTCTCACCTCCTCGCTCCGGACTCAAGCGAACAGCCGTGGGACACTGTCTGGATTTGATTTCCAAGATGGTTGTCAAGCCCAGCGAGGCGGTCCTATGTCTATAACTTCGTATTATTCGGACTCCCGATGTGCAGTCCAGATCTAATATGGAGTTTCAATGTGCTCCCGAGAGCAGTCGGGTAATGAGTTTGATCCTAGATTTTAGGGTAACCTAGCGTCAATGATTCTACAAGTTTTGGATCTTGTAGATCGTATTTAAAGCGATTCAAATGGATTTCATGGCTAATCTAGTTTAGCACTTAGTTAACTTTGTCAAATTTCTAAAGGATTTAATCCTAAGTGATTTCTGGTTGAGGTGGTACTCGGGCCATCGTACGGAATTTTCCGAGTCGTTACAATCTACCCCCCTTAATGAAAAATTTTATCCTCGAAATTAGTACCCTTTCGTACTCCTCGAGGAGCTGAGGGTAGTTCTTTCAGATCTCAGCTTCTGTCTCCCAGGTAGCTTCCACCTCTGTATGATGCGTCCACAGTACCTTCACGAGTGGAATCACTTTGCTATGCAGTACCTGTTCCTTCCTGTCAAGGATATGTGTCGGGTACAATACATATATAGCATCCTCGCTCAACTGTACCTGCTTCCATCTGATAATGTGTGAAGGATCAGGAACGTACTTCTTCAGCATAGATACATGAAATACGTTATGTACAGCTACAAGTGGTGTAGGCAAAGCGAGACGATATGCCACAGTACCCACTCGATCAAGTATCTGAAACGGACCGATGAACCTCGGTGTGAGCTTCCCCTTCTTCCCAAACCGAAGGACTCCCTTCATAGGGGAAACTCTGAGGAATACATGATCACCAACCCCGAACTCAAGCGGTCGCCACCTCATATCGGCGTAACTCTTCTGCCTGCTCTGCGCTGTAAGAAGTCGACGCCTAATAATGTCGATCTTCTCCGAGGTCGCCTGTACCAATTCCGGCCCAATCAAACTATGCTCGCCTACCGCAACCCAGCAATGTGGCACTCTGCAAGGACGACCATACAAGGCCTCATATGGAGCCATGCCAATACTCGCCTGGAAGCTGTTGTTGTACACGAACTCTGCATAAGGAAGACAGTCATCCCAACTGTCCTTGAAGTCCAAGACACAGGCCCGCAACATATCCTTCAAAATCTGGTTCACCCCCTCTGTCTGCCCGTCGGTCTGAGGGTGAAAGCAGTACTGAACTTCAATTTCACACTCATCGCTTCCTAGATACGAGTCCAGAAGATAGACGTGAATCGCGTGTCTCTGTCCGACACGATCTCTAGGGGAACTCCATGCAGACCCACAATCTCTCTGATGTACAACCTAGTCAGCTCGTCTGTAGAGTTCGTGACTCTGATAGGAAGGAAATGGGCCAATTTGGTCAACCGATTCACGATCACCCAAATGGAATCGTGTTCATTCCTCGTCTTCGGCAGCCCCGAGATGAAATCCATGGAAATGAAGTCCCACTTCCATTCAGCTATGGGCATGGACTGAAGCAGTTCAGGAGGTCGGCGATGTTCTTTCTTGACCTGCTGGCACGTCAGACAACGAGAAACATACTCTGCTATGTGGGTCTTTATGCCGTCCCACCAATAAGACCGTCTCATATCCTGGTACATCTTCGTGCTACCAGGGTGCATCGCAAGCTTCGATTTGTGGGCAGTCTCGAGGAGCTCCTGCCGCAAGTCATGAATATCAGGAACGCATAAGCGGCCACGGTATCGTAAACCCCCATCTGTGCCAACTCTCCACTCGGAGTCCTTGGCGTCGCTAGCTTGCTCTCGAAGCTCAGACAACTGCTCATCGCCCTTCTGGGCCTCGATGATCCTATCATCAATAAGTGGTCGCACCCGAACGTGCGCGACACTCTCAAATGGCTCCTCCACGGTGAGTTTCTGCACAAAGTCCCGCACGAACTCTAGCATATCCCACTCTGCTATCATCAGCGGAGCCGCAAATGCAATAACCTTCTTGCGGCTCAACACATCCGCCACAAGGTTGGCTTTACCAGGATGATAGGAGACCTCGAACTTGAAGTCCTTCAAGGTTTCCATCCATCTGCGCTGCCTCATATTCAAATCTCTCTGCGTGAATATATACTTAAGGCTCTTGTGGTTGCAGAAAAGCTCGAACCTCCTCTAGAGGTAATGTCAGAGTAGTAAGTATCAGTTCAATGCAAGATGAAAGCTGCTAACTCAAGGTCATGTGTAGGGTAATTCTCCTCGTGCTTCCTTAATTGTCTCGATGCATACGTAATCACCCTATCCTTCTGCATAAGGACACAATCCAAACCAACGCGAGACGCGTCAGTGTATATCGTGTATTTAACCCTTTGCTCTGGCAATACTAGCACAGGGGCGGACGTCAGTCTGTCCTTCAGCTCCTGAAAAGCTGCTTTTGCCTTCTCATTCCAGGCGAACTTCAAATCCTTACGCGTTAACTGTGACAACGGCCTGGCAATCTTCGAGATGTCCCGAATGAAGCGTCGATAATACCCTGCCAGGCCAAGAAAACTCCTCACCTCGGTAACCGAGTCAAGCTGCTTCCAATCCTGAACTGCGGCTACCTTAGTAAGGTCCATAGCTATCCCATCCTTGAACACCACATGTCCCAGGAACTTGACTTCTTCCTGCCAGAAGTCGCACTTCTTATACTGCGCGAATAACTAGTTCTTCCTCAAAGTATCCAACACCGCTCTCAGGTGCACCTCGTGCTCTTCCCGACTCGTGGAATATATCAGGATGTCATCAATGAATACGATGACGAATCGGTATAAGAATGACCGAAATACCCTGTTCATCACGTCCATGAACACGGCCGGTGCGTTCGTAAGACCGAACGACATCACTAGGAACTTGTAATGCCCAAAACAGGTCCTGAAAGCTGTCTTCTACACGTCTTCATCTCTAACGCGCAACTGCTGGTACCTTGACTGCAAGTCGATCTTCGAGAAATACCTTGCCCCCTTCAATTGATCAAACAGATCATCTATCCTGGGCAAAGGATACTTATTCTTCACGGTAACTTGGTTCAACCTACGGTAATCAATATACAACCGTAGTGAGCCATCTTTCTTCTTCACAAACAGTACAGGTGCTCCCTAGGGAGACACACTAGGTCGTATAAAGCCTTTCTTTACCAGCCCGTCAATCTGTTTCCGCAGTTCCTCCATCTCACATGGAGGCATACGATAAGTCGGCAATGAGATAGGTGTCGCACCAGGCGTAAGATTAATGGTGAAGTCGATCTTGCGCCGAGGAGGCAAACCAGGAATCATCGCAAATACACCTGCAAAATCCTGAACCACAGGCGTATTTCCCAACGTCGGACCATCAATATACTCTAGCAAAGCAGCGTAACATCCAACACGACATGGGTAACTAACCTACATTAGAAAAGTAAAGACCGTGCCATCAGGTCCTCTGGCTGTCACGACCCGAGAATCGCAATCAATCTCTGACTTCATCTCGGTGAGCCAGTCCAAACCGAGAATAATGTATTAGTGCCATAGTGGAGCAACAATGAGATCGACGAGCACTGTTCTACTACCCAAATCCACGGAGCAACCCTCACACACCCGTGTGACATCCAAAAAAGTTCCCTAGTCGTAGTGAGTCTCATTCCCTCGTGGGAGTAGTATGTAACAGCTTAACTACATAGTAGTCCCAGAGTAGTACAAAAAACAATTAAACTAATGTATGAATGATAAATGACAGACCACAACCACCAAGGAACGGATGTATCTTGAATGTGGGTCATACCCTCAAATCCATCGGGGCCGGTAATCGATGTCTCAGGAGCTTCAGCCACAAGCGCATGCACTCGAGCCTGCTATGATCGGTTCGGCTGTGGAACCATGGGCCTTTGAGGAGGCCTAAAATGAGATGCAGGCTGTCGGAAGGAAGGATGAGCAGGGGCAGTCCGTAGAGGTGGAGCCGATAGAGCCTGTGGGCTAGAATGACCAATCATCTGCGGCGGAGAGAACCGGCTATCCCTCATCCGCGCAAAACAGCTCCTAACAAGATGACCCTGTTTCCCGTAGTATGTACAGGTCACAATAGGGCGCCTCATAGGAGCCACTGGCGCTGCGATCCTGGGAATCAGCACGAGGCCTCTTGCCAAGGAAAGGCCTGCCCTGAACATCTGGTCGTGGTCTCGTAACCATAGCACCAGGGGAGCGTACCAGCCGATCAACATCCTGCTCCGCCCCAATAAACATATGAATCAACTCTGCATAAGATGGTATGCGGATACAACACATCTTCGACCGAATATCAGGTCGCAAGCCCTCAATGAAGCGTCAAATCCGCATCGGCTCATCAGCAAGTATAGTTAGGACAAAGCGGCCCAACTCTGTAAAGCGATGCTCATACTCAGTGACTATCATGCCTCCCTGTCTGAGGCGCAGAAACTCATTCTCCCTTTCGTGTCGGTAGGCCTGAGGGTAATATTTCTCGTGGAAGCAGAACTCAAATGTTGCCCAGGTCCACACATATCCCACTACGACGGTCCGCAGTATGTTGTCCCACCATAAGCTAGCCTCCTTTTCGAACATGAAGGCGGCCAACTCAACCTATTCAACCTCAGAACAATGCAGCATCTTTAGTATCTTCGAGATGCGGTCCAACCAGTACTCAGCCTCCTCGGGTCTATGAGAACCCATAAAAGTCGGAGGCCTCAAACTCTGAAATCGCTCGAGTAGACCGCGAGTATCCACGTCTCCCATAGGGTACGCAACAGGTGTGGGCAGAGGCACATCCTCAGCCTGAGCAGGAGGCTCTGTAGGCTCAGCGGGACGTGTAGATGGCGAAGGTGGAATCGGACTCCTACCCTGGGACAAGGCCTCAGAAATAGTTGTCATAAGCTGCTGCTGCTGCTGCATCTGCTACTGATGTTTCATCAACATCAACTGCTCAAACCTATCTGTAGGTGGAGCAGCCTGCGGCTCATGCGGCATCGAAGAGGATGCCCGGTTTTGCTCGCGAACCGGAGGTGTATAAGGTGGCAATCCACCAGTAGGACCAGCAGAAGGCTGATCTGAGCCTAAACCTCGGTCCGTAGGACCACCCTCTACGGGAAGGAGTCTGGTCCATCGAGTCAGTGAGCAAGAGGGGTGTCGTGCTCCTCGTATACCTCCGTGGCATGCCCTATACAATATAGGGTACATCGCATGTGAGATAAAGCATGGCAACACAATACATAATCACTTAAGCATTCCACACACTTCATAGCAAAAGAGGTTGTATGCATTTCATTACCAAAATTGTCATAATACATGGAATACAGAGTTACATGAATCATGACAGAAGATACAGGGGAGCTAATACAACCAAGTTTCAACTACTACAAAAACACACTACTAACTACTACATCCATCAACATAAAAACATAAACCGCCTAAAGCGGCAAGCAAAGCTAACTACAAACGACAACAGGGATGACTAGGCATCCGAGTCAGGTGATGGAGGAGGAGCATCCTTGTCCTGTACACAGCACAGGATAGTTTTCAATGTACGAGACACCTTCTTAAAACTTCTCTTCATGTAGGCTTCGGTCACCTCAAGCTTGGCTCGGGTCTCACCAAGCTCAGCCCGAACCTGTCCAATCTCTTGCCGCAGGGCGGTCTGGGTCTCCTCAATGTGAACTATACGAGCATCTCTCGCAGCCTGAGCAGCGTCTGGCTCTGGTGCTCCAGGAGGAGAGCTCTCCTTAGTATCCTGAGCCTCATCT
>JAJHSJ010000011.1:26131004-26322225 GCA_021015155.1 Magnolia officinalis | reverse complement strand
AGCAATTTGGAGGGCTGGAAGGGTGGAAATAAGGAAAGGGGGGCTGACGGAGTAGAAATAGGGGCCCGCGCACGATTTCGTGGGTCCCACACAAGTCCTGGGGTCGGGCCGACCCTGACCAGACCTGGCCCAACCAGACCCGATGGACCCGACCGCAGTCGACCGCGGTTTCGCCAGGGTCCGATGGGCTAGGCGTGGCACCACCGCGATAAGGCGGTGTTCACCACCCTCCCAAGGTGTCAAATACACCCTGGGTCTGTCCCCTTTGAATTAGCGTAGGGAGACCCGCGACTTCCGTTCGTTCCAAATCTGGGTAGTTTCGAGAAGTCTCTGATCTAAACGGACATTTACTGAGTTTTAACGGCTGGGGTTGTGTGGATTGTGATCTAGACCCGTCAATAGACGGCCTAGAAGTGTTTTGGGCTTGACTCGTGTGACCAGGGTTGGCTACCGACTCGATTTCGGCGTTCATTTTAGTGGACTTTGCCGTTGGAAGAAACTGGGATGCCTAAGACTGTTACTACATTGTTCTCACACCCTCCTATGTCAAAAGGCGTCAGCGTACGTCGTGGGAACATAACTCAGGTCCGGTTTAATCAAAATCATGCTCTGATACCAACTTGTAACGCCCTGAAATTCAAGGGTCGAGTAACAACTCAACTCTCGAGTTCCAAAATATCACTTATGCAACATAGATAATGATGATTAAATGTTGTCTGTGTTAGAGCAATAAACATGAGTGAGATTATACCCAAACAGTAATTCATACTCCAGATCAATTGTATAAAGGCAAGCGGAAGACTGAAACTATATATATATATATATATATATATATATATATATATATTATATATATATATAGAAAAACAACCGTCTCAATCTCCAGAGTATGAACCCAATGAGTCACCATATACATGTATCTATTTTACGATCAAAATGTCAAAAATACAACTAGAGAAGTGAGCCCTGTAAGTCCCGTCGATCCGGCAGTCTAGTCAAAGCCACCGGAATACTGCATATACGAGAACTCGTCCTGGTCCACGTCGTAGTCCGGCTCAGCCTCCTGAGTCGTCACCTCATCTGCAGCTAAGACAGAGTCTGGTTGGTGTGTACAACATCGTCCCTTAACGTGGGAGTGAGTAGCTAACTCAGTGGAACAATAAAGCATAGGTTAACATTTTATCAATTCAGTCAAGTAGTAATGATAAAGCAGTACAATCAAACACTCCTAACTACTCTTATTAATGCAAGTATGAATGCAGTCATGATGGATGCCCTCACCACATACTCCCTCGTGCGACACCATCTTACGTTCGCAGCATACTTGCATTCCTCAGTGCTCCACATCTTCCAGGCACATGCAATGCGATGATGAGCATGATTACCGAGTTGTTATTAGTCCATTTCAAACACCAGGATTGGGAAACTAGGGTACCTCCCTTGTATCATTCCCAAACATGATCCATTCTAGGGTCATCAAACCTAGATAATCTTATACGATAATGTAGTTCTAGGTCGCTGCAAAGGCTGTTAGGGCTGTTACACGCATTCGTTACACCACTCTCACATCACCTTTTTAACGGTTCATCACTAAATTGATACAGGCCTAGTTCAAACTCTATTCACCGTGGCAAAACTCATCGCCTCACCGCAAATTCAGAGTATGCTCGAGATCACTACAAAGGGCTCGTCACCAATCAGTGTAGGCCGACAGCTCGAATATAGTGTCTCATACCACCAAAATCGGCTCACGAGTCTGGTTGCTCACTGGTCACTACGGGGAGACACGTGGCCCCAGCGTAGGCTGACAGCTCGACCACGATGTCCCATACCACCATGCCCGGCTTATGAGTCTTAGCGAATCGAGGTACCATGGTTAACGGGATTTCACTGGTAAGTTTGGTACCCTAGGTTCAAGCAGTAGCGTCCAAACATGGTGAACATACACATATCGGGTTACTTGACCAGCCTGACTAGCTCGAGCGCACAATCAACCGAATGACATGAAGTGCATAAACACTTCGCGTGGCGTAACCACTGTCGCCAACTGAAGTACGACTCGGGTTCGTCAAACACATCTTACGTGGCAAAATGAATCTCAACCACGATCTCAAGTCTGATACCAATTGTTTGGACTATAAACATAGTCCCAAACTCAATCAATCCTTATTTAGAACATGTAGAGTAAAGCATATTAAACAAAGTAATTCAAGCATGTTAACAAGCATATCATAAAGCATGTTATAAAGCACCATATAAACAGGAAATACTAACACATATATTTCATAAGTAAGCAGTTAAATTAAACAATCAACATGGAGGAACTCATATATGTCTCTAAGGTAGTTGAGAATCTCATCGCAACACCTACCTAAGACACCATCATCCAAACACTTACTCTCACAAGCATTTTCACAAACACTTAAAATACACTATTTCAAAATACATAGTGTACATTAGCAAAACATGTATTAGGGCGAGTCCTTTCGCCAGACAAGTATTTTGTCCATATATAATATATCAATGCAGCAAATAATCATGGCAAACACATTTCCAAAATTTATACGTGTACGGTACTTTCTACAAATACCTAGAGTATGTAAAATTCCATATTCTTCATCTTTAATCAAAATGGAAAACAGACAGCACTTTGTACATGTGCAATTGCATGCAGATCATGAATCTATCATTATCTGACATTGAAAGCGTTAAAAACCATAACCTATACACCTAAAGTCCTCACCTTTCTTCTTAGAATCGTAACGAATCAGATAGGTTTGCTAAGCTTCCGTATTCAGCAGTTTGGTAACCTATAGAATGAAATAGGTTAGATATTTCATAACCTAAAACCATCACAACCCCAAAACATATTAGGGTTTGGGTTTCTTACCTAGAAACGAAGTCGGAATCACCAGGAAAGCGACTAGACTTGCGTGGTTAAGCTTGTAGAACGGCAGCGGATAGTAGTAAGGAGTTTCTCCCACTTCTCTCACACTTTCTCTCTCTTCTCTCTCTTTTCTCTTAGGGTTTCTTTCAAATTCGTATGGCTGTAAGAGAGAGGGTTCTAAAGTCCTTATATAGCCTAAAAACACACTAAAATAGACTTAAAGTCAAGGTATACTTAGGTTATAACCAAAGCGAGCCAGTTTCAGCTCAATGGAGGACTTCTGGCGGGCCCCCTTGAGCCAAAGGTCGGACTTAAGCTCACAGACCTTGGATGTAGGTACCATTAAGTTTTTGTTTCAGTAGGGTTTCCAGATCACGCGTGGAAGACCAGTTTCAGTTCAACGGTTAGTGAAACTCGATCAGGGATTTCAAGTACACTGCCATGTATATGAAATTTTTTCTGATCCGAGGGTGTATTTGGGTCAGATTCTGACGGTCTGGTTGCTTACAATTTGTCCGCAAGCGACACGTGCCAGATTACTATTTGAGATATTTATTTTTAAAGAAAAACAAGTGTTCTCACACTCCTCGCTCCGGACTCAAGCGAATAGCCGTGGGAAACTGTCTGGATTTGATTTCCAAGATGGTTGTCAAGCCCAGCAAGGCGGTCCTAAGTCTATAACTTCGTATTATTCGGACTCCCGATGTGCGGTCCAGATCTGATACGAAGTTTCAATGTGCTCCCAAGAGTAGTCGAGTAATGAGTTTGATCCTAGATTTTAGGGTAACCTAGCGTCAATGATTCTACAAGTTTTGGGTCTTGCAGATCGTATTTAAAGCGATTCAAACGGATTTCATGGCTAATCTAGTTTATCACTTAGTTAACTTTGTCAAATTTCTAAAGGATTTAATCCTAAGTGATTTCTGGTCGAGGTGGTACTCGGGCCATCGTACGGAATTTTTCGAGTCGTTACACACCCCTTCATTGATTTAATCCGTTCATTTTAACTGAAAGTCGTGAACCCACGTGATAATTTTTTCATATATTTTTTTTTGTTTCAAGTTCTCTTTGGCCCATAACTATACTAATGTTGTACGTTAATTCTGAATTATTTTCTCTTATGTGATTCATCTGTGATGAGTTTTACCCTCAAACTTAGGCGAATGACATAAAATTAAAACTCCTTATATGTGGACGGATTGGATTTGCTTCACGACAATCTAGTGTGCCCCACATAAGATGTGGATAGGTTCAAAATATGGGGCCCTTGTTGTACGAGAGTCATTTGGCCATTTCTTTCTTCCTTCTTCCTTCTTCCTTTCTTCTTTCTTTATTAGTTCCCTTTATAGTTATTTTTTACTTTTTTGTCGAGTATGAATGGTGGGAGTTTGTAATGGAAGAACGTTGTAATAGATGAATGTGATGAATATTGGAATCGATGAAAATTGTAATGGATGACTGTCGTAATAGATGAATTTTTGTAATGGAAGAATGTTATATGTTGGATTATTGATATTCACTTTAGATTGCTGATATTCACTGTGAATCAGCAATATTCCGTGTGGATTGCCGATATTCATTGTAGATCGCCGATATTTTCACTATGGATCACATACATTCACCATGATCCACCGATCCTATGAAAACGACCATAATCCCTTATTACATGCCCGATTTGGGTGATCTTGTGCTCGTTGGAAAGATAATTTGATGAAATTTCAAATGTCTTTAGAATCATCTCATTTAGACATCATTTGTTTGCCCAAAAGTGGGCCCAAAGTTCATCATTCACAATAAATTTATCTTTCCAATAAGTATAAGATCACCCAAATCAGACATGTAACGAGGGAGTTATGGTTGTTTTCATGGGATCGATTAGCCCATAATAAATATTTGTGATCCATAGTTAAAATATCGACAATCCACAGTAAATATCAGCGATCCATGCCGAATATCGATGATCCAAAGTGAAAATATTGGCAATCCACAATGAATATCTGTGATCTGTAGTGACTATCGGCGATCCATGCTAAATATTGGTGATCCATAGTGAAAATATCGATGATCCATAGTGAATATTAGTGATCTAATGTATAACATCCATCTATTATGACATTCTTCCATTACAAAAAATTCATCTATTATAACATTCATTCATTCCAATTTTCATCCATTACAACATTCTTTCATTACAAAAATTCATCCATTACATCATTCTTCCACACCCTCATCTCTTTCACAAACTCCCTTCATTCATACCTGTAACGCCCTGAAATTCGGGGGTCGAGTATGAACTCAACTCCCGAGTTCCAACGCATCACTTATGCAACATACACAATGATGGTTAGTTGTTGTCTGAGTTAGAGCATTAAACATGAATGAGATTATACCAAAACAGTAATTCATACTCCAGTTCAATTATATAAAGGCAAGCAGAAGACTGAAATTGTATATTTAAAGTATGTAAGGAAACAAAATTTTTATGAACATCAGAGTATGATTGCTAACTGAGTACCCATATACATGTACTGTTTTTAGAGTCAAAAATCAAAATACAATCTAAAGATGTGTCCTATAATCCCCGCGATGCAATCGGCCTAAGCAAAGCCGTCCGAATACTGCATAAACGAGAACTCATCCTGGTCCTCATTGAAATCGGGCTCCGGCTCCTGAACCGTCGCGCCGTCTATACTTGCGACAGAGTCTGGTTGGTGTTGCAAACACCGTCCCGTAACATGGGAGTGAGTAACTAACTCAGTGGAACAATAAAACATAGGTTAACATGTTATCAATTCAATCAAGCAGTAATGATAAAGAGTACAAATCAAACAATTCTAAGTACTCTTATTAAGTGCGAGAATGAAATGACATGATGATGTATGCCCTTGCCAAACCACCCTCATGCGACATCATCTTACGTTCGCGAATGCTTAACTCCCTCAGTGCTCCACATCTACTAGGCACATGCGGTGCTATGATGAACATGATTACTGAGTTATTATTATTCCATTTCAAACAGCAGTATTGGGAAACTAAGGTACCTCCCTTGTATCATTCCCAAACATGATCCATTCTAGGGTCGTCAATCCTAGTTAATCTCATATGATATTATGGTTTGAGAGGCACAACGAAGGCATCGCAAAGGGCTCGTCACCCGTCAGTGCGGATACAGATCTCACCGTATGCGGCTCAATTGCTGGCCGTCAGCTCGAGTATAGGTCTCACCGTACTCGGCTCAATCACTAGCCGTCAGCTCGAGTACAGGTCTCACCATACTCGGCTCAACTCATACTCTAGTTGCTGTGAAAGACTCGTCGCCAATCACAGACCCTTGGAGTATACTCGAAGATACTACAGAGGACTCGTTGCCCGTCAGCACGAACACAGGTCTCACCGTACTCGGCTCTCGTTGTAAGTATCGACAGCTCGAATACAGTGTCTTATACCATCGTATTCGGCTCACGAGTTCGGGTTGCTCAATGGTCACTATGGGGAGGCACTTGGCCCCAGCATAGGCCGACAGCTCGGCCACGGTGTCCCATACTACTATGTCCGGCTTATGAGTCTTAGCGGATCGAGGTACCATGGTTAACGGGATCGCCACTGGTAAGTTTGGTACCCTAGATTCAAACAGTAATGACCAAACATGGTGAACACACATCCAACATATCGGTTTACTTGACGAGTCTGACTAGCTCGAGCGCACAACAAGTTGGGCGATATGAAGCGCAAAAGCGCTCCGTGTGGCCAACCACTATCGCCAACCGAAGTACGACTCGGGTTCATCAGACACATCCCTTGTGGCGACATGCATCTCAGCCACAATCTCAAGTCTGGTACCGAATGCTTGGACTATAGACATAGTCCCAACCTCAATCAATCTGTATCCATAGCATGTGGAGTAAAGCATGATAAACAAAGTAATACAAGCATGTTAACAGGCATGTCATAAGGCATGTTATAAAGCACGAAGTAAAGCATGTTGTAAAGCATGTTGTAGAGTACTATACAAGTAGGGATACAATTACATACACATCACAAGTGAGTGGTTATAGCAAACCACCACATGGAAGGTATCCTACATGTCTCTAAGGTAGTCGGGAATTCCATATCAGCACCTATCTAAGGCACTAACACTCAAGCATTTACACTCACATGCATTTACACAAACACTTAGAGTACGTTATTCCAACATACATGACGTATGTTAGCAAAATACGTATTAGGGCTAACCTTTCGCCAAGTGAGTATTTTATCCATGTATATCATAATCATACATCAAATAATCATGACAATTGCATTTCCAAAATTTACACATATACGGTATTTCTAGAATACACAATTTCAACATACATAGTGTTTACAAGCGGACATGTATTACGGCGATTCCTTTCGCCAAACAAGTATTTTATCCATATACGGTATAATCATACATTAAATAAACATGTCAAACATTTTTCAAAAAAAATACGTATACGGTATTTCTACGTATACCTAGAGTATGTGAAATTCCATATTCTACAACGTTAATCGAAACAGAAAACGGAAAGCACTTTGTACATGTGCAATTGCATGCAGATCATAAATCTATCATTATCTGACATTGAAAGCGTTGAAAACCGTAACCTATACACCTAAAGTCCTCACCTTTGCCCTTGGAATCTCAACAGATCGGTAAGGTTTGGTGAGCTTCCGTATTCGGGAGTTTTCTTGCCTAAAGAGCGGAATCGGTTAGCCATTTTATAATCTATAACCTATACACTTCAAATTAGACATAGGGTTAGGGTTTCTCACCTTAAAACGAAGTGGATACCGCCGGGAAAGCGCCTGGAAGGAGGCAGTGTAGGCCGTGCGATGATTGAAAGCAGCAGGAGGAAGTACTCCCACAAATCTCAAGCTTTTCTCTCCCTTTTCTCTCTCTCTCTAGGGTTTTATCCCAAATTCGTATGGCTATGAGAGGGGCTGTTTAAGCTCCTTTTATAGCCTAAAACCTCTCTAAAATAGACTCAGGTTCAAGGGTTACTGCTAATATAGGTATTTCGTCACTTTTCCAGCTCAAAAGAGGGGTTCTGGTGGCCCTCCTTGAGCCAAACGTCAGACTTAAGCTCTCCACACATGGATCTACGTGGGATTACGTTTTCGACTCGATCGGATTCCCAGATCGCACGTGGCGGACCACTTTCAGTTCAACGGTCAGTGGGCCACGATCCGAAATTCCAAGTACATGTAAATATTCCTGAAATTTTTCCTGATCCGAGGGTGTAATTTGGTCTGATTCTGACGGTCTGGTTGCTTAATACTGATGCGCAAGCGAATGGTGCCAGATCACTATTCCAGATATTTATTTTGTAAAGAGAATAGTGTTTTTCATACTCCCTCGCTCCGGATCCAAACGAATGGCCGTGGGACATCGACTGGACCTGATTTCTGAGGTGGTTGTCAAGCCCAGTGAGGCGGTCCTAGTTCCTTAACTTCGTGTTAATCGGACTTCCGATGTGCGGTCTAGACCTAAAATGAAGTTTCATTTCATTCCCGAGAGCAGCCGGGTAATGAGTTTGGTTCTAAACTTTAGGGTAACCTAGAGCCACTGATTTTGCAAGTTTTTGGTCTTGCAGATCGGATTTAAAGCGATCCCAACGGATTTCATGGCTAATCGAGTTTAGCACTTAGTTAACTTTGTTAAATTTCTAAAGAATTTAATCCTAATTGATTTCTGGTCGAGGTGGTACTCGAGCCAACATACGAAAATTTACGGGTCGTTACAATACCCAATAAATAAAAAATAAAAATAAATAAATAAAAAACTGTAAAAGAAACCAACATACCCTCCTCTCTTTCACAAACTTCCACCAATCACACCTAACAAAAAAAAAAAAAAAAAAAAAAACACTATAAAAGGAACCAAGGAAAGAAGAAAGAATGAAACCAGAAAACACTAAGGAAGGAAGATGAAACGAAGAAGGAAGAAGGAAATGATCAAAATGACCCTCGTAGAGCAAGCACCCCATGTTTTGAACCCATCCATATCCTATGTGGGCCCACTAGATTGTCGTGAAGCAAATCTCACCCGCCACATGCAAGGATTTTTAATTTCACGTCATCGGCTCAAGTTTGATGGTAAAACTCATTACAGATAGACCACACATGAAAAAAATAGTTCAGAATTAACACAACATTAGAGTAGTTGTGGGCTATAGAGAACTTCAAATAGAAAATTGGAAAAAAAAAAAAAAATAAAAATAAAAAATCGTTGTGTAAATTCACGACTATTCGATTAAAATGAACGGATTTGATCGACTAATGGATGGGTCAAATTTCAATTTTCATTGGAGCCCACATCCATTAAGAAAAAAAAAACAAAGAAACTTCTCCTATGAAGACTAGAGCCTACTAGGGCTAGTTGCGGTAGAGAGTTATTTTCATCATTTTAAAAAAAATAATAATAGTAATAATATTAGGATTAAAAATACTTAAGTGCGGTAGCAAGGCATTTTCATCATTTTAAAAAAAAAAATAATAATAATAATAATAGGATTAAAAATACTTAAGTGCAGAAGGTATCGACTCCTACAGGACTGCATCACAAGATCAAAGTACCAGATTATTTGGACCAAAATTCGATTTATATATGAAAACCGGGGGGTGGATTGCCTGTGACCATGGGCACCGATATATCTGTGCCCAGGGCTGTGTGGTTTCCACGTAGATGATTTACAAAAAAAAAAAAAAACTCAAGCTGATTTAACGCTCAGGTGGGCCACCTCGTTGGATCCTTACTCATGCCTATGTGGTCTACTGACGAGAGTTTCGACAGAAGATCATGGGTTTGAGAACCATGAACCACTGTTGTATGGGTGCGTTTGGGGTGTGAGCGCGTGGGTGCGTTTGGGGTGTGAGTGCGTGTGTTAAAAAAAAGGTAGGCCACCTCGTAAATTTATACCTTAAACCTCTTACGTGGTATGACCCACCTGAATTTTCCGGTACTCTGGAATTTAGGTAACTATTTCATCCGGATGAGTCAGGTCACATGAATGGATTGGATGGCTTATAAGCACTACAGTGGGCCTCACAGAAACTAACGGTGACATCCTGTCACAACTCTTTCCTATGACGTGGCCCATCTAATTGTGGGATCATTATAGATTTTAGATTCCAAGGTGAATGTTAGGCAGGGTACCTGATGGACGGCGTGGATCCTATAGAAGTACCACCCACATGGATTTCCGTCAGAGAAAGTAACCAGCAGTAGGCAGTAGCTATGCTACCTTGGTTCTCTATTAAAGGAGTTGTATCGTACTCCGGCCTATGACTATTGATACGTAGGCAATCAGAAATTTTATACCTGGCATGATAAATCTACATTACCTGCGTATCATCCATCACATATCATATGAGTAAGTATTTCTCTACTTTATATAGAACAATTGGGTCCTTGCTCTTGCTCCGGTGGTGGACTCTCGAGAGTTTCAACACCTTTTGAGTACCCATGGGTGGTGAAATTCCACTAGCGTGAGTGTGTGGAGGTGTGTGTGCGTGTTTTATATATATATATATATATATATGTGGAAAAGGTACAATGCGCTCGAGCTGATTTTAACGAGCTGTGTGGGCCCCACCGTGATGCGTTTCGAACATCTACCCCATCAGTCAGATGCACTATTCCATCATGAGCCTAGGTCTCAAAAATCAAGTCAATCCCTGACTTGTGTGGGCCACACCACATACAGAAGTGGGGAGGGGCTGTGCACCATTAAAATATTCATAACCATTTTTGAGGGCCCACCGAGATGTAGTTTGCAAATCTAGCCCATCCAATATGTGTATCCCACTTGAATGAGGGTTCAGACCAAGTTTCAGGTGCATGCAAAACACATGTGGGCCCCACTAAGTGCTTTTATATGTTTTAACGGTGTCTTCACATAATTGTAGATGGTATGGCCCACCTGAGTTCCGTATACGGCTGATTCTTGGGATATCCCATAAATTAAAGGGTACCCATCAAATGAATGGTGTTGATGGTCGAAACACATCACGGTGGGGCCCACACAGCTCGACCTCATGGGAGCTTATAGTCAGCTTGAGCGCATTGTACCTTTTCAATATATATATATAATATATATATATATATATATATATATATATATATTATATATATATATATATATATATAATATAGAGAGAGAGAGAGAGAGAGAGAGAGAGAGTCTACAATGCGAGCTTACGATAAGCTCCCATGAGGTCAAGCTATGTGGGCCCCACCGTTGATGTTTGTCAAGCATCTAAACCATCAGTAAGATGCACCATTTCATGGTGGGCCACGGGCTTAAAAATCAAGTCAATCAATGACTTGGGTGGGACACACCGGATACAACTGTAACGTGCGGCCCCCCTCCTATTAAAACATTCATAATCATTTATTAGGCCCACCGAGATGTGGTTCACAAATCTAGCCCACCCATTATGTGTGTCCCACTTGGCTGAGGGTTCAAACCAAGTTTCAGCCGCATCCAAATGTCAGGTGGGCTCCAAAGGTGATTTTATATGTTTTAGTCATGTCTTCGCATGATTTTAGATGGTATGGCCCACCTGAGTTCCGTATATGGCTGATTTTTGGGATATCCCATAATTTAAAGGGGACGCATCAAATGCACGGTCTAGATGTTTGAAACGCATCACGGTGGGGCCCACACAGCTCGACCTCATGGGACGTTAAAATCTAAGTTTGAGCACATTGTACCTTTTCCCATATATATATATATATATATATAATATATATATATATATAATATATATATATATATATATATATATGGGAAAAGGTACAATGCGCTCGAACTGATTTTAACGTCCCATGAGGTCGAGCTGTGTGGGCCCCACCATGATGCGTTTTGAACATCTACCCCATCAGTCAGATGCACCATTCATCATGGGCCTAGGTCTCAAAAATCAAGTCAATCCCTGACTTCTGTGGGCCACACCACATCCAGAAGTGGGGAGGGGCCGTGCACCATTAAAACATTCATAACCATTTTTGAGGGCCCACCGAGATGTAGTTTGCAAATCCAGCCCATCCATTATGTGTGTCCCACTTGAATGAGGGTTCATACCAAGTTTCAGGCGCATGCAAAACTCAGGTGGGCCCCACCAAGTGCTTTTATACGTTTTAATGGTGTCTTCACATATTTAGATGGTATGGCCCACCTGAGTTCCGTGTACGGCTGATTTTTGGGATATCCTATAATTTAAAGGGTACCTATCAAATGCACGGTGGTGATGGTCGAAACGCATTACGGTGGGGCCCACACAGCTCCACCTCACGGACCCTTATCGTGAGGTCGAGAGCATAGTGTGGGTGTGTGTGTGTGTGTGTATATATATATATATATATATATATATATATATATTATATATATATATATATATATATGGGAAAAGGTATAATGCGCTTGAGCTGATTTTAACGTCCCATGAGTTCGAGCTGTATGGGCCCCACCGTGATGCGTTTCGAACATCTACCCCATCAGTCAGATGCACCATTCCATCATAGGCCTAGGTCCCAAAAATCAAGTCAATCCGTGACTTGTGTGGGCCACACCACATACAGAAGTGGGGAGGGGCCGTGCACCATTAAAACATTCATAACCATTTTTGAGGGCCCACCGAGATGTGGTTTGTAAATCCAGCCCATCCATTATATGTGTCCCACTTGAATGAGGGTTCAGACCAAGTTTCAGGTGCATGAAAAACTCAGGAGGGCCCCACCAAGTGCTTTTATATGTTTTAACGGTGTCTTCACATAAGTTTAGATGATATGGCCCACCTGAGTTCCGTATACGGCTGATTTTTGGGATATCCCATAATTTAAAGGGTACCCATCAAATGCACGATGTTGATGGTCGAAACACATCACGGTGGGGCCCACACAGCTCGACCTCACGGGAGCTTATCGTCCACTTGAATGCATTGTACCTTTCCCACACACACACACACACACACACACACACACACACACACACACACACACTATATATATATATATATATATATATATATAATATATATATATATATATATATGGGAAAAGGTACTATGCGCTTGAGCTTATGGGAATGTCCCATGAGGTCGAGCTATGTGGGCCCCATTGTGATGCGTTTTGATCATCTACCCCATCAGTCAAATGCACCATTCCATCGTGGGCCTAGGTCTCAAAAATCAAGTCAATCCGTGACTTGTGCGGGCCACACCACATACAGAAGTTGAGAGGGGCTGCACACCATTAAAACATTCATAATCAATTTTTGGGCCCACCGAGATGTGGTTTGCAAATCCAGCCCATCCATTATGTGTGTCCCACTTGGATGAGGGTTTAGACCAAGTTTCAGACGCATGAAAATTTCAGGTGGGCCCCGCCAAGTGCCTTGAGTTCCGTATACGGGTGATTTTTGGGATATCTCATAATTTAAAGGAGACCCATCAAATGCACGGTGTTGATGGTCGACACACATCACGGTGGGGCCTACACAGCTCGACCTCACGGGACGTTATCATGAGGTCGAGCGCATTCTCTCATGAGGTCGAGCGCATTGTACCTTTTCCCATGTATATATATAGAGAGAGAGAACAATTCCTAGCATCGGAAGTTTTATTGAATGCACCCCAGTCAACGGACTATAAGGCCTTCTTGGCCAGAGTAACATAACGGTGCCCGCCGCCGTCCTCTTTGCGGGGCCCACATACTCTACATGTGTGGTCCACTTGTTTACCCAACCTGTACATCTTAATTGCCCATACGCATACATATATACGTATATAACACATACATATATACGTCAATAATGCACCCCAGCAACCGACAACTATAACCCAACGTGGCCGAGGGAGCTCAACGTGGGAATTCTCGGGCATTCTTGAGGTGGCCTAGACTGTTATGTTCACATGAAATCTTCTCCGACCATCAGATGTGTCAGCTCATTCTGGGTCCAGTGGCCAAATTTCAGCTCATTTTATGATCCAGGTAGGCAACACTATGGGAAAGAGTTGGGAGGGGAACACCCACCGTTAATTATTTCAGGGCCAACCATCATGTGTATGTAGCATCCACTTCAACATCAGATTCTTTTCAACCCCTGTTACGTCCAATACTTAAAATTTAAGCCCATTCATGGTTAAGGTGGGCCACAACAAGTGAAAAAGTTAGGAGGGGACATCCACCCTTGATTTTTATGTGAATAACCATGTAATTTATGTAAAATCCACTCCAACCAATAGATGTTCCAAAACATCTTAGCCCCAGCTGCCAAGAATCAATTTCAGCTATTATTCAGGTGGCCCACAATAAGGGAAAAAATTGGAAGGGTGAGCGTTATCCTGTTCGGTGTTCCACTATGGTGAGGCCGACGTATATCATGGATCGGCATGAACTTTGGTCCCTGATATTAACATGAAGCTAACACATGTGTTAGTCAAAGAGGATTTCACGTGCACATGACGGTGTAGGCCACCGCAAGAATGCCCGCACCTTAAGCTGCCGTGCGCCAAGATTCTAAAATAGATGTGTAAGAATAAAATGAAACAATGGTACATGTTCGACTGCAAATAGGAAATCAGAGGGAACATTCCGTCTAGGAAACCTACCGTTCAATGGGGACACATCACATGGACGGCCTGGATCATCTGTTCGTGGCTCGTCCTGAATGTAAGCAGGCGCTGTAGCCAACCGTACATTTGTGCTCAGTACAGTAACGTACGTTCGTCAGATTGATACACGGGTAGCGTGGAATGGTTGGTAAGCGACTCAGAAGTTCCACATGCAGCGTACAATAATTCAAAATAAGCTGTCCAAATTGTGGGACCCAGCCTTGGATAGTCGGTCATCTGCACATCATATTGGTTGAACAATTGTGGGACCCACCGTATATCGGTAATCATCTCAAGATCAGATTGTCTGAACAATTAACCTCTGATTCATCTTAACCGTCCAATAAATGTTCACCAATCGAACATCCAAGTCATCAAATTAGTGCACCGTTTGTTTTCTGATCCATCTATCGTGGAAGGTGGGTTAGTAAGGGTTAATTCCTGCTACGTATGCAATTTCTCGGTGGCGCTTATCGACCATCACGCTGGGGCAGAGTATCGTTGTTTTAAGGTTTTTTACTGCAAAATTCCTCGGGAGTTAATATTTTACTAATTAACCCTCAGCAATTAAAATTTACTAAAAGCACTTTTTGAGGAAGGAAATTACAGAAACTCTCTCATCTAATTTCTTTAAAATTTAGTGACGTTGAGAAGTAATACATACAACATATGCACCCTTACTACAGTGACTGCACCAACAGAAAATAACAAGCTAATCAAATCAGTAGATGAGCTGCATTTCAATTTGAATGTTTTAAGTGGTGTATATTATATCTTTTTTAATGACTTGACCCACCTTGTGAATGGATCCAAATGTTTTTTGTTCACCTAATAATCACATTGATGTACACCTATTGGACTGGCTTGATGTTAGACAGGTCTCAAAATTAAGGAATCTGCTCTTTGTAAAGAAAATAAAAGTGAGGGTAATAGTGTAATTTTCCCTTTGAAAAAGCAGTACATGGAGTATGGGCTCTCTGGATCATTATTTGGTAAAATCCGAAACACAAAGGCATCTTACCTTAACAATTCAAAATTTTCGCCTTCAAAGAATAAAAAAGAAAACTGCTTGCAAGGTAAATGTACTACAACTTATGGACAGTGACATCTTTCACGTGAGAAAGCTACTTTTGTAGGAAATCACTACCATTAAAACAGTGGACCCCACCATGAAGATCATCCGGACAAAAGAAATCATGGCAGTCCAGTCATGGTGTGGGTCATAATTTTAGAATCAACATACGACTGTTAGGCTCAAAAAACATGTTAGGCCCATCTAGTGACTGGATAAGCCTGATTTTCCATAAAGGTGTTTTAATGATTGAGCCTATCTTTTTCATGGTACTGATTTTTAAACTGGTTAGCTGTTGGCACAAAAGATGTCAATGTACCACGAGCGGTGGGGGCATGTGCCTGTAGGCGATCAGTTTTCTTTACCACAAGCACCGACCAGAATCACCTACCACAACCTGCTTTAGCCCAACACGAAAAAGACTCGATCTTTGGAGCCCAGCATGTTGTATATATGAAATCCACTCCGTCCATCACGTGTCCTCTTTGATGCTAGGTCTTGTGGCCCGAAAGTATCCAGATCCACACTTCAGGTATGCCACACATCGAATAATGAGGATGAGGTTGGTATGTGGGGCCACCATGGTTTGTATCTTTCATCAAACCAGGTTTGTATGTGAAGCCACCCTGGTTTGTATGTTTCATCAAATCAGTCTATCGGATTTGAATCATGGTAATGAAGGGTAAAAATCAAGCTGATTTAAAACATAGACGGGTTACAATACATGAACTTCCCATGAGGTCGAGTTGTGTAGGGCCATCGTGATTGTTGTCAGAAGTCTTAATCTCGACTTTGGGTTGCTCGACGGTCATAGGAACCGCTCGACTCAAAGTACAACGACTTGGGATTTTTGGTGTCCGGACTGCTCAACCGGTCGAGGGGATGTCTTGACCGGTCGTAGGGGTCTCTCGACTGGTCATAGACTCGGCTCGACTAGTCGTAGTTTATGCAGATTCATTCCGCGATTTTGCGGATTGGAGAAATCTGTGTCCTTTCGCAACTGGGATGCGGAAGGGAAATTGCGTAAACATAAATAAGTGTTCCTAGGGCTTTTTTTAGGGTATGAGAAGTATGGGGAATATTTCTAAAACTTTCTAAAGGGGTTCTAGGGAAATTAAAGGGTGTAGCAAGGGTGAGATTCAAGGTTGTTTGAATCGGGTAAGTCATTTCTCTTGTAATTTCTGTTTCATAGTGAATTTCTATCGCTTTGTGCCGTGGTTTTTTCTCGCAAGGGTTTTCCACGTTAAAACTTTGTGTTCTTCTATGATTGCTTGGTACTATTGGATTGTTATCTTAGATCTAGATCTGTGTGATTCCGTAGCACAAATTCCCAACAAGTGGTATCAGAGCCATCGTTGGGGCACAGATCTAAATCTGCAAGATTAGTAATAATGGGAAACGGCAAGTTTGATATTGAGAAGTACTCAGGCAAAAATAATTTTGAGTTATGGAAGATTAAGATGATTAGTCTGTTAACCAAGGAAGGCGAGATTAAGGCTCTTGAGGAGCGGAAATCCACCATGAAAGATGATGAATGGGAAAACCTTGATAGTAATGCTTTAGCATCTATCCGATTGTGTCTCACGGATGAGGTTCTCTACAATGTCTTGAGGGAGAAAATTGCGGCTAGTTCGTGGGCGAAGTTAGAGAACATCTATGCAAAGAAGTCTTCTAAAAATCGCCTATACTTGAAGCTACAATGTTATACCTTCAAGATGGCAGAGGGTGGAGATCTAGAAGCCCATATCAGCAACTTTAATAAACTGATGTGCAAATTGCTGGATATAGAGGAAGTGGTCAAAGATGAGGACCAGGCATGTATTTTGTTGAATTCTCTTCCTACATCATATGAGTCTTTCAGGGACACGATGTGCACCGCAAATAAAACCATAAGTGTTGACACCGTTATCTTAGCCCTTCAAGGAAAGGCTATGAGAAAGCTAAACGGTGACATGGGGGCATCTTCCGAGGCACTGATTATAAGGGGCAGAGATTCTGAGCGAGGTACATGATCCTCAAGGCCTAGACCTAAATCTAAGGGCAAGGGCAAAAGAAAACTAAAGTGTTGGAATTGTGGGCTGTCTGGACACATAAAGAAGGATTGTAAAAATCCTAAAACAAAGAAAGAAAATTCAGCGACTTCTTCTAAGGAAGCCAATGTGGTCACATCTGATGAAGAATCAAGTGGTGGTGATGTTCTGTCTGTTTTCATGATTGGTCACTTACACTACAATCATAAGGACGAGTGGATACTTGACACAGGAGCATCTTATCACATGACTCCTCGTCGGAGTTGGTTTACTAGTTACAAGGAATGCGATGGTGGACAGGTTTTTAAGGGCAATGACAATGCCTGTAATGTTGTGGCTATTGGTACGGTCAGCATCAAGATGTTTGATGGGATGGAATGTACCCTGACTGACGTCAAACACGTTCCTGATATGAAGAAAAGTCTGATTTCTCTCGGTGCACTCGAGACTATAGGGTGCAAGTTCACCGGTATTGATGGTGTCCTTAAAGTTTCAAAAGGGGCACTTATGGTTATGAGAGCGCAGAGGCACGGATACCTTTACAGGTTGATTGGGAGCACTTTGGCAGGTGAAGCGGCAGCAGCTATTGCAGACTCCACGTCTCTACGTATGTGGCATGCTCGGCTGGGCCACATGAGCGAACGAGGCATGAAGGTACTTTCTGATCGATGTTTGATTCCAATTTTTAAAAGTTCTGATTTAGATATATATACGAGTATTGTATATATGGTAAACAATCTAGACTATCTTTTAAATCTAGAAAACATGTTTGTAAGGGAGTGTTTGATTATGTGCACTCTGACGTATGGGGGTCATCGCCAGAAGTTTCCATTAGCGGGTCGTCATGGTTTGTTTCATTCATTGACGACTACTCCAGGAAAGTTTGGGTTTACTTCATGAAACGCAAATCCGAAGTTTTCATCATATTCAAGCAATGGAAGGCAATGGTGAAAAAACGGTCAAGGCAAAAAATAAAGGTTTTAAGGACTGACAATGGTGGAGAATTTACTTCCACTGAGTTCAATGATTATTGAAAGGATGAAGGGATCATCAGGCACAATATAGTGCGCCACACCCCCGAGAATAACGGTGTGGCTGAGCGAATGAATCGGACTCTCCTGGAGAGAGCCAGATGCATGTTAAGTAATGCTGCATTAGGCAAGGACCTATGGACAGAGGCTGTTAACACGGCTTGTTATCTGGTGAACCGATCTCCTTCAACGGTAATTGAATGTAAAATTCCAGAGGAAGTATGGAGTGGTCAGAAAATCGACCACTCAGGTCTACGCATATTTGGTTATGAAGCTTACTCGCATGTACCGTCAGTTGAGAGAATAAGCTAGACCATAGATCCAAAAATTATATCTTTGTTGGCAATGACATTGGTGTGAAAGGTTTCAGGTTATTCAACAAGGTCACACACAAGATCATCACTAGCCATGACGTCAGATTCGATGAAAGCTCTCTATTTCGCAAGAATGCTTAAAGGGAGCAATAGGAACCAGAAAAGGTAATCGTAAACGTTCAGATTAACACAGATAATACTCAGGTAGAGATAGATGCAAAAACAGAGGTACAGGATCAGGTGGAGCAGCCACATGTGAGAAGGAACCCACCGCGTGATCGCAGGTTACTGGCAAGATATAGGGACGACTCTAATATTGCATATGCCCTCATTACAGATGAAGGGGACCCGTCTACTATTCAGGATACTCTTAATGAGCCTGATGCAGAAAAGTTGAAGGCGGTTATGGATGATGAGATGGACATGTTGCACAAAAATCATACATGGGAACTTGTGGAGCTTCCCTTGGGCCGAAAAGCGATCGGATGCAAGTGGTTGTTCAAAAGGAAAAAGGATAGATACAAAGCAAGGTTGGTAGCGAAGGGTTATGCTCAGAGAGAAGGGATCGACTTCACAGAGATATTCACGCTGGTGGTAAAGTAGATATCTATCAGATTTGTTTTAGTGCTGGTTGCCCAATACGATCTCGAGCTGGAACAGATGGATGTGAAGACTGCATTCCTGCACGGGAAATTGGAAGAGCAGATCTACATGAAGCAACCAAAGGGATACGAAGTTAAAAGGGCTGAGAAAAAAAATTTACAGGTTAATGAGGTCCTTGTACGGCCTGAAACAGTCGCCTAGGCAGTGGTATAAAAATTTGGATTCTTTCATGGTAAGTTAGAAATTTACTCGGAGTGAATATGATCACTGTGTCTATTACAAGACACTGAGTGATGGAAAATTCATCATCCTAGTACTGCATGTTGATGATATGTTGATCGCCTGTCATGATATGTCTGAAATCAACATACTGAAGACTCAGTTATTAGAGACATTTGAGATGAAAGATCTGGGAGCTGCAAAGAGGGTTCTCGACGTAGATATTCATAGAGACAGGAAGAGGAGCAGGCTTTGGTTATCACAGAAAGAATACCTTAAAAAGGTATTGATCAAGTATTGGATGGATCAGGCAAAGCCGGTGAGCGTTCCCCGCGGCTCACTTCAAGTTTTCCTCAGAACAATGTCCTAATTCCAATGAGGAAAAGCAGGTTATGTCTCATGTGTCTTATTCAAATGCGGTTGACAGTTTAATATATGTCATGGTCTGTACGAGACCGGATATTTCACAGGCAGTCGGTGTTGTGAGCAGATACATGTCAAATTTCGGTAAGCAACATTGGGAAGCGGTGAAATGGCTACTTCGATATATTCGAGGTACGAAAGACTACGTCTTAACTTTTGAAAAGACAGAAACAAAGTTGGTAGGGTATGTGGATTATGACTACGCAGGCAGTATAGATTCCAGGAAGTCCACCTCAGAATACTCGTTTGTACTAGCGGGTGGAGCAATTAGTTAGATGTCGAAGATTCAGTCCGTGGTGGCTCTTTCCATGACCAAAGCAGAATATATGGCAGTGACGGAAGTGTTTAAAGAAGGTGTTTAGTTCAGAGGCATGATAAATCAGTTGGGACTTCAGTAGGAGGTCATGCCGGTTAACTGTGATAGCGAGAGCGCTATCAACTTGGCTAAAAATTCTGTTTATCACTCACGAACTAAACACATTGATGTTCATCACCACTTTATCCGACAAGTGCTTGAGGAAGGAGGTGTCACACTGGAAAAGATTCACACCAGCGTGAATCCAGCAGACATGCTCACCAAGGTCGTTCCTACAGAGAAGTTCAAGTTATGTGCAACTTCTCTGGGCTTGGCGATGGCGTAAAAGAATGACGGAGTGTGCACGAAAAGCGTTGATTAAAGCTATGATGCAATGAAGAGATAAGAGAAGAGGTCAAAGAGCTATATGGTTAAAGATTGAAGACTTGGTGGAGATTGTTGTCAGAAGTATTAATCTCGACTTTGGGTTGCTCGACCGGTCGTGGGTCAGCCACGACCGGTCGTAGGAACCGCTCGACTAGTCGAGCTCTGCTCGACTCAAAGTCCAGCAACTTGGGATTTTTGGTGTCCGGACTGCTCGAACTGTCGAGGGGATGTCTCGACCGGTCGTAGGGTCCCTCGACTGGTCGTAGACTCAGCTCGACTAGTCGTAGTTTACGCAAATTCATTCCACGATTTTGCGGATTGCGGAAATCTGTGTTCTTTTGCAACTGGGATGTGGAAGGAAAGTTGCCTAAACTATAAATAGGTATTCCTAGGGCTTTTTCTAGGGTATGAGAAGTATGTGGAATATTTCTAAAACTTTCTAAAGGGGTTCTAGGAAAATTAAAGGGTGTAGCAATGGTGAGATTCAAGGTTGTTTGAATCGGGTAAGTCCTCTCTCTTGTAATTTCTGTTTCATAGTGGATTTCCATCGCTTTGTGCCGTGGTTTTTTCCCACAAAGATTTTCCACGTTAAAACTTTGTGTTCTTCTGTGATTGCTTATTACTATTGGATTGCTATCCTAGATCTAGATCTGTGTGATTCTACAACACAAATCTCCAACAGTGATGTGTGTCGAAAATCTATCTCATCAGTCAGATGCACCATTCCATGGTGGGCCAAGGGATTAAAAGTCAAGTCAATCCATGACTTGGATGAGGGGTCATGCCAAGTTTTAGCGCATCTAAAATTCAGGTGGCCACAACCAAGTGCTTTTATATGTTTTAGGCATGTCATCGTGTGATTTTAAATGGCATGGCTCACCTGAGTTTTGTATACGACTAATTTTTGTAATATTCAAATTCAGTGTGTTGATGTTTGACACACATCACAATACATGAATATTCCCAAATATGCTATACGGACGGTAAATTGCATGTATCAGAATGTTATACCAATCCATAGAATAGTATGAATTTTGATGTAGAACATTTCTCGTTGGATTTAACCATTTTGATAATATATATTAAAATCATTTAACAAATATAACATGGTGGTCCATAAACAGCTTTGGCCAATTACTTAGACTCTCACGAGTTTCAACACTTGGTTGAGGGTTCGGGTACCCATAGGTGGTGAAATCCCACCATGGCGTGAGTGTGTGGTGGTGTGTGTGCGTGTGCTTAAAAATAAATTAAAAAAAAATTAAAAAAACTGCTAATCAGGTGGGCCCTACAGTAGAGGTAACTTGTACAGGGTTTGCTCATCTTGCTGGCCGCACAAGTAGGTTGAATACGGACGGTTTATCAAACGTTTACACAAATATTAAAAAATCTGTTTAACAAACGTATAACCATTCATTTGTTTGGTACGCGTCTGGCCCACCAGATGGACAGACGAACCTCTGAATATTTGGCCCGTGAATGTACACTTAGCGACAATATAACGAAGGCCTTGGATCTTGCGCTTTGGAGTGCACATAGCAGGCTCTTATTCCGAGAGAGAGAGAGAGAAGAGAGAGAGAGAGAGAGAGCATATGATGAAGCCTTCAACAGTGTATTCTGGCTTTATTTTCTGATAAGGGCCAAGGTTCTGGGGCACTGGTCTGTTGGTCCATTCGTTGATGGTCCATGATTCAAAAGTGTCCACGACAAGAGAAGCTACAAAGCTTTCTAGGTTAAGGTTAACCTATAATGCCATGTGTGGGGTCCATTGGGACGTGGGATGTCCTCATGACGTTCAATCGTCCAACGTGTCCTGCAACGCATATTTTCCTTGGATCTCAAAATTCACGTTTGTCCAAAACTTAAGTGGGCCACTCCATGTGGAATCGTTATCTATAAAAACTCTAAAATCAAGTGTTGTGGCTCAATAGAAATTTGGAATGGGTTAATTTGTAGGTGTCATTTTATCCTGGTGCACCCATCTTCTGAATGAATAAGATGGCATTTACGAAATACAAGGGGCCCACACATGATCAAAAAGATTTTTAATGGTGCGTGTCCTTTTCCCAACTGTTCCTTGCGGTGGTGCCCACTTGGGTTTTGATTGGCATGAATTTTGGGCATTAAAGTAAAATTACCAGGGTGCGCATGATGGAAAATTCAATTTCATGTGCACATCATGGTGGGCCCCACACCATTTTGTAATTTGCCTTTAACATACCAAGTTTTGTAGTGGACTGACCTCAAAGGCGTATAAATATAGAAGAGTATTACAGCTCATTAACTGAAAGAGTCTAAACCTTTAGGGGTCGTTTGGCACCATGGATTTGGGGGGATTTCAAATCTCCTTGTTGTTCGACACCATAAAGTGAACGGGGGGTTTCAAATCCCCTCAAATAGGGGGTTTAAAATCTATGGTGAAATCTTGAATTACATTTAAAATTCTTCTAAAAGTTGCACGTGTCACATGAATGTCACTAGACTATTAATCTATTGGACACATGACCCATTAATGATATTTCAAAATAATTAGATTATCAATTGCATCACTATAATTACTTTAAAATGATGATCATCATTGCTGTCCAGACATTGTCCATGTGAATTAATGGTTAAAAATTGTTGGTTGGTCACTCGGATGTGATCTTGTGCTTGTGGACTATCCGGGACTTGGAATTTCATCATTTTTGGGCAAAATACGTATTTCAATGGGCTTATTACAACCATTGTATTAAATAGCACATGCGTTCACTAATTAGAGATATTAAAGTTGATTTAATAATTAAATTCAAACTCTGTAAATATAATATACATAGCTACTTTTGGATTAAAGTTAATTGTGAACCCAGGAGCCAAATACAACAGGGATTTCAAATCCAGGGGTTCTAAATCCACGCTCAGCTTGAACATGAGCCTCGTAGCATGACTATTGGGTGTATTAATAAATCACAACATCGATACACTTTTAAGAAGCTCTCTATGAGGACCTCTCTAACCGATTCGTCCCCAACTTTGATGAGTGAATGTAGATTGGGGGATTGGAGGGTATCGAAGGGTATCTAGAATTTAGAGGTCGTTTAGCAACTTGGATAGGACAATATTAGGAATTTAGAAAATTGCCAATTGTCACTTTTTGTATTTTAGTTTTACAATCTCTCCCTTTTGTTGCTATTATCAATTAATTTTCTATTTGGCTCATTTTTAAATATAGAAGAGTATATAAATATCACTATGCTATTAAACCATTCTACATGTAACTCACTGATGATATCCCAAAATAATTAGATTACTGACTACATCATTGAAATTACATCAATAGAATGATATGATCTAAACATTGGCTATGTGAATCAACAGTAAGAATTGTTGGTTAGTCACTAGGTTATGATTCTATGGTCGTGGCCCATCAAAGGCTTGAAATTTCATTACTTTCAGCCAAGCTATATATTTCAATGGGCTTATTATAATCATTGTACCAACATTATATGCATATATTAATAATCAATTAAGAATATTAAATTGATTTAATAAATAAATTCCAACTCCTATAAATATATTGCATAATTTTCAAGCACTGTTATCTTTTTTATTACAGGAGATTCCACACAGAAGCTTAAACACGATCAAAGGATTCACAATCACCGTTATTACAGGAAATCCAAGCTCTCAAATGACGCTTAAAGTCAAGATTGAATTCGGTGGAACCAACTGGTCACACCGTGTCTTTTACCCATAGGTAGAATAGACATTTTGGAAATTGTTGGAGGAAAAATATGACAAGTAAATAAGTCGGCTTATGGAATGGACCAACTCTACTAACATGGCCCGGATTCATCAGGTGCCAATCATGGCCGAGGTCCACATGTCCAGAGCCACAAGGCGAGACCTCTAAGGAGGCCGATACACCTTTAAGGACACTCAAAGGGTCCTTCGGATGCCGCTTCATACCGACCCAGTTCATGGGTCGGATATTAATCAAGCACAAGCTGACCAGACCTTGGCCTAACCTTAGTCCAACCTATCCTCTAGGTCGGCCATGGGTCGGCCGTCAGTCAGCGATAGGTCGATTACGGATCGACCATACCTCATCTAATAACCGATCGAAGGCTAGCCATCCACAGTCAACCACAATTTGGCAGAGAATGAGTCGGCCAGTGTAAGCCATTTGAACATACCGATACTCCGAGATCGGCCGAACTCCGTCAGTCGTTCCCATCTGGACGCTTAGAGCCAAGCCAAGGAGTTGGCACGATATCTCCAATTCCGAAAATCTAGGAGATTGAAGATCTCGAGATTGTCTTGGATAACGATCAATCCCCTCCAAGGAAAGGTCCCGAAACCACGGGATCACATCTCCTCTATAAATAGAGGACCTACCTATGGTGAAAGGTACGAATACATATTCATTCTTCACCCCAAAACCTTTACCACTAGACCCGGATTCCAGGCCTGACTTAGGCATCGGAGGGTCCCCTGAACTAGTCAGGGTCTCCTTTGTCCTCTTCTTGTGCAGGCACCAGGTATTCAAGTGCTGAAAGGGAGGGTGAGCTGAAAGCTGCATCAACAGTTGGGTGTCGTTTGTGGGAAACGACATTACAAGTCGTGTTTCGCTCTATCAAAACCTACAACTTGTCATGACAAGAGGAAAGAAGAAAGCCCAAACCCCTCTAGAGGCAGTTCCGATCGCAACCTTGTCGTCGACGGAACGAGGCCCACAAACCATGGACCGGCTAGAGCGACAAGAGAGCTGCTAAGGCTCTCCGATTCGAAAAGCCACCTCTAGTCTGTCCAGGTATGGGCAGCGAGATACCGGAGGAAGCAGGCGACGTGATTCACTGGAAAGAGAAGTCAGAGACATGAGGACCGACATAAACTACATGAAGCAGATGCTGGAACGAATGCAGCCTCTGCAAATGCAGCAGCCCAATCCGGGGGAAGAGCAGTCGAACGACGTACGATAGTTCGCTAATCCTCAACCGTCAGCCTCCCTTGCCGCTCCTCAACCGAACCAGGATCCATGGCCTCCCGAGTCCATTCCGACTCACGTCTCAGAAACGGCTCTGCTGCCCGCTTCCGACCTACGACACAAGATAGACTGGAGGAGACTCAACCGATCCCCAGTCGAAGGAACGATGAATAGTGAAGCACCCTGGAAGGCCTCGTTCCTGGCCCTTAAGAAGAAAATTACGGACATGAAGCAAAGTCGGATGAGCAATGCATCTAGGCTAGAAGAGAAGGAATCACCATTCGTGGCTGACATAATGCGTGTTTGTCTCCCTGATCGGTTCTGCTTTCCCCAAATCGCATCATATAACGGGAAAGTCGACCCTACTGAACATATAGAGTCCTTTTGGACTTATATGGAATTACACGCCTTCTTGCTCACCTTAACCGATGCTGCTCGACTCTTATTCAAGTAATAAAACCGAGGTCCATTAGCTCGTTCGACGAGCTCAGCGAGGCTTTTGTCGCGAATTTCATAGGGGGCAAGAAAAGGCTTAAAGCATCGGCCCATCTCAACAATGTAGTCCATAAGGACAGAGAGCTCCTCAAAGACTACATTCAGCGTTTCAACCTTGAGTCACTACAGGTCCGAAAATATTAGGACGAAATAACCCTAAATTCCATCATGCAAGGGGTAAGAGACAAACCGTTTCTCTCTTCCTTGGATAAAAATCCTCCATCCACTTTGACCGAGTTCATGGCCCCATCACAGAAGTACTCCAATGCCGAGGAAACTAGAATCTTACGAGAAGTGGCTCAGAATAGAAGCTCCTCGGCCAAGGGATTGACAAAAAAGTAAGCCAACTCGGCTGATGCCGGCAAAAAAGCTCAAGGAAGATCGGCCTCGAGACGAACGAAGGTCGAGCAAACGACCCGATAGTAAGTTCACCAACTACACTCCTCTCAATAAGCCCCAGGAACAAATCCTGATGGAGATAAAAGGTGAATGATTCGTCAACTGGCCGAACAAGTTGCGAGGCAATCCTGACCGACACAACAAAAACAAATATTGCCACTTCCATCGCGATCATGGACACAACACAAGTGACTACTACACTCTGAAGTAGGAAATTGAAAGGCTCATTCGCTAAGGCCATCTCAATGAGCACATGGACAAGGAGCAGGACCGCCGCACCAGAAGAACACCCTAGTGAAAACCGACCATTAGAAGAAATTTGAACCATCGTCAGTGGTCACAAGGGTGGAGGCGACTCAAACAACGCTCGAAAAACCCATGCGAGAAATATGAGTCGACCTAAGTCTGAGATCATGATCCTGGTCCGGCCCTAGAAGGAAAGGAAACTGGAGAAGTATAGCGTGACCTTTACTGAGGCCGACGCCCGAGGCATCCATCATCCATATGACGATGCTTTGGTCGTCACCGTCATAATCACTAATCGCAAACTCTTTAGGGTCCTCATCGATACAGGGTTGTTCGCTGGAGTGCTATTCACCCAGGCGTTCAACAAAATGAGCATCAAACGATCCGCATTATAGCCCGTCCGAACTCCTTTGATTGGATTCTCAAGCGGACAAGTTCTACTTAAGGGAATCATTCAACTCCCACTCACTACTGGGGACGCACCGAACCAAGCAACATCTATGGTCGACTTCCTGATAGTCAACCAATCTTTGGTCTACAGTGGTATTTTCGGCTGCCCTTCGCTTTGTTTTCTCTGAGCAGTATTTTCGACATACCACCTTTCCATGAAGTTCCCGACCAAGTTAGGAGTTGGAGTCGTCAAGGGAGATCAACAGGACGCCCGGCATTGTTACGCCACCGCTTTAAAAGCTCCATCTGAAGTAGCAACGATCGAGTCCCTGGACCCACGTGACTAAACTCCTGAACGAGGTCAAGCGGTGGAAGACGTTGTCCAGGTACCTCTGGATGAGTCTGATCTCTCCAGAACCGTTCGAGTTGGCTCGTCCCTGGCTCCGTCGCTAAAAGAGAAGTTGGTGTCCTTACTGCGCCGATCCGCGGACGTCTTCGCACGGTCACACGAAGATATGCCCGGGATCGACCCTTCGATCATCACTCATCGCCTCAACATAGATCCGACCTATAAGCCGATCCGACAGAAGCAGCGTGCCCTCGACCCCAAGAGGTATGTCATCATCGAGGAAGAGGTCCGCACGCTCCTCAAGGCCAAATTTGTCGAAGAAGTGTACTATCCCGACTGGGTAGCTAACATCGTGCTCATCAAAAAGGCCAATGGAAGTGGCGGGTTTGTGTAGATTACACCGACCTAAACAAAGCCTGCCCGAAGGACAGTTTTCCTCTCCCTAGGATCGACCAGTTAGTCGACAGTACTGCGAGTTACTTAGTTTTATGGATGTCTACTCAGGATATAACCAGATTGTAATGCACCCCTTTGATAAATCGAAAACCACTTTTGTCATTGACAAAGGTCTTTATTGTTATCGAGTGATGCCATTTGGATTAAAGAATGCAGGAGCGACCTACCAAAGGTTGGTCAATAAAATGTTCGCCCGACAAATAGGGCAGATGATAGAAGTATACATTGACGACATGCTCGTCAAGAACATCAAGGCAACCGAGCACATCGCCGACCTCGAAGAGATATTTCTCATCTCCAGAAAAAGCTGAACCTGAGTAAGTGCGCGTTTTGCGTAGGCTCCGGTAAGTTTCTTGGATTTCTGGCCAGCCAGCGAGGAATCGAGGCAAATCCAAATAAGATCTAAGCTCTGCTCAACATGGACTCGCCAAATATGATCAAAGATATTCAGCGGCTGACCGAAAGACTCACTGCGCTTAATTGCTTCGTGTCCCGAGCCACAGATAAATGACTTCCCTTCTTTAAATAGTTAAAGGGTTGACAGATGGTGAACTGGACAGAAGAATGCGAGACAACCTTCCAATAGTTGAAATAGTACTTGGGATTGCCACTACTGCTCTCCAAGCCCGAGCCGGGTGAAACATTGCTGATCTACTTAGCAGTATTCAACACAGCTGTAAGCTCGGCTCTGATTCGTGAATATGAGGGGAAGCAGTTTTTAGTTTACTACATTAACAAAGCACTAATCCTGGCAGAAACAAGATATCTGACCTTGGAAAAAGTGACCCTAGCACTGGTTATCTCTTCCCAACGCTTGTGGCCATACTTCCAGGCCCATTCGATTATTGTTTTAATCGACCAATCGTTGTGACAGATACTTCAGAAACCAGAAGCATTCAAACGCTTCACTAAATGGGTGATCGAACTAAGCGAATTCGACATTCAGTACAAGCCTCAAGTCGCAATCAAAGGCCAAGTAGTAGTCGACTTTATCGTTGAAGTCACACAGCAGTCCAAGCCAATCGTGGCCGATCCTCACCAGGTTGATCAACTTGAAAGCTCGGCCGATGCTCTGAATTCAGAACAATTCGATTCCACTTCCCTACCCGCCCAACCCCATTGGCGACTATATGTCGACGATTCATCCAACTCCAAGGCAAGCGGGGCAGGGGTCGTTCTGGAGACTCCTGATGATACATACATGCAGTATGCCTTGAGACTCAGATTTCAAGCTTCCAACAACACAGCGGAATATGAAGCACTGCTCCTTGGACTTCGTTTAGCGGCCAGCTTAGGGGTCACTCATCTCGACGTATACAGTGACTCACAGTTGGTCGTCAATCAAATACCTGATGTCTACCAAACCAGGAAAGATTGGCTGAAGGCTTACCTTTAGAAAGCAAAGGAACTTACCGGCGGTTTTCAACACTGTACCGTCATCTAGATCCCACGAACAGAGAATGCCCAAGCCAACTTACTGGCTAAGCTCGCTACAGTTGACGAAGATGAGATCCCCAGGTCCGTCTCGATCGAGTAAGTTGTTAGGACGAGCATCGACAGGACCGAAGCTGCAACCGTACTCCCGATTAATTCGGGACCATCTTGGGTTGATCCTATCATTCGTTACCTTGAAGCAGACGAGCTACCAGAAGACCGAACTGAAGCCCGACGACTGAAGATTCGATCCGCTCGATACACCTTGCTCAACGGGATATTATACAAGAAAGGGTACTACGTGCCTCCGCTACGATGCTTGCGACCAAACGAGGCCAGCTACATCCTAAGGGACGTACACGAAGGCATCTCCGAAAATCACTCCGGAGGACGATCCTTGGGTCATAAGGTAATACGACAAGGGTATTACTAGCTGACCATCCAGCATGATGCCCGAAAGCTCGTTCAGAGTTATGACAAATGCCAAAGGTTCTCGACCACCCCTCGGCAACCGCCCGAAGAGCTCACCCCTATGGCCAGCCCATGACCTTTTGCTCAATGGGGGATCGACATCATCGGACCTTTTCCCACAGCCAAGGGTTAGACGAAGTTCGTCGTTGTTGCTGTAGACTACTTCACCAAGTGGGTGGAGTTGAACCATTGGTCAAGATAACCGAGCAAAAAATCACCGACTTTGTTTGAAAAAACATCATCTGTCGATTTGGTGTGCCTCGGACCATCATCTCTGACAAAGGAAAACAGTTCGACAATAAACAGTACCGAGAGATGTGGGAGAACCTCAGAATCAGAAACGTATATTCGTCTCCGAGCCATCTTCAGGCGAACGGCCAGGTCGAAGTCATCAACAAGATCATCAAACAGCATCTCCCGAACTAAGCTCGACCTAGCCAAGGGAGCTTGGGTCGAGGAACTTCTGAAAGTTCTGGGGGCCTACCGAACTACAGCTCAGACCGCAACAGGGGAGACCCCGTTCTCCTTGGCATACGGGTCAGAAGCCGTCACCCCGATTAAGATCGGACTGCCGACTGCTCGAGTAAGCTCGTTCGATGAACAAGACAATGAAGAACTCCTGACGCTCGGCCTCGATCTCCTGGATGAACATAGGGAACAAGCTCGGCTCTGGACTATCGTCCGTTAACAGCAAGTGTCGCGATTCTACAATGTCCATGTTAAAGATTCTGAGTTGGAGATTTGGTCCTTCGAAAGACATTCCAGAACATTAAGGAGGTAGGCACAGGCACGTTGGGGCTCAATTGGGAAGGACCTTACGTAATTGTGAACACCATCTGACCTGTCACTTATCGACTGGAAGACTTAACCGGCCAATTATTGCCTCACCCCTAGAATGCCAAGTATCTCAAGATCTATTATCCCTAAATCGGTCAACAGACAAAGCATCGCTCAAGTTCTATTGATAAACATGCAAAAAATTTATAACTATGTAAATCAGACAATTGAATGCGAGAAAAAAGTGTATTCATTGATCAAAATAAGATTTACATCCGGAACATATCATGTACTTCAATATTACATTAACAAAGGAGGAGAGGCACAAAATGCACTAGTATCGAGGATTGGCGGTGCCCGGGGTTGCAGATGCTCTCGAGCTCAGCGCTTGACATGCTTGAAGTGCCTGAAGCTTAAAAGGGGAGCAAAAAGGAATTTTTCTCCACAAATTTAGCTTCAAGGCTCGGTCGCATCATCAGGAGCCAACTCAGGAGCAGCCTTTAAAGTTGCCTCAGGGTCAACTACGACCGCCGAAGAACCAGCTGCAGCCGACTCAACCTCGGGATTATCATCCCCCTCAGTGCATGAATCATCGGATCTCGACCCGCTCTGGTCGAAGCCAGAGAGGTCGAGCTGAGGAAAGCACTCCCTCATCAACTTCACGCATTCAGCATAACCGTCTTGGTAGAGACCATCCCGGTCCTCCGCGAAAGATTAGGAAGAGAGAAAGGCTTCCATGGCCTCCGCCCGTCCCTCCTCCCGTGCCTTATCCTACGCAATGATAAGAGCGGCCTTGGTCTCCATTTTGAGCCGATTCGCCACCTCACAGGCTCAGACGTACTCAGCGTGATATTTATCGTATGTCATCCTAACCTCTTCCAATCGCAAGGCCAGACGAGTATTCTCCGTCATAGCCTCATCAAGAGACGCCATTGTCAATGCCAGATCGGCTGTTACAGTGGCAACTCGAGCCTCGACGGTCGCTAGCCGAGCCTCTGCATCATCCGTGCGCTTGTTGGCATGGGACAGCTCGGCGTGGGCCCCCAATGCACATGCCGCAAACTATAAAAAAAATAAAAGAGTTACCATCGAATAAAGAAGTTGAACGAAGAGCAGAAGATTTTTCTCTTACCTCAAGGAGCATCCTCGTCATCTTGGCGAGCGTCCGCTCCATGGAGGATCCGAAGAGGTCGATGAAATCCTCCTCGGTCCTCTGGTGACTCGTTGTAACGTCTTAGAAAAATCCGTACAAAGGCCCGAGTACCACCTCAGGCAGAAATACCTAAGGATCGCATCCTGTAGAATTTAGGCGAAAATTAATTAAGTACTAAACTAAATTAAATGGTGGATTCAACTGAACCACTATTTATACAAATGGCAAGACCCAAAATCGTCAAAATCGCTAACTCAACACTACTTAAAAACCTAGGAAAAATCTCAAAAGTCGGTTGCTCTCGGGAGCAAATTGAAACTCCGTATCGGACTTGGACCATACGTCGAAAGTCCAATGACCGCGAAACTATAGGGATATGTTCGTCTTATTGGCTTTGACAACCGTCGCAGGAATCGAGCCCAAATAGTATCCAGAAACGCACAACTTGAGCCCTTAGCGAAGTGTGTGCGCGAATATCTATAGAAAATGTAATGAAACTTAAATAAATTGGGTCATTCGCTCACAGGCGATATTGAAGATTTCAGACTGTTAGTTTCTAACCGAACTTCACCCAAGGATCAGGGAAATTTTCCTTCACATATCTGTATACTTGTGGCCCTGATGGAGCGACAACGACCGTTGATTTGACACGGGTCCTCCACGGTCGATCCGCTAATCCCATCATACCGAAATCATAACCTGGCTTAGATCCATGGTCAGAGAACTTGCTCCATGCCGTAGGTGAGTAATGGACCTCCAGATGAGCCCCGTCTGCCTGAAACAGACGCCCTTTGGATAGAAACTAAGTATACCATGGTCATGGGCCATTTACACCAGTTCTGGACCTATTTAAAGGCCTTAAGCCACCCCACCTCTCTCTCATACGAATTTCTCCAAACCCTAGGAGAGAGAAGAGAAAAGAGAAGAAAAGAGTGAGGAGAGAAGAGAGAGTTCGGGAGATCGTTGTTGGGATTCCGTCCCACAACTCCATGCACTGAAACAACTCCATGCACTGAATCGCCTCCCCACCATCGTTACACGAACCGTTCCAACTACGATTTGGGTATGAAATCCATACCCTAATGCTGTAGTTAAGACCTAGAAGGTTGTTTGTCAACCTAGCTAATAGATTTCATAATTTAGGTACCCGTTCTTCCATTTTCGGGAATGTAGGATTCAAACCGAGTTCGAAACGAGAATTCTGACGGAAGGTGCAGACTATAAATGTTTAGGTTATGGTTTTCAAGGCTTTCAATGTCGACTAATGATTTATGTCTGGCTTGATTGCTACCATATCGTCTTAGACACGTCGATTTTGATGTATTATGCATGTATGAACTATGTTGAATAAATATGCATCCTATGTGTTTGTTGAAATGTTTCAATGAACATGCCATCATGATTTGTTCTTGCTATGACTACTAATCTAGGATTCATGTTTGTCATATGCATGATAACATCCTTGTGTAAGGATTTGTATAATATATGTTTTAACTAACCTAGTCTATATATTTGGTGAAGTGTAGCTTAAGTGTTTGATAAAATGTCTGAATGAGAAATTGTTGATGAATTGGATTTAATAAGGGTATTGAGATAGGATTCTCAATTACCTTATCTATATGTATAGTTTCCTTCATGAAATCTTAATTTTTTACTATGCAATTTATGGGTGAAATGCAATGTTTGGTAACATGTTCATTATGTTTAATGAAATGCTCAAATGAGATATTGATTTGGATTGTTTGTCAAATGTTGATATGATTATCACATGTATTCATGTGCTATATCTGAGTAAGATTGGGATTACAACATGATCCAGGCAATCGGTAATGATTCCTGTTTGAGTGGTCGAACTAGTTTTACCACAATAGATACTTTTGATGAATCCAGGTTGTACGACGATTATCGACAGTGGTTAGGCCACATGGAGTGCTCATGCGCTCCATGTTGATTAAGTCGACGTGCGCCTATACCAGTTGAATTTGTCAAATAACTCGATTGGCCTATTGTTGTTTACCATGTATGGACACTACTGTTTGAATCTAAGGTACCACTTACTACTGTAAAGACCCGTTTCAACCATGGTACCACGATCCGCTAAGACTCTTGAGCCGGGCATGGTGGCATGGGACACCGTGGTCGAGCTGTCGGCCTACGCTGGGGTGGCGAGCCTCCCCGTAGTGACCAGTGAGCAACCCAAACTAGTGAGTCGAATACGGTAGTATGAGACACTGTATTCGAGCTGTCGGCCTACACTAAGGTGACGAGCCTCCTCGTAGTGACCTCGAATATAAACTCTTAAATTTGCCTATCCACTGCTTTCATTAGGGGTGATGCCCTACAACTTACCTATCGTATGTGATTAATTAGGATTGACGACACTAGATGGATCCCTCGGTTGGGTTAGTGATATAAAGGGAGGTACCTTAGCTTCCCGAATCTGCTGTATGAATAAGCCTTATTACGTACTTGACTAACACGACCATGCACCGCTTTGCATGTGTTTTGGCGAGGAAGTGCACGTTTAGGGAGTTTGTCATGCGCGAACGGTTGATGGAGTCGCTTGTGAGGGAGTTTCGTGCGAAGGCATGCATCATTACAATATACAATCCCTACGTTAACAAGAGTACTTAGGATATGATTGTTGTACTGCTTTATCATTACTGCTTGACTGAATTGATAACATGTTAACATTTGCCTTATAGTATCACTGAGTTGATCACTCACTCCCACTTTAGGACGGTGTTTTAAAACACCAACCAAACTCTGTTGTAGATGCAGGTGATGACGGAGTCTATACATCTGAGATGAACTTCTTTGACGAGGAGGAGGAATTCTCCTATGTACAACTATCAGGCAGGTCTATGTAGACCATGTACTAATCGACGAGATTACAGGGTTACATGGATTAGTTGAACATCTACATTTTGATATTTTGTATATTTTGAAATAATACATGTTTATATTCAACCCTATTGCATCATCATACTTTGGAGGTTGTAAAACACTTACCGTTCTGATATATATATATATATATATATATATATATATATATATATATATATATATATATATATATATATATATTTCAGTCTTCCGCTTGCTAATTTAATTATATCCAGAGTATGTTATGCCATTTTAGTATAATCCCACTCATGTTTAATACATTAATATGGACAACATTTAAACATCATTATCCATGTTGCATAAGTGATGTACTGGATCTCGGGAGTTGAGATTTGCTCGGCCCTTGAAATCCAAGGCATTACACTCGCCCAAGGGAGAATCCCTTTGACGCTCCCAAGGAAGCTCATTCTTTCTCCCTCGGCCGCTTCCTCGCTGGGGGGGCTCATCCCCTTCCACTTCTTCTCTCCTCTCAAGGATCTGTTCTGCAATAGGTCCTGGCTCGGAAACCTCCCGAGATTGGGTGGAACCGCCTCTGCCACCTCTATACCCTCGTCCGCGACTTCTATGACGGGTGAAGGAGGAGGGGCAGCCTTCCCCTGGCTCTTGGAGACTGCCTTCTGCCTCTTTGAGGGTTGAGTGTCGACCCGCGGTTCGCCCCGAGGAGGAGCCTTCACCTTAGAAGGGGGACGAAGAATCGACCGAACCTCAGACATTTCTGCGTCAGAAGCAAGATTCAACAAGTGTCAGCAAAAGGAAAAAAAAAAGGGGGAATCATGTCAAGTACTAATGCTCAGCTGCGGGTCATACCTGTTGGGGCCAGATCTAAGCCCGACTCAAAGAGATGCTCTGGTTAGAGAAGCATTTTACAAGACCTCGTCTCCGGGTCCAACGCTCTCCGATCTTTAATTCGAGCCTCTGAGCTCGGTCCAACTCCTAGACTGTGTGTGGGGAGGACTGAAGGAGCACAGGCGGTCAGAGGACACATTAAAAAGGTTCAGCCAATTAAGAAGGAAAAATAAGAAACGCCAAGTCACCTGGCTCTGAAAAATCTTGGGGAACAAAAGGTATGAATGGCTCCGACCCGGCCATCTCCCAGTGACCACAAGCCCAGAACCACCGATCCCTCCAGTGTTTGTGGAGGAAGGAGGGTCGGTTATAAGAGCTCCTCCTTTCTTCCGCCAGGAGCAGAAGTAATACCAGCCAGGTTGTTGATGATTCGGTTGGAGGAACTCGTTTATGGTCAGCGCTAGCTGATCCATCTTGGCCTACAGGACTGCACAACTGAACAAGTCCCTCCACTCGTTCGGAACTATTTCCCCAAAACCAAATCGAGAGAGCCTAGAAGACGTCGATTGATCTCCTGTAGCGGTAAACGGAGGCTGCACTGTAGTGTGACCTGAAAAATCGCAACCATCCCGGGAGGGGGTCTGTCGGGCAGTTCATTCGGCCGAGGAAGGTTAAGACTGATGGAGCACGGATATGATATTCGACCCGGGTCCGAAAGAGGTCTTCCTCAGTCAAAATTGAGGGTACTAGCCCCCTCGATCCTTCTTTGGCCGCTGCTTTTTCAGCCGTGGTTTCATCGGCTTCCTTGGTTTTGTCATCCTCGTCCACAATAGGAGGGTTGGGCCTGCCTGGAGCAATTTCTATCACGGCCCCCCGCTTAAGAGAAGAGTCAGATGCCCCAATAGATGCCACCAGCCTCTGTGCCGGGGACTCCATTACCCTTTGCGAATGCCGGAATGCGGCATCAACACCGGCCACCATCTCCGCCAGCAACGTGGGTGGTTTTGAAGCGGCCCAAAAACTGCTCGTTCCACCCTCGTCACTGTACACTCCCTCCCGAGGGCTTATGGAGCCTGATATTGTTTAAAGTTAAATGAAAAGGAGGAGAAAAATGCTCACCGGAGTTTGCAACAACGACCAGAAAACGCAAAGAGGGGAGAGAAAGCCAAAGGCAGAGAGCAGAAAAGAAGATGTATGAAAATGGGAATGGTTCGAAGGCTAGGGCGTTTTCTTTTATAGTTATGCCACGTAGTGCATGCATTAAATGAGAAGCCGACTTGACGCCTCTTCGGACTACCTAGTCCGACACGTAGCGTCACGCCACACGTCGTACGGATCTGTCATCAAACGCCGTGCCACGCGCCCAATGCTCATTCACCCCGCCGCTAAGACGACGACCTCTCGCTCGTGCGACCTCGAAAATTGAACCAACACGTGTTCAAGACGAGGAACTCCGCTTCGGTATTCGAGCTAGCTGTCATACCAGTAATAAATGCTCCATCATAAGCTTGGACCATGCATAACCGACCCAACACCGATCTACTCATCGGCCTCTGCAAGTAGGCACAACGAGTAGGGGGACTCACTGTTGGGGGAAAAATGTGATAAGTAAATAAGTCGGCTTATGGAATGGACCAACTGTACTGACATGGCCTGGATTCATCATGCGCCGAGCCTGGCCGAGGCCCACATGTCCAGAGCCACAAGGCGAAACCTCTAAGGAGGCCGATACACCTTTAAGGACACTCAAAGGGTCCTTCAGAGGCCACTTCATACCGACCCAGTTCATGGGTCGGCTATTAATCAAGTACAGGCCGACTAGACCTTAGCCTAACCTCAGTCTGGCCTATCCTCTAGGTCGGCCATGGGTCGGCCGTCAGTCAGCAATAGGTCGATTATGGATCGACCATACCTCAGCTAATAAACGATCAAAGGCCAGTCATCCACAGTCAACCACAATTTGGCAGAGAATGAGTAGGCCAACGTAAGCCATCTGAACATATCGATACTTCGAGATCAGTCGACGATCAGCCGAGCTTCGTCAGTCGTTCCCATCTGGACGCTTAGAGCCGATCCAAGGAGTTGGCACGATATCAAGATTCTCTTCAGAGATCCTCGGAAGATAACTTCCGATTCCGGAAATTTAGGAGATTGAAGATCTCGAGATCGTCTTGGATAATGATCAATCCCCTCTAAAGAAAGGTCCTGAAACCACGGGATCATATCTCCTTTATAAATAGAGGACTTACCTATGATGAAAGGTAAGAATACACATTCATTCTTCACCCCAAAACCTTTACCACTAGACTTAGATTCTACGCCTGACTTAGGCATTGGAGGGTCCCCTGAACTAGCCAGGGTCTCATTTGTCCTCTTTCTGTGCAAGCACTAGGTATTCAAGTGCTCAAAGGGGGTGAGCCGAAAGCTGCATCAACAGAAATGGTGATGACCCTTCAACCATGCAAACGGCGCATTTGTAACTGATTTTACTGTTTGAATTTCGAACACTCCCTATTTTAATAGTTCGAATGGATAGGACGTCCTCATCAGTGTGATTTCCGAGATACGCTCCACTCATAATAATTCAGCTCCACATGTGAGTGGGATTTGTCAAAATGTTGGTGAACAATCACTGGAGTCTACATCTTCAGCCATGGTTGGACAGCAGGACTGTTTTGTACAAGTTGTGCAGATGGTTTGCCATCCAAACCATTGATACGATGGGCTTCACTGAGGATGAGCCATTAATTGAACATCCCCAGTATCCAAAGATACTGGCTGCTAAAGGTGGACCATTTGCTTTGGTTTGCTTTCTTAACCGTTTATTCAGATTGCCAGCAATCGAAGGTTTACATAGATTTAACATTTAATGTGGCCTACAAGCAAAGGTTTATTTAGATTTGCAATGGAAGCGGATTGGTACACCAGCCATATAGCTTCTAGATACGTGTCGTGAGAAGGCCGGCGCCGACGCTCCTTGAGCTCCCAGTTGTACTAACGGTTCCAGGGAGATCAAAGTTACATGGGCCTCACAATGATGTATTTATTATATCCACACCGTTCATCCATTTTTCGAGATTATCATAGAGAATTAAAAAAAAAAATGAATCATATCCAAAGCTCGAATGTACCACACCGAAAATAGCAGCGTGGATAATGATTTTCACCGTTAAAAAATTCCTATGGTTCGCGGTAACGTTTATTTTACATCCAATCTGTTAATAAGGTTAAAAATACATGGATGAAGAGAAAAATAAAATAAAATTCATATTGATCCGAAACTTCTGTGACCTTAAAAGGATTTCGATGGTAGACGTTGAATCCCCACTGCTTTTTGCAATGTGGTCCAATTGATGTTTATTTCTATCTTATTTTTCGTTTAAAGACTTAAGACGAGCTAGCCAAATGGATAGACGGTTTGGATATAACACATACCTCATGACGGGACCCACAGAACGTGCTGAGGTCAATACATCAGCTATATAGCTGATGTGTGGTACACCAGCCGATCCGCTTCCCACTTTTGGAAATTGGATATGCAGACTCTCGTATCCAACGTTGAATAAAGTAAAAAATAGCGGTTGGGATCTCTTCCCGCCATGTCTTAGGGCGGCTGCCAACCTACTGACGAGTGACGTGTCCGTTTAGCCTCTGTTGCGGCTCAGGATCAAGTGTCTGTTGCAGCTCTACTACTCACATGCTAACTTTTCCGATGATCAGAACCGTCCATATGTTGCTTTCAATGTCCTGTAAGGCTTAATTGGAAAACTTACTCTGAAAAGATAAAATTTTCCATTTTGAAGAATGAAAATGAAATCTCAATTGTTCATATTTAACTCCGAAAATCGAAGGTGAGATTTATAGTAAAAAGTATGATCATGTGAAAGTAACTTATTAATGGTGGTTCATAGAATATGGACGATTCCAATCATCAGATCACTTCAGAATGGGGGCCCAAGTGATCTGCGACATAATCACATTCTGACTCGCGACAGAGGAAAAAACGTTTTTCATTCGCGATGGGAGGGAAGGGATTCGCTCGCGTGAGAATGATAGTATCCTTCGCGGAATTTTCAACTTTCCTGAAAGTTGCCTAGTGACCAAAAGATTCGACAGCAACAGTTGCTTTGTACTGTTGGCGAATGGTTTGTGCTCTACATTATGAAAGGTATTGAAGAGTTATTTGGCATTATGGGCAAGACTAATGGTCCGTTGAGAAGGAAAAAAAAAAAAAAAAACTGATATTTCAGACGAGCCAGACCTGTGCAGATCAAAGTTTAAAGTATCATTGAAACCAGTATGTATCACCCGGTACATTTCAGACCAGTACTGGCCTGAAACTAAGAGCTTGTTTGGATTGCGAATTATAATTGTAATATTCTGTAAAAGTGTACTCGAAAAAGCCCAATGCACGGGAATATACTGGGTCCCATCAACGGACGCGGGTTGGCTACTCCCCCTTACACCAGCCAATGGCTGATGGTCGGTGCTCCGTGGGACTTATCATGATGTATGTGTTTCATCCATGCCGTTCATCTATTTTTATGGATCATTTTACAGTACAAGACCAAAAATGAGGTATATCCCAATCTTAGTGGGCCACATTACATGAGACAGTGTTGAATGAGCGTTGACCATTAAAAACATTTTGGGATCAAGATGATTTTTGTTTTTTCCCTTAATCTGGGCCTGTATGACCTAATAAACATATTAGATGTCAAATAAACAGTACAGTGGGCCTTAGGAGGATTTTAATGATGGATATCAACCACTATTGTTTTCATGTGGTGTGGTCCACCTGAGATTTATATACCTCTCATTTTTGGGTTCAAGCTATAAAATGATCTGTAAAAATGGATGAACAGAATGGATGAAACATATACATAATGGTGGGACATCATTCCCGGGGCTGGTGTCAGGGGGAGTAGCCAATCCGTTTCCTTCCTCGGCACAGTTTGAAAAACGGAAACGAATCGGCTACTCACCCTGCCAGTAGCGAATGGCGGTGCTATGTGGGCCCCACCATGATGTATGTATTTCATCCATGCCGTCCACCCATTCTTCCAATCATTTTATGGTATGATCCCAAAAATGAGGTTGATCCAAATCTCAAGTGGACCGCCCAGTGTTGATTGAAAGCTCACTGTTAAAAACTTTTTCGGGCCACAAATGTTTTGAATCAAGCCGATATTTTTTCCCCTTCATACAAGTCTGTATGACCTAATCAACAGGTTAGATGTTAAATGACCATTACAGTGGGCCTAGGAGGTTTTTAATGGTGGACATCCAATCACTACTGTTTCCCATGGTGTGGTCCACCTGAGATTTATATGTACCTCAGTTTTAGGAGAAAGCCCTAAAATTATCTTTCAAAATGAATGGACGGCGTGGATACAACACATACATCATAGTAGGGTCCACACAGCACCGACCACTAGCCACAACCGGATGTGCAGCAGAAGCGGATAGGTTGGTGTACCGCACACCAGCGATATGGGCTGATGTGGGCACGTGCCGTGCGAAGACGAGCGTTGCAGCTCCACCAGCGAACGGTTCGAAGGAGATCAAAATTACATGGGCCCGTAATGATGTATTTATTATATCCACACCCTTTATCATTTTTTAAGATTATTTTAGAGCATGATAACAAAATGATTGGTATCTAAAGCTTAAGTGAACCACGCCAGAAATAGCAGTGGGACAATGATTCCCACCATTAAAATATTGTAGGGCCCACTATAGCGTTTGATTTCTATCAATTTGTTCGTAAGGTCACCCATACCTGGACGAAGAGTCAAAACAAATATCATATTGATCCAAAACTTCTGTGACCCCAAAAGGGTTTCAATGGTAGACATTCAATCGCCGTAGCTTTTTGCAGTGTGGTCGACTTGATCTTTGGATCTGTCTAATTTTTCGGTTCAACCGTTAGAACGAGCTCGCCAAATGAAAGGACAGTTGCGATATAACAAATACCTCATGATGAGACCCACATAACTTGGTGACGTCAACATATAAGCAAGATCGCTGGTGTGCGGTACATCAGCCGACCGGCTTACATGTTCAGCTGGGTGGTGTTGACTCGAAGACTGGACGTCATCTGCCTCAATATTTAAATATTATAAATCGAAAAGATTAGGAATGTTGGTAAATATAGTTATATTGGTTATAAGTGGTTTTTTTTTTTTTTTTTTTAAAGGATAAAAAGGCAATAACATACAAAATAACTCCAATCAGAAGAATGACTCGGTTTGCAGTCCAGTTTTAAATGAGCCTGCGAGTTTTAGAACTATTATAAGTAGTGAAAGATGCGATGCCCCATCTACCGATTTTTAACCTTTATGCAGATGGCTCATGACCCAAAAATAACATTGATTTCATGGTCCATCTCTGCTGAATGACATTTACTTATTGAATTTAAACGGTTGACTAATTGCAACTTTAACCTTCTACCAGATTCGGCCCACTTGCGGGACGGGCCTAACTTGACACATGTGGCCAGTGTGTCGAGGACCACACCTATGGTGTCTATGGTGAATGTCCTGGTCTAAGATTCTTTTCCTCTGACTACTTTCCCTCATCTCCCCGCATTCTTCGGAGTAGATTACTATTTCTGTCCTTATGGTAGAGAAATGATCCTGTGCTCTACTAGCACTGTAACATCTGGACTCTTGGACAGTCCAAACAATCAATCCAGACCGTCTAAACGGTTAAGAACCCATTTTATGATTTACAAAGTGAAATCACAATGATCTGATTATCTGATCCATTCATAACTTGCACTTCTTTCTTTAATATATACATTTGCTTTCCAAGCCATTGATGGGATGGTTAGGATTTTTCTTTTTAATAGTAGTTCTTTTAGAATAATAAGAAATCCACGATGACACAACAGATAGTGGGCCTAAATTGTTGATTAGGTCTAACTTTAATTAATAATCTAGATCACCCATTTTTTTTGCTATTGATCGGATGGTTTCAGTTAGCTGATTAGTTTTCTTTTTAAACGGTAACCCATAATGTTTGCTCTAGACCTAATGAACCACTTAGATCGATCGGTTGGATCGTCTATCACTGCATGATTTCTGCGAAGAGAAATTTTCTAGTGGGCTAAGTGCACGAAAACCTTCCCCCGTATAACCTCCTTGCATGTGGATAGTTTGGCATCCTCACCATCTATCTTTGACTCCGTTAGATCAGGTTAGGTCCACTCTTCATAGGCTGCTTTCAAAAGTTCACACCAATCAAATGATCAAAGCCATCCACTCAGTTCCATGAAAAAGATGGATGGATAAAATCGTTTGTAAATGACAAGTCAAGTAGTGGATGCTTTCGACATCTGATTACTGTGAGTTTTGCACAGTAGCTGATGGAGTGAGGCCTATATCTAATGGATGGTTCAGATAAATGATTTGGATGCCAACGAGTTTACATGTAACTAGGTGCATGGGAGTCTTCCAGACACCTATTCTATAGATCAGCAAAAGGGTCCACTTCAAGAGGACGGTTCCTTTGCAAGGAGATTTTCTCCAACTAGGTGCGGTGGACCCAGTGTGGTGTTTTCATGACTTCCAGCCTAACCAGCAAGGTCGACTACCATGAAAGTGGGACACCCAGAAATCAGCCCGAGCCGATCGTCGTTAGGTGAGCCACCGCAATTTAAATTTGGATAATGTTGGGTGGTTGTCAATATTATTTTGTCAATAGTCACCTTGTTATTAAATTAGTATGATTTTTCTAGCTTGCTGTTTTAATGGCAGAGTGACCCACGGGGGGCACCACACCTCACGCAGTTAGTCTCAACGAGTTCATTTCCTTTAAGGCGCTGTCGATTTTTTTTTTTTGGTTTTATTGGTGAACGTTCCCCTTTTAAAACGACCAGCTCCATGAGGTATCCTCCATTCGGTAGATAACTTCCAACTAGTTAAGTGGACATAAAATCCAACCTTTTCACTAGATTGGCCTCAAAATGAGGTTCACATAGTGTAAAAAGCAAGCCATATCAATGATGGATGTAGGCCAGTGGGGCCCACTGGTGAACATCACTAGTGGGTGGGTCCCACGAGTTTTGGCTTCTTCCGGCCTTTTTCCTCTTCTATTATATTTCAAATTCAACGTTAAATTTGATTTATGATAGAAGATAGGGATAAGACCAGATGATGTGGCCTTATCCCAATCCCACTTAACTCTCATTCCTCTGTTATAAAAAGGAGTGCGCTTCTCTCATGGAACGCATCGAATCATACGAAACACCATGAGTATAGAGAGAAATAGAGTGCGCTATAGTCTGTCCATCTTGGCTTGTCCTTGGGACGATCTGATCCATAGATTGCAATCCGGGGCCACCATATACCGTAGGATCAGATGTGTGAATAGTTCCATCTGCTCCAGTAGTAGATAGACGGGCCGTTGGAACACCGTCCTTCTACTTTGTGAGGGTCCCAATCATCGTGTAGACCGTTAGATCTTGAGGGCTCACTTTCCGCATTTCCCTACAGTGATATCAGAGCGATTTAACAGCGGATCTCCGATTATTTTCATCTAGAAAGGTAAGTGGCCCATCCTTTCTTTTAGATTGGAATCCATAGCTTTTGAATGGTATTGGATCAGCATATGTACGGTAGATTACATTTTATATAAGTACAATACCTAGTTTGGATGGATTGGATCACTGGATTAGTGTAATTTTTTTTTTTATATATATATATAAATCATTGATAATTATGATCTAATGATCGGTCCAGATCCATCACTAATGGTTTGGATTACTGAACAGTGAGACTCATCTCTTGATGTGTTTTATTCATGTTGAAAGAGGATTACACCTCTCCACACTCGCAGTGACCTAAACAAATTAGATAAACAGTGTACACATGGCATGTGGTGTAAACGTAGCAATCACACGTGGCAATTGGCATCATAAATCCACTTGTCATATGTACAGTGATTAACGGAGGGAGCCATCTGATTCCATAACCAATGTGGGGAGTGGATTGGGTGGTGTACATCATATATAGTTGTTGTACACATGGTTGTTGTACACGTGATTGCTGTACACATGATTGGCTAATGTACATCACGGCAGTAATCTTGCCTTTACTTTGACGTCAGCCCCTAGTTTTTCGGTGGAGAATTTCGGTGGAAATTCTCTTGAGGGCGTGATAGTCTTGCGCTGTTACAGTGCGTGCGGAAGATGTTGCTTCCGGTTGAAGGTCAAGGTGGGGTTCACCATGATAAATTGTCGATAAATCCACACCCTCCATTAGTTTTGTAAAATAATTTTAGGCCATGGGCCCGAATTTTAAGTGGGTATATGGATTAGGCAGCCCACAAATGGAGCAGAGAGATGGGATAAAAACCCTTTAATGTTGTAAAAACCCTTTAACGTTGCAACCCATTCTTGGTTGTCCGTGAAAGGATTTTTTTTTTTTTTTTTTTGGGTTGGATAGGTGGGGTCCACTTATAATGTTTTCTCGGGGATCTGTTCCGTTCATTTTTTTCCCTATATCGTGTAATGATATGGGGTTAAAAATGAGGCAGATCCACAAATCAGGTGGACCACTACAAACAAAAGATCTCAAGCCATTTTCAATCCACAAATACACGTGTTTGAGTGAGAGATCTGTGTTGTACAAGTTACTTGAGGCCTTTTTCAGATCTGCTGTACGTGTATGCAAGGTTCCATAATCTGTGCACGTGTGATATACTTCCATAATCTGTGCACGTGTGAGTAACATGAAGTGTACACTATCTGATTAAAGCGTACACTATCTGATTAAAGTGTAGTGACCTTGTATACATCACGTGTGAATTTTAAAGTGTATACTAAAGTATGGTGACATTGCTAACGTTACAGGCGTGATGCCATATAACGTGTTGCAATATAACACGTGATTGCTGTACATGTGTTGCAGTACACGTGATTGCTGTACACGTGTTGCTGTACATGTGATTGCTGTAACATAATCTTGTTGACGTGTACATGTAATCTATATACATGTAATCTGTACACATTAACAGTGATCTTGTTGACGTGTACATGTAAATGTAATTGGTATACATTTACTATTTCTACTGTACACGTTTACTGTACGCGTTTACTGTACAAGTTTACTATTTCTACTGTACACATGTTGTGGTGTACACGTGTTGTGGTGTTACTGTAGATGTGTATGGTGTTACTGTACACGTGTTGGCTGATGTACACGTTCAGCTACTATGTTTGAGTTTTGATAATTCCATATGAGTAGATCTGTTGAAAAACGAATACACATGTAATCATGCTTAATCTTCAAATCAATGGTGTGGCCTACATTCAGATATGTTGCAACCTGAATCTGTTATCTTGATTTTTAGATTTGATCATATACATAGAGATGATGTTGTTTCCTTCAAAATATTGTCTTCACTGTTGATCTAGAGCTCATTAGTGATCGAAACGATCATTAACCATGATGATCAATGTTGATGAAAGGATCCATCATCAATAATGAATATTAACGGTAATGATCGGATCCATCTCTAATGGACATGATCACTAGTAAAGATTGATTATTTTTTTTATGATATCTTAGCATTTTTTGTCTTTCTGATGATGATGTTTATATGTATGCATATATTCGGCTTGATGTGATTAGATCTTTGCCCCCTACATTTTTCATTAGACATTTTTCATTAGAAATTACAAAAATTAGTGCTAGAATCCTCCCTAAAAAAAAAAAAGGTCGTGCATAACCTGAGTGGGAGTTTATTCTCCTTCACCAAATGATGCATGCAACCTTGAATGGAAGGTGCATGTTATACAATTATAATTTTATAAAAGTATCAATTTCATCTTAAATTGAGAACTTGATTGTTCTACACCGCCCATTCGAGTATGTGGACTTTCAGATCTCGTTAAGATGTGTTGACTAGTTTTATATTCTGATAATTTGTATAATACGTAGAAATGCTAATGATTAGTGTCAATACTTTAGATCATAGCTAAGTAGTGATACTCATGCAATATAGAGATGGCCACCAAAGCGTTAATCGCTGAACAGCTGAAAAGACAACATTTCGACGGCAACAACTATGAAGACTGGTCTCGTGCGGTTCGATGCCTTCTGGACGAGGACAACATATTTCACACACTCGATGTAGTTCAAGAGGAACCCATCTTGGCTGAAAACGGGAATTTACAAGAACATAAGGTTGCGATGACTCGCTACAATAAGTGGCGAAAACAAAATCGTTCAGCCCGTAATGTCCTTCTTAGCACCATGCACAAAGAACTCATACCTACGTATGAAGTGCATGAAACCACTAAGGGAATCTGGGAAGCACTGACAGATGCCTATGCGCAGAAGTCAGATGCAAGAGTTAGGGCAATGGAATTGAAATTCCAGGAGTATAGGATGCCCGTCGGCTGCCCCATCAAAGATCATATCCGTAAGATGGACCAAATGATAGGTGCCCTTAGGAATGTTGGGTGTAAATTGACTGAAAATCAGAAGATTATAGTCATGCACCGTTCCTTGCTTGAATCTTGGGCCCAAATCAAAAGAATTCTGAACCATACTGATTTTATCACCACGTTCAGAGATTTTTGTGGCCACTTGGTACGTGAGGTTGAAATGAATGCAATTCAGCCAGGATCGGCCAGGGCCTTTGCAGTAGAGACCCATAAGCGGAAAGCTAAAAATAAACGGTCCAAAGCTCGCAAGAAGACGAAGAAGAATAACTAAGAACAGAAGACCACAACTGTAACGCCCTGAAAATCGGGGGTCGAGCATAATCTCAACTCCCGAGTTCCAGAACATCACTTATGCAACAAAATGAATGATGATTGAATGTTGACTGTATTCGTGCATTGAACATGAGTGAGATTAAGCCAAAACAACATATCATACTCCAGAGACAGTTAAGTTTGCAAGCGGAAGACTGTGATAGATAGATAAAATATATAATTTATGATGAGTCTCCAGAGTGTGATAACATTACCTAGGTTAAATAAATACAAGTGCAGTTCTAAAATGTACCAAATGTGAGGAAGTGTAACGCCTCCTATCCCATGTACCATAGCCCCGTCAATACAATATCAGGTCTTCATTGACCTGCCAGAGAGATACAGATAGGAGAACTCCTCCTATCATCACAGAAGTAGTCCGGCTCTGCTTCACAAGCATCGCCATCACCTGAAACTCAACAAATCTGGTGGGTGTTCGGAACACCGTCCCGTAACGTGGGAGTGAGTGATCAACTCAGTGGAACAGTAAGCATAAGTTAACATGTTATCAAATCAATCAAGCAGTAATGATAAAGCAGTACAAATCAAGCATTTCTAACTACTCTTGTTAAGTGCAAAAATGATATGACATGATGCTGTATGCCCTTGCCAAACCACCCTCAAGCGACATCATCTTACGTTCGCGAATGCTAACTCCCTCAGTGCGCCACATCTATAAAGCACATGCGGTGCGATGATGCTCATGATTACCAAGTTTTTATTAGTCCATTTCAAACAGCAGTATGGGAAACTAAGGTACCTCCCTTGTGTCATTCCCAAACATGATCCATTCTAGGGTCGTCAATCCTAGATAATCTCATACGATATTATGGTTTGAGAAGCGTAGTGAGGCATCGCAAAGGGCTCGTCACCCGTCAGCGCGGTTACAGATCTCACCGTATGCGGCTCAATTGCTGGCCATCAGCTCGAGTACAGGTCTCACCGTACTCGGCTCGATCACTAGCCGTCAGCTCAAGTACAGGTCTCACCGTACTCGGCTCCACTCATACTCTAGTTGCTGTGAAAGACTCGTCGCCAATCACAGACCCTTGGAGTATACTCGAAGATACTACGGAGGACTCGTCGCCCGTCAGCACGAGCACAAATCTCACCATACTCGGCTCTCGCCGAAGTATCGACAGCTCGAATACAGTGTCCCATACCACCGTATTCGGCTCACGAGTTGGTTGCGCAATGGTCATTACGGGGAGGCACATGGCCCCAGCGTAGGCCGACAGCTCGACCACGGTGTCCCATACCACCATGCCCGGCTCATGCGTCTTAGCGGATCGAGGTACCATGGTTAAAAAGGGGTTTCACTGGTAAGTTGGTACCCTAGGTTCAAGCAGTAGCATCCAAGCAGGGTGAACATGCATAAGGCAGATCGGGTTACTTGACGAGCTCGACTAGCACGATCGCCCGTTGAGCTGCACGACATGAAGTGCGTAAACAACTTCGTGTGGCCTAGCCACTGCCGACAGGCAACGCACGACTCGAGTTCGTCGAACACATCCCACGTGGCAAATGAATCTCAGCCACGAGTTCAATCTCGTTACCGATTGCATGGACTATAATCATAACCCCAAACACAATCAATTACAGAGATATAAAGCAGTAATGGATCAGGATTCAAATCATACAATCAGTCTGGTATTATCCGTTTAGGGCTGCCAGGGCTGTTGCACGCACTCGTTGCTCCGCTCCCCCATCACCCATGACGGATCATACAACATAAATATAAATTTAAACATATGCATTACATAGTTAAAATCATAAAACAGTTGAGCATGTTATGAAGCACAACACAAGCATGAGTTTGTACATGTTCAAATCCTAATCACACAACTATCAAAGGAGATCATACACATAGTGAAAAGAGGTTGAGAATCATATCTCAACACCCTTATATATTACAATTTGCCAACTACTACACATTCAGACATTTCAAGAAACACTTAAACAAACATACATCAACATACATGACATATGTCGATCACATAGGCATTAGGCCAAATCCTTTCGCTAGGGAGTTGCCCCGATCATAACACGCGTACACCCACGACGGATAGTCATGGCACACAGGAACCCAAGTTCCATATTCATTCAGCTATTTTCACAAATACTTGGGCCACACATTTTAGCACATATAGTGTATACTGGCCGTGGCGTGATTTAGGGCAAATCCTTTCGTCAAAGGGATATCGCCATTACAACAATCATATATCCATGACAATTAGTCATGGCGAGCACGAATGAGAATTCTATACTCATTCAGCCATTTTCACAAACACTTAGAATACACTATTCCAACATACATAGTGTATGTTAGCAAACATGTATTAGGGCTATTCTTTCGCTAAGCGGTTATTTTATCCGCGTATACCGTATTCATACAACAATTAATCATGACAATTACATTTCCAAAATCTGCACGTATGCGGAATTTCTAGAATGCGCAATTTCAACATACATGACATTTACACATGAACATGTATTTTTGCGATCCCTTTCGCCAAACTAGCATTTTATCCACACATGATATAATCAAACATTAAATAAACATGTCAAACATTTTCCCAAGAAAAATACGTATACGGTATTTCTACGTATATCTAGAGTATGTAAAAATCTATATTCTTTATCGCTAATCGAAACAGGAAACGGAAAACACTTTGTACATGTGCATTTGCATGCAGATCATGAATCTATCATTATCTGACATTGAAAGCGTTGAAAAACGTAACTTATACGCTTAAAGTCCTCACCTCAGCCCTTGGAATTCCAATGAATCAGCAAGAGGGTTGGTGCTTCCGTATACGGGAGTTTCCTAGCCTAAAGAGTGCATTCGATTAGTCTTTCCATAACCTATCACTAATCAAGCTCAAATCAGACCTAGGGTTAGGGTTTCTTACCTTCAAATGGGGTGGAAACCGCCGGGAAATCCCCTGGAATAGGGCGGTGTAGGCCGTGGGAGGAGTGGAAGCAGCAGGAGGAAGATCGGCCTCGATCTCCAAAACTTTCTCTCTCTTTTCTCTCTTTCTCTCTAAGGGTTTGGACCCAAATTCGTATGGCTGTGAGACATCGGAACCGTCTGATTTTTGAGATGATTGTCAAGCCCAGTGGGGCGGTCCTGGTTCCTTAGCTTCGTGTTAATCGGACTCCCAATGTGCGATCTAGACCTCATACGAAGTTTCGTTTCAGTCCCGAGAGCAGACGGGTAATGAGTTTGGCTCTAGACTTTAGGGAAACCTAGAGTCACTGATTTTGCAAGTTTTGGGTCTTGCAGATCGTATTTAAAGCGATCCCAATGGATTTCATGGCTAATCGAGTTTGCACTTAGTTAACTTTGTTACATTTCTAAAGGATTTAATCCTAATTGTTTTCTGGTTGAGATGGTACTTAGGCCATTGTAGTTTGTATATAAAGTGATCCAAGTTTTACTACTTAGCTAGTTTAAGATAGTGTCTAGGGCGAAAGTGCTTTGAAAAAAATTGAAAGCACAAGGTAGTGAAGGGTGGGATTTGTGAAGAAAATGGTTTAAGACGGGATTTGAGGCTTTGAATTGAGCGTTTGGGAAGTTAAACCTGTGTTAGGATTGACCCATCGCCTAAGGACGTCTAATTCCAGGTTGGCGAAAATCCGGGATGTTACAACAACACCTGCTCCAAATCTCAAGAAGGGAAACAAAAAGAAGAAGCAGAAAAAGACAAATGTAGTCTGCTTTGTCTGTGGAAATTCCGGCCATTATGCTTGACAGTGCACCAATAAAAAGACAGCTCAACAAAGCACGTGACAAGCAGTCATCGAGGACTCGAGGAATTCCGGCCTGTAGCCAAGGGGAGTTACAAGCTGTACATGGGCAATAACGCTGTTGAAGACGTACAAGGGATTGGTGTTTTCCATCTACGTACGCGCATAGGGCGAACAATAATACTCCGTGATATTCTATATGCACCGGGGATACGTCGAAATTTATTTTCTGTTTCTAGGTTATTAGCTGATGGTTTTGATATTCGATATTTTAGGACAAGAGTTTCTTTGAGACAGAATAACCTCATCTTTGTATGGGGTAATTTAATTTCAGATTTATTTATTCTATACGTAGAATGTGATAATGCATCTATTGCTTTATCTGCTATGTCGAATGAAACTGTAGTATCTGAATATCAAAAATGACACGTGAGGTTAGGTCACATTGGAAAGGATCGTATGACAAGACTAGTACGTTCTGGTCTGTTAGACTCCTTATCCAAAGTTGATTTGCCATTTTGTGAACATTGTGTGTCCGGGAAGACTTCGAAGAAACCATTTTCCAAAGCGGCTAGGTCAAAGGGCACACTAGAGATAATCCATTCAGATATCTGTGGACCCTTTAATGTACATGCCAAAAACGGATGTCAATACTTTGTCACTTTTATTGAAGATTACTCGCGCTATGGATATGTGTATCTCATCTCACACAAATCTGAGGCTTTTGATTGTTTTCTTAAATACAAAGCTGAGGTGGAAAACCAGCTTGAGAAAAAGATTAAAATCCTTCGATCTGATAGAGCTGGCGAGTATACATTTGAAACGTTTAAATCATATTGCGAAAATGTTGGTATTGTTCGGCAGTACATAATGACTTACACACTACAGTAAAATGGTGTTGCAGAGAGAAGGAATAGGACATTATTGGACATGGTTAGATCGATGATGACTCAAGCCAATCTCTCTGCCACATTCTGGGGAGATGCACTGTTAACAGCCGTTTACGTCTTAAATATAGTCCCATCCAAACCAATTCCTAAGACTCCATATGAGATGTGGTCTGGGAGGATTCCTTCTCTAGCCAACCTATGCCCTTGGAGATCTTTGGGATATGTTTTGCTGCCTACTCCGCATAGAGGTAAACTTGATAGTAAAACCATTGAATGCGTGTTTATAAGGTACCCTATGCATTCAAAGGAATACATTCTAGTTTATGAGGACCATGGACGATGGATTGAGATAGAATCTTGGGACGTGACCTTCGTTGAAGATAGATACCCAAGTCGAATGAAGCAAAAGGTTCCAATACAACTTTTTGAAATACCCGATGTATCTCAGGAGAGTGGGAATTCTGCTTCACAAGACGATGATACTCCTATAGTTCGTCAGGACAGTGGGAGGACATCTCAGTAGGCTCCTGAGTTACGTCGAAGCGAAATAAGATTGATTTTCCGAAGATACTTCGATATTGAGGGCCAAACATTCTCTTGCGTTGCAGTTGATGATGATGAACCTGATTCGTATCAGGATGCATTATTATCTTCTAACTCGGCTGATTGGGTGAATGCTATGTACGAAGAGATCGCTTCTATGGAGAAGAATAAAGTCTGGAAACTTGTTAATCTGCCTTCCAATCGTAAAGCGATAGGTAACAAATGGGTACTAAAGATCAAAAGAAAGGCAGATGAAACAGTAGACAAGTATAAAGCACGATTAGTTGCTAAAGGTTTTACACAACAAGAAGGTGTTGATTACGAGGAGACCTTTTCACCTGTTGCAAAGTTCTCCTCAACCCGCATGATCTTATCTATTGTCGCAAGTTTAGACTTAGAGTTATATCAGATGGATGTAAAGACTGCATTCTTAAATAGTGACTTGGATGAAGAAATATACATGCAACAGCCCATGGGTTATATGGATAAAAAACATCTAAAAAAAGTCTGCAAATTGTTGAAATCTATCTATGGGCTGAAGTAATCTTCAAAACAGTGGTACATGAGGTTCCACTTGGCCATCACCACTTTTGGATTCACGATGAGTGAAGAAGATCATTGTGTATACATGAAACGGTCTGAAAGATCTTTTCTGATACTATCTCTATATGTAGACGATATCCTGTTAGCTGGTAATGACATGCAATTGTTGACATTGACTAAAGATTGGCTATTCTCGAACTTTGAGATGAAAGACCTCGGTGAAGCCAACTTTATCCTTGAGGTAAAAATCATCAGGGATCGCCCTAAGAAATTTTTACGCTTGTCTCAAGCAACCTATATACAAAAGATCTTACAACGGTTCAGGATGGAAAATTCAAAAGCTGTTGAAACCCCTATGGATAAAGCTACCAAGTTAGACAGGAAATCGTGTCCCCAGACTGAAGCTGAGAAATTGGCTATGTCCTCAGTACCTTATGCAAGCGTAGTAGGAAGCTTAATGTATGCTATGCTTTGCACCAGACCGGATATTATCTATGCAGTTGGTATAGTCAGCCGTTATCAGAGTAACCCAGGACAGTCTCATTGGCAAGCCGTCAAACGTATATTCCGCTATCTCAGAGGAACAAAAGACCTAATGTTGTGTTATGAAGGCACAAGCCTCGAGCTCAAAGGATATTCTGATGCTGCTTGGGGTAATGACGCGACGAGGAAAAGTCTACTTCAGGATATGTATTCTTACTCGAAGGAGGAACTATCTCATGGTCAAGTAAGAAACAAACATCTACAGCTCTTTCATCTATGGAGGCCGAGTACATTGCATGTTGTGCTACAGTTTATGAGTGTGTATGGGTTCGCAGATTTCTATTGAGTCTGGGTGTTATACTGAGTGTTTGTCAGCCTATATCGCTGAAGATTGACAATACTTCTGCCATTGACTTGGCAAAGGACCCTAAACACCACCAGAAATCTAAGCACATTGAGATCAAGCATCATTACGTCCGTGATCAAGTGAGAGATAAAAAGATCGCCCTCAGTTACATTCCTACTAAGGAGATGATGGCTGATCCCATGACAAAACCTATAGCTAGAGATCTATTTCAGGTTCACATCAGGCAGATGGGATTGAGGAAAACTTGATTGATGTACTTGTTTTGTAGTACCTTTAATCTTTAATTAATGAATAATACATTTTATTTATTCAGTATTGAACACTAATATAAACTAGGTAAGAGATCATCAGCATTTACCTTGAGATCATGTAGGATTTCTATTTTTTGTCGGCAGGCCGGTCACCCACTCGCATGGATTGACCAACCTTAAATGTACAAGAGAGGTACATTTGGGGCTATGTTTATACATTGAGGTATAAACTTCCCTTTATTGTGAATAATAAAGGATGAGGATATGAGTGAGTCGTATCCACCTACAATCATATAAAGATTATAGATGAGACTGATAAAGTCGAATAACATAATCGCATAATTCTTTTACATGCGAGCAATGTTATGGCCTGAAATTAAAGCTAGGTTATGAGGTTATGAGATGAGTCATACCTCATGTAGAATAACCTGCGTATTGTAGACCCGACATACACCTAGTATTGTCTACTTTTCGACGTGGATTGTAGCCACGTGCTGGGACCTTTTACCTACAGATTGTTTTGATTCGATCTAATCATTACAACGTACGAGTAGCCAGTCCCGTAGGTGACTCTTTGTGTCCTTAGCTACCCTCCTCTTGTGTATATGAGGATGAGATTGAGTGTCGCTACTTTAGTGTACTATGACGAAAGGTTCTTGATTGGCCAGACTCAGTTACGCTAGGAAAGCGGCTTGATTAATTCCAAATTACACATCTGCGTGGGGAAGATCCCGTGACAGTTACAACAAGTTTCTAGAACTATAAATACGTACTTGAAGGCTTATCCGCCGGCAGTATCGAGTTGTTTTTATTAGACTTTTGCAAACAGTATTTTTCTTAAAAAGCATATATATAAATAAGTATTGCTTTGAATTGGTTTTAATCGAAGTTTGTGAAAAATCAAGTTTTCAGAATAACTCGATAAGTTAGATAAGTGCGTATGTTGGCCGAGTACTCCAAATCGGGAGTTAACTCTATCCGGTGTGGTCATGCGGACTAGGACAGGCATTACAAATCTTGGGTTATTGAGTACTAGTTAGGTGGTCACTTAATACTTAAGCACCTATGAGAAGATTATGGTGATCCAGCTGGTCCCACGCCTCTGATTCTTTTGATCATGATTTTTGGTATTTGATTGTTATAAGGCAAGTCAGTTGGACAGATTTTTGTGCCTATCCCACAATGCGATTGAGTGGGAGATGATGGACGTAGGTCAGTGGGGCCTACTGGTGAGCAATCACTAGTGGGTGGGTCCCACGAGTTTTGGCTTCTTCCGGCTTTTTTCCTCTTCTGTTATATTTCAAATTCAACTTTGAATTTGATTTATGATAGGAGATAGGGATAAAACCGGATGATGTGGCCTTATCCCAATCCCACTTAAACTCTCCTTCCTCTGTTATAAAAAGGAGTGCGCTTCTCTCATGGAACGCATCGAATCATACGAAACATCGAGAGTATATAGAGAGAAATAGAGTGCGCTATAGTCTGTCCATCTTGGCTTGTCCTTGGGACGATCTGATCCATAGATCGCAATCCGGGGCCACCATATACCATAGGATCAGAGGTGTGAATAGTTCCATCTGCTCCAGTAGTAGATAGACGGGCCGTTGGAACACCGTCCTTCTGCTTTGTGAGGGTCCCAATCATCGTGTAGACCGTCAGATCTTGAGGACTCACCTTCCACATTTCCCTACAATCAACTCATCAGTTGGGCCACTGGTATATAAGAATTTTTAACCATTAATAAATAGAAAAATATAAGTGTGGTCCACTTGATTAGTTGAAATATCTAATTTTGCAAAAGGTTATCTTAATAATGGGGCTAACTTATTAAATAGATCGGATGTCTCAAGCACATGAAAGCTTGGAATCCATCTACTTGGTGGACGTAACTTAGTCTAATTAATTTGGACCTTATACCCTCTCTTTTAAAATAATATATATTGTTACGGGGAAAAATGGACTGAACTATGGAAAAGGGTTAGGTCAGAATCTTACACGCTCAACCAAGCAAATAATAAGCCATTCTGTTCTCCTCTCTCCATGACAAAGAGATAGAGAAGGAATGAGAGGAAGAAGAGGCATAGTCGCCATGAGAATCTACTTCTTACTCAGAGCCCATGGCCAAAGAACATGCCTGCAAGAGCACTACATCCGTCAATTCCAAGATCTCCATAGTTCGTTAGGAGCGCCCCGTTCCTTTGCTCGACTAAGGAGACAGGTCGGCCTTACCCAGGTCGACATTACCTAGGATAGTATGATGCAGGACGGAATGGCTTAGGTCGGCATGTCCTAGGTCGGTACACTTCAGGTCAACTCAGTCTTCGAGCAATCAAGTAGGGCTTCGATGTCATCGAGAACTGCATCTAATTTGTCCAGCAACCAGACTTGATTTTCTGTAATTCTTCGATGTCATTGAACAGTGGTCGATGACATAGACAATGAAATTTCTACACTTTACACTTTCGACTTCCTTCATTCTCCACTTGGTTTTCTTAAATCTTGGGGTCTTGAAATCTTCAATCTTAGTCTCGTAAGATCCATCTCTTGCCTTGGTGATGATTGAGCATCAAATCCATGCTTTTAATATTCTTTTCAATCCAAGCTCTTAAATTCACATTCCAATACAAACACGTATAAAATATACCCATTAAACATTATCATGTTTATAAAACCAAGATATAAATAAGGAGAAATATGTAATATTTGACACTTAACACACCCCAACCAGAAATTTCTAGTCCTGAGCAAAGCATGCATAAAGAAATCCTTAATTCTCAATGTTCAAATCACTTTCAGAAAACAATCTTTTGTCCAATCAAGTATGAATGAATATAATATAAAGAAGGAAGAGTGAAAATTTGAAAACCTAAAGCTAAATCACATGAACAATCAATCAAATAGGTTCTTTATCAATCACTTAAGAGTATAAGTTCATATATTAATGTTTTTATTATTTTTATTTTTAATTTTTTTAAAATATGTTTAGTGAATTCCAACTTACTTTCAAGTACTATCATTTCATAATGTTAGCCATGCTCATCACTTCAAGACTAATCGAATAATCAAGTGTTGATTCCGAACTTATCCCATTTTTCTTCTTTTTCCAGTTTTGGAAATTATATCAACAGTTACTTTTTATTCATTCTTTTCATATTTTACATTCTTTTTCATCCTTTTCCGGTCTTTTCACCATACATGACCTTTTTGTCAATCTCACTACTTTTTAAGTGGTCCTTTTCATCTCTTAAGGTGGATAAAATTCTCCAAACTTAAATTCTCAACATCTATCAATGATTCACATACTAACAATAAATTTTTTTAGCATAATTCACAGGAAACAAATTGAATGTGTCTTGTGATTTAGATTAACATGATATTCAAACTTCCTCTTAATCAATTAAATGCAAGAACTTAGACAATAGTCTACTCGGTTGATCAAACTCTAACAATTTAAAGTTCAATCTCTATCTTATAATCATACTCAAGGCATTCTTAATTACAATAATTATCATATTCCAAACAGATTTTTAATTTGAAAAATTGAAACATTTTAAAATTTTTGCTCAAAGATTAAGAAAATACTGATTAGTTTACCTAATTCATACTCCAACCTAAAATCTACACTGTCCTCAATGTAAAATATATAAGCATGCAATGCACATGAGACAACGAAAAGAAATGAGAAGTTATGGAAAGGTAATACTTGAAGAAGGAGAATTGAAGCTTTTCCAAAGTTCTTAATATGTAGATAGGTTAGCATAAAGACTAAACTTATTAAAAACAAACTATCCGAATCCTAAATCTTATGAAAGTAATAAACCTAACTATACCTCCATTAGAATAAGAGGTCAATCTTGATACACAAGATCGATCAGAGGTATGGACATATCCTCTGAATTGAACTTCTCAACAAATTAATGCTTGAGATGATTTTCATTTACCTTAAAAACATTGCCATTCGTCGAATTCTTTATCTTGACGGACCCATGAGGATAAACGTTCATAACAATGAAAGGGCCGGTCCAACGAGATTGAAGCTTACCCGAGAAAAGATGTAACCGAGAATTGTACACAAGGACTTTTTGACCGGTTATAAATGATTTCCGATGGATGTTCCTGTCATGGAACACCTTCATCATGTCCTTGTAACTTCTCGAGTTATCGTATGCATCATTCAAGATTTTCTCGAATTCATTCAATTGAAGTTTGCATAGCAAGCCAGCATTGTCCAAGTTAAAGTTTAGATTTTTGATAGCTCAGTAGGCTCTATGCTCCAGCTCCACAGGCAAATGACAAGCTTTTCTATAAACTAGTATAAAGGGAGACATTCCAATGTGGGTCTTATAGGTTGTATGGTAAGCCCATAAAGCATCGGTCAATCAGATTGACCAATCCTTGCGTTCAGGGTTAACCGTTTTTTTTTTTTGTTTAATTTTCTTATTGGAAATCTCAGCTTGCCCGCTTTTCAGTGGGTGGTATGGAATGCTTACCTTATGAGAGATACCATATTTCTCCATTAAGTTCAAGAATGACTTATTACAAAAGTGTGAACCTCCATCACTAATAATGGCCCAAGGCATTCCGAACCCGGAAATGATATTTTCTTTTAAGAATCTAATGATCGTTCGATGATCATTGTTCCGGCATGGGATCGCTTCAACCCACTTAGTGACATAGTTTACTGTCAATAAGATGTAATTATTTACAAATGATTGGGGGAATGGTCCCATGAAATCGATGCTCCAGCAATCAAACACTTCAATGATAAGAATTAGGTTTAGTAACATCATATTTGACAGGACAATCCTCCCAATTTCTGACAATGCTCACAAGCTTTGCAAAACTCATGATCATCTTTGAACATAGTAGGCTAGTAAAAGTCGCACTGTAGAATTTTGGCTATAGTCTTTTTAATAGAAAAGTGACCACCATAAGCCTGAGAGTGTCAAAAGGAGAGGACACTCTGATGTTCATTGTCTGGTACACATCTCCTTAGAATTTAGTCTGGGTAATATTTAAACAGATAAGGATTATCCCAGAAAAACTTACGTACCTTAGCGAAGAATTTCTTCTTATCTTTCGCAATCTAATATGTCGGCGTGAAACCTATGGCAAGATAATTCGCAATGTCAGCAAACCAAGGTAATTGAGAAAGTTTAAACAATTATTCATTAGGAAACATGTCGTTTATCTGTGTCGGTTCAAGGGAATCAGGAAGATCAAGCCTAGAAAGATGGTCAACCATTACATTCTCTACTTCCCTTTTGTCTTGTATTTATATGTCAAACTCTTGGAGTAAAAGGATCCATCCTATCAAGCGAGGCTTAGCATCATTCTTAGAAAGAAGGTACTTCGGTGCTGCATGATCAATGTAAATGATGATATTGGATCCGATCAAGTATGACTTAAATTTGTCTAAAGCGAATACTACGACTAAGAGTTCCTTCTCTGCAGTAGAGTAGTTTATTTGGGCATAATTTAGAGTTCTACTTACATAGTAAATCAAATAGGGCTTTTTCTCTTTTCTCTGGCCTAACACCACCCTAATAGCATAATAAGACGCATCACACATAATTTTAAAAGAGATGCTTTAATCGGGTGGCGGCATGATAGGAGCGGTAGTCAATAAAGCCTTGTGCTTATTTAAAGCTTCCTGGCATTGCTTAGTCCACTCGTATGGTATATCCTTTTGAATGAGATTAAAGGATGAGAGAGATGATTAAAATCCTTTATAAATCTTCTATAAACTCCGACGTGTCTTAGGAAGGATTGCACGTCACATATGCTCTTGGGTGGAGGTAGGTTAGAGATAAGGTCAATTTTAGCCTTGTCTACTTCAATTCCCTTGGACGAAATTATATGTCCAAGTACTATTCATTTGGGCACCATGAAATGACATTTCCCCCAATTCAGAAGCAAATTCTTTTCTTCACATCGCTTCAACACATTTTTTAGATTTTCGAAACACTCGCTGAAGGATGGACTAAAGACAGAGAAGTCATCCATGAAGACCTCTAAATATTGCCACACCATGTCAGAAAATATGCTCAACATGCATTGCTGAAAAGTGGCAGGGGCATTACATAGTCCGAATGACATTCTTCGATAAGCAAAGGTGCTAAAGGGACATGTGAATGTTGTCTTTTCTTGATCTTCAAGGGCTATCTCTATCTGATTGCAGCCCGAATATCCATCAAGGAAGCAAAAGTAAGAGTGACAAGCTCGCCTTTCCAAATTTTGATTAATGAAGGGCAAAGAAAAGTGGTCATTCCTTGTGACGGTATTCAACTTCCTATAGTCAATGCACATTCTCCAACCAGTAGTAACTCTGGTTGGCACGAGTTCATTGTCGGCATTGGCTACGATGGTGATTCCGGACTTCTTAGGAGCCACCTGAGTTAGACTCACCCATTGACTATCGTATATAGGGTATATGATACCCACATTTAACAATTTAAGTATCTCAGCCTTAACCACTTCTTTCATATTTGGATTGAGTCGATGTTGTGGTTGTCGGGAGGTCTTTGCATTATCCTCAAGATATATGCGGTGAGTACAAATCAAAGGGTCCATTCCCCTTAGGTTAGCAATCTACCATTGTCACGCCTCGAACTCAGAGACCGGGCTCACAAAATTCCCGATCGCCGAATCCGGCGCCGACAGCCTCCGTAGTATCCCATTCTTGGCTCTCGGCACCCATATACCAGGTTCCAATCCTGGGATGCTACAAGGAGGATTTCTAATATCAATTTGATTCGTAATGAGCATAACCAAGCATAACCCACGAACAATAACCACGAGAACACCATCACAAAATCCACTATGAACAAAAACTTTGAATACAGTGCGTATAAGGGGAAATACAAGATAGTGGTAATATCAAAACTCCAAAAGCTCGGCGGCACGCTCCAACTGCGGCGAGACTATAGCTGCGTCCTGGCGTCACCTGCACGCATCAATCGTGCATAAGCTTATAGAAAGCTTAGAGGGTGGTGTAAGTGTGTGCGTAATATGAGCGTGCTCAGAATGCAAGGTCAGAGTGATGCGGAATCATGCTGATGAGTACGTAAATGCAACCAGCCGTACCTAGGGCTATGCAGTACAAGATGTGAATGTTATCGGCCATAACAAGGCCATGCGATGCAACATGTAGGTCAAACATGCCAAACCTCATACCAATGCAACTCCTCACTAGAGCATCAAATCAGTACAGTTCTCAGTTTGGATAATCACCGGGGTTCAGTACACTCCAAATGGCACTGCCTCGCTCCAAGCAACACTTGGACTGTGAGCTTAAGAAATCTCACTATCCGCCTGGCCAATAGTCAGCCAATACCTATCCGACACGTCGATAGCGAACCCATTTTCGAGCTGGTCAAACTCAGCCTAGTAATGCCCCCTACTCTCGGGCGAGTAAGGCCACCATTCCTTTCCAACCGACCACGACACAGTGAGAGACGCGGCCTCATGGTATTCGGCCCTGTGCGCTCATATATCCACTCGGTCTCGACATTGGAGTCATCCTCTGGTACCATCGGGTTCAAGGACTCTCACCCAGGGACATCTATGACGCCCCAATTGCTTGGAACAAGATTTTCCGGTATCCAACTAGCCACCCACGATATATCTGTGGAGGCTATGGCCTTGATGTCGCTAGGGCATATCTCAATCATACAGATGCAAGTGCATGAATCATACTGCCAGACATGCATCAATCCTGCGTGAAGCACGCGCTCATGTTGGGCAATTTCGCCTATCAGGGAGCCTATAAACAGTCTACCCGAAGGCATATGCTATGATCAGACACTCCTCATCTCAAGCATACATATGATGCGTATGATCATGAATCATGGGGTTGTGCTAAACATGTTATAAAGCAATAAACTATCCTCTCAATGAAGATGGGCCTAGATGGCCTACATGAAACAGATACGGGCCTATCAGTGGCCTTAGGGAGAGTTATAATGTGGACATCTAACCAACATTACTCGTACAATGTGGACGTCAAACCGACATTGTCCCCAAGGCTCGGCTTGCCTTAAATACCATTACATAAATCCTGGTGGAATTACACATTGCAATGTGCCTTAGGTACATCCCATGGGGCCCTAAATACATCAAATGGGCCGTATCTCATAGGCCTTATATTCATCAAGTGGGCCACCTTAATGAGCCTCATCAATGGGCCTTAGGTACATTGCAATGGGTCATCACCCATGGGCCTGAGAATGCATTAAAATGAGCCCGATTACATAAGCTGTATGTGAATCAAATGGGCCTAATCACATATGCCATATACATATCAAAGTGGGCCTCAATAATGGGCCTAAAAATATGACAAGATGGGCCTAAACACATCAGCCCATATGCATCCAAGTGGGCCTCATGTGAAGCCCACCATAATGTTTATTTTCAATCCAACCTTCTCATAAGGTCTCATGGGCCTAGGGTAGGGCCCACTGAAATGTTTATTTTCATCCAATCTATTCAAAAGGTCACGGGACCAGGGGCCCACTAGAATGGTTATGTTTCATCCAATCTGTTCATAAGGTCCCGTGGACCAAGTGGGGCCCACCGTAATATTTATTTTCCACCCAACCTGTTAATAGGTCATACAGACCTGGGGCGCCCACCATGAAGTTTATACGCTATCCAACTGTTTATAGGGCCACACGGCCAGAGAGGGTCCACCATGATGTTTATTTGCCACCAACCTGTTAATAAGGTCACCTGGCCAGGGAGGGCCCACCGTATTATTTATTTTCCACCCAACCTGTTCATGAGGTCACGTTCAAGGGGCCCACTGAAATGTGGTTCACAAATCCAATTCACCCATTAGGTGTGTCCCGCCTGGCTGACGGTCCAGACCAAGTTTCAGCCACATCCAAACCTCAGGTAGGCCCCACCAGGCATTTTATATGTTTTAAGCATGTCTTCACATGATTTTAGATGGTATGGCCCACCTGAGATCCGTATACATCTGATTTTTGGGTGAATCGTAGCCAGAGGGGAGGCCCACCCAATGCACGGTGTTGATGTTCGAAACGCATCACGGTGGGGTCCACAGTTAGGCCGTGAGGCCCAGCCCATTCCGTCCGCCCGCTGCCATGCAGCGCAGGCGCTGCCTACGCCTTTCAGCGGCAGCAACAGCTGCCACCTTTTTTTTTTTTTTGGGGCCCACCGAGATGTGATTCATGATCCAGCCCACCCATTAAGTGTGTCCCACTTTTCTGGCCGTCCAAGCCGAGTTTCAGCTACATCCAAACTTCAGGTGGGTCCCACCGAGTACTTTTATATGTTCTGGCGTGTCTTCACATGGTTTTAGAGGGTATGGCCCACCCAGTGATCGGATCACCTTGAAATTTTGGCTTAACGCCTAAAATGGGCTGGAGAATAGAATGGACGGCGTGGATCAGCCTCGTACATCATGGTGGGGCCTGCATGAGCAGCCCACCCCAAAGCAATTTTTTTTTATTTTTATTTTTATTTTTATTATTATTTTTTTTTAACAGTTAGCTTGTAAGTACACGCCCACGACGGTACGTTAAACCTGTCCAGCGTCCAGGGACGCTGACGGTATAGATGCAACACATGCACTGTGGTGGGTCCCACATGGACGTGGCCCACAATAATTATATATACATACATATATACATATATATTATATATAATATAATATAATATATATATATATATATTATATATATATATATATATATATAATGTAAATTTAATACGGATCTCTCCTAAAATGCGGTGGGCCACACCATCCGATGGATGGAGTAGGTTTAACACAATTCGGTGGGGCCTACTACATTCTAGAGAGAGGAAAAGGAGAGAGATAGAGAGAGAGATACGTTGAGATAGAGAGGAGGGACCCCGCCACTATGGGCCCTCCATTTCTTACATTCATACATCAAACGGGTCCCACCACATGTGGCCCAAAAATTGAGAAATAACGGTGGATCACCCACCTCTTGCACTCCTTCTTGCTCCCTTAGCTTCCTTAGCTCCTTGCCTTCGGGTTTAACGGTGGTTGATGAGATCTTGATGGTGTGGATGAGAGATGAGAGGGTGGGCCACACTTGGCCTTTGAGATTTACTTGAAAGGTTGGGACGTATGGAGCTTGGGAGTTGCTTGGGAGAGATTGAGAAATGAATGAGAGAGAGGGAAGTGATGGGTGAAAGGTGATGGAGTGATAGCTTGTAAGAAGGGACGGGTGGAGAGAGAGGTGAAGTGATGTGAGGGTTGACTTGGGCTTGCTTGTGTAAGAGAGAGGTATGGGTTGTTGTACTTGGGTATGGGGTGACTTGACTTGTACTTGACATGAGTGATTGATTGATTGATGGGACATCTCGTAGAGATTCCCTCGTAGTTCGCAACGCGCGGTATTTTCTTCGAATCGAACGCAGGTTGACATCTTCTAGCCTGGGTATCGGGTCGGTGCACGAGTCACGGCGTTGGAACCGCAGCGACGACGCGGTCTCTAGGATATAAGTTTCGGTTCGAACTGACTTTGGTATGCAGGACTCGGCTTAGGATCGTGCGCAACGTTGGAAATGGGTCGAGGATTGCCGGAATTCGACCGGTAGGATCGCGGAAGACAACGGAACGGTACGGACTAGGGTACGAATCTTACAACTATCCAATGACTCCTTTATGCTCAATGAGAGTGGAAATAAGCATACTCTCTTGTTCTTTCTCAAGGTGGGAAGAAATCACCACCGGGTATGTCTCATCTTGACCTAAATAGATATATTTAAGATTAGTGGGCAGAGGTTTTAGGTCAAGCTTCGGTTATTTGAGGCTAGACGGTAGAGGCATTACATCGGTTTGGGGAAATTTCTCAAATTATGGCCTCCACCAGTTAACTTCAAGTATTGGCACAACATCAAGTATGACATTTATATCCCTAAACTATCATCATCTAAATCAGGGGAGTGGGCCAAGCACGTCTTTGGAAAATCAGAGTATAGAGTCAAAATTGCTTTATCTTCTACGAAAGAATCTATCAAGTTAATGCCGTGGATATCATCAACATCCTGCAACTGTTTGCTCATGTTAAAAAAGATATGGAGCTCCTATTTCGAATAAGAAACAAATGCATTTGATTTGGGATCTTATCTTATTCAAACATAACAGAGAGAAAGTATTGAGAACAATCATAATATTTTATTAATACTGAGTTCATTTACATCCTTAAACATCCCTATTCATTTACATCCTCAAACATCCCTTGATTATAAGATAGATTATTTAGAATACAGAAATCGACAAAGTTCAAATAGCCAAGTCGAATATCAAATCCGGTAGCATTTCGTCTTATGATTTGATCATCTCTTTAAGAGGAATATGACTTGAATATCTCTTCTACTGATTTCTCCCCTTGGCCATTTCAGCAGCATGCCGGCTCCTTGACTTCACAGACTCGCAAGCCACCGGAGCTTCCTCTCCTACCTTCAGTCTTCCTCCTCACTCTGCTTCCTCTCCAAAATCTTCAATCCGTCCAAATGAAGGAAGGAGGTATTTATAGGCCCTCGCACGTGTGACATCTCGATTTTGGTGCCATGGGACCCACCTTTCAATGCTTTAAATCTTTTTACAAAGAACCAGTTCTGGATTTCGTTGTGCGAACTCGTGCAACTAATAATTTGGTTGTGCGGTCCTGTGCAACGGACATCGGTTGCGCGGACTCGCGCAAACCACCCTTAAGCTACTTCATTCTTCTTCTTTTCTAATTTTCTTTCTATCTCTCAATCTTCTTTTGCTTCAATCTTTTCTTTATCATTTTTTATGCCTCAATAGATGCCCCCTTAATCCTATCTTTGTTTCCCAAAAATCAAAGAAAAAGGATAAACTTCTTCACTATAGAAGGGTTTGCGTGGGTCCGCACAACCGAGACCCGCATGCCGTACTCGACCCCTCGGTGTATAAATACCCCGAGCTTGCATTCATTCTGTACCTTCTTCAGCCTATAACGAACCTCTACCTCTTCATCGAACTCCCGCGCAACCGACTTTGATTGTGCGAACCCCCGCAATCAATCTCTTGTTTGTGCAACTCCCAACTGTGGTGCTACTCTGCGCAAAGAACTTCGCCTGCGCTGTTCCGCGCAACCGATTCCTCCGCAGACTTCTTCTGACTTGAAAAATTTTCAAATTCTAGAATTCTTTTGGCCTTAACATCCCTTAGTTTTTTGACACTTCTTCTTCGTAAATCCAACTCTCTTTATCATGTATTGCTCTCAAGCCCCTTTTGCAAGAAGTAAGAACGATCCCTCCTCTTCAAGACCTGAACAACATCTTTACCACTCCTGGAGACATGAAATTCATGAAGAAATTTTAGATCTTCATAACTCCTTCACCAGTGATCAAACTACTGCTCCCCTCAATTTGCAACGTCATTGGTCAATTCTGCGCAATGAACCTTTCGACCGTTAAAACATTCTTGTCTCTTCAGACAATTGGGTTAGGAAAGAACCCAGGATCTTGATAGGATAGTTGGAAGAGAATGGACACTTCCAAAGAGTAGGCAAAATTCATAAGCTAAGATTTTTGCGCCCACATTATGCTCCTCATGAACCTTTCCCCACCCATTATTATGAGACAACTCAACAATTGTTTTTCTCTGAAAGGTTGCCTTGGAACACAGAAAACTTCTTCACTATTGGACTCCTATCTTTTTGCAACTTCTATAGTGCCTGGGCTCGTGCTGTTGCTCAGAAGCATATTGATTGCTTGCCTCCAAGTGCAGAGGTTCTTAAGTAGTATCCCGTGAATACGGGGTCAATCCCACAAGGAGATGAATTGTGAGAAGAAAAAAAAATCAAACGCAAAATAAACTAAGTAATAAAAATTAATCTGATGATTTGATTTTGGGATTTTTGAATGGATGTAATTCAATTGAATAAAATAACACCCAAGCTTCAAAGTTCCACACATAGGTAATGTTCCAAAATCATGATGACTTGGATAACACGACTAGGATCTGAGCACTATGGTCAGCCTAATCGGAAAATAAAACAGTTTAAATATTTTAATAAATGATATAAAAAATTAGAAAATAATGGATTTGCACCATTGACATATATTCTCAAGCGTCAGTGATTTTAAGTATTCAATATCTATAGGATAATGAATATCAAAGAAATATAACAGGTTGAGAACCTCTCCTATTTAGGAAATCTGATTGATCTAGGGTAAGCCTATCCATTAATGTGGATCTCATATGATGCAAACATATGGATCTCACAAGAGGATAAAAAACAAAACCTAAATAATAGATAACACGCATACACTATTCTTCTCATCATTAAAACAATCAATCATCATAATCTTAAAGAAACATTAAACCCATGTGCTTCCCTTCTAGCTTGGGCTAGAAGGAACTTAGAAAAACATAATTAAATTGCAGAAATAAAAAGCAAAAAGAAATAAAGAAAGAAAATACAAATAGAAAAGATCTTAAAAAAAAAACAACTTATAAAGCTTTAATAAAACTAAAAACTCTTTAAAAACCCTAAACTTTGCTCTTGAATGCCTTGAATAATGTTTTAGAATGCCCTAGGAAGCCTTTTATAAGTAGGGACCTCCAATTTTCGTATAAATTTGAAAAACCCTAGAAACCGCATCAAATATATGTATTTTCCCAAAATAAACTTCTCGCTGCATAGTTCATTTAAAACAGACTTCCTGCTGCGCAGTTTTCCAACATAAACTTCATAGTTTCATAATACACTTTTTCAGGACGATTTCAAGATTCTTCACTTCAAATCTTCGATTTTCTTTATTCTTCACTCGATTTTCTTAGATCTTTGGCATGTGAATTCTTCAATCTTGATCTCCTAAGATCAATCCCTTGCCTTGGAAATTCTTAAGCATCAAAATCATGCTTTTAACACCATTTTTTAATCAAAATACTTAAATTCACCTTGCAACAATTACATGAGTAAAATAGAATATTAAGTGGATTCATATTCATAAAACCAAGATATAAATGGAGAAAGTTATGCAATATTTGAGTCTCAACACACCCCCCAACCAACATTTTGTTAGTCCCGAGTAAAATAAGCGAAAAAAATAATAATAAAATAAATAAATAAATAAAAACTAATTTTAGAAACAAAATTAAAACGAGAATAAAAAAAATAATAAAAAATTCTAACTACACCACTTTCGCAGGTAATCTCGATTGCATTTAGCATATGCAACAAGCCTTTAAACCCCTAGGTTTCTCCTAGTGGACGAGTTATAGTCTCGTGAGGGTTTCCATAAATGTTACCCACAAACATTGAAAACATGAAAAATAGTTCAACATTCTTAAATTTATACAAATATGCCTCCATTCATCATATGAATTCCAAAACAAAATAATACTTACCTTAAGTCTGAAGTTAGTTAGATCTCAATTTCCTTATCCATTACATCCTTGAGTTCAGAGACCTAATCAAAAGTTAAAATAGTTATGATCCAATATCCTTAGGTGCTCTGTGATACAGTCTAACTTTGAGAAATATGCATGTTCCCTATCCTAATTCCTTTCAATCATTCCAAGAATATGAAATTTCTAGTTATTTCATTTTTTTCATATCATTCTTCTTTTATCATCATACCCTCATTATTATAGACCACCCTTAGATGAAGATTCCCATCGGGTTTACTTCATAACCTAAGGTATCGTACTTGTAATGGTAACAGTAATGGATACTTAGGTATCCTTACTCCAGATTACTGACATGATTGTTTTGGTCATTGCATTCATGCTCTAAAAATTTCTTTTTCCATCATTTTTTTTCCTTCAATATTCTCTCTTTTAAGCATATATCAATGATACTAGTTCATTCAACCTTGTTTGAATCAAAAGTTGTTATTCTAGTTCACATATCATATTCTTCACTTAGTTAGCTTGAGTGTATTGTGAATTCGGTACATCAAATTGCAACTCACTTTAAACTAGTGATTAGATAATTGAACTCATGTATATAATTTTCAGTTATCAGAATTCTGACTACTATCGACCTAGAATAAGTATTAGGCATTTGGAATTTGCATAATATCATGTTCACATTCTTGTATATAAACATATTATTTTGAAAATGTTGAAAAAAAAATTCCCCATAAACCTAAATAAAAAAACTGAAACCTAAATAACAATAATAATAATAATAATAATAATAATAATAATAATAATAATAATAATAATAAACTAAAACCAAAAAAGAAAAAAAAAAAACCTCACATACACATAGATGATTATCACATGGATGACTATTCACACCCCCCAACCTAAAATCTACATTGTCCCCAATGTAATGATAATGTAATCCAGAGAACAATAAAAATAAAAGAAAGAGTGGATAATACCTATCATGAAGAACTCACCTCCTATGTGATACTAAAAAGAATTGAATATGATACAAACCTTACAGAAACGCTCCGTCAGACTAGGAGCATCAATCTGAATATTCTGGCTCATGAAGAGGGAATGACTCCTCTCTCAAATAAAAGTTTTTTACATAAGGCTTCAATCTCTGACCATTAATCTTGTACACATTGCCATTACGTGGATTCTCAATTTCAACAGCCCCATGAGTATAAACATTCTTCATAATGAAGGGGCCTGTCCATCTTGATCTTAACTTTCCCGGAAAGAACTGGAGACGAGAATTGTACAATAGGACCTTTTGTTGAGGTCCAAAATTCTTCCTCAGGATATTTTTGTAATGAAAAGCTTTGGTCCTCTCTTTGTATATTTTAGAATTTTCATAGGAGTCTCTTCTCAGCTCCTCTAATTCATTCAACTCTAATTTCCTTTGTCCACTTGCTTGATCCATATCAAAGTTTAATTTCTTTATTACCCAGTAGGCTCTATGTTCCAATTCCACAGGCAAGTGGCAAGCCTTCCCATACACCAATCTATATGGAGACATTCCAATCAGGGTCTTATAAGCAGTCCTATAAGCCCATAAAGCGTCAGATAGTCTGAGGACCAATCTTTCCTATCTGGCCTTATAGTTTTCTCTAAAATGTTTTTGATTGTTCGATTAGAAATCTCAGCTTGCCCACTCGTTTGTGGGTGGTATGGGGTGCTCACTTTATACTTGATGTCATATTTCTTCATCAAAGCCTTAAATGTCCTATTGCAAAAGTGAGACCCACCATCACTAATGATGGCCTTTGAAGTTCCAAATCTAGAAAAAATATTTTCCTTAAGGAATCGTATGACCACTTTGTTGTCATTGGTCCTACTTGGAACTGCCTCAATCCACTTTGAAACATAGTCCACACCAATTAATATATAAAGAAATCCAAAAGAAGTTGGAAATGGGCTCATAAAATCAATACCCCAACAATAAAAAATCTCCAATAGTAAAATTGGGGATAAAGGCATCATGTTGCGCCGGGATACTCTTCCCAACCTTTGACATCTCTCACAAGAAACACAGAAAGCATGAGTGTCTTTAAATATGGTAGGCCAGTAAAAACCATACTGCAGGATTTTTGCAGTAGTTTTCTTAGCAGAAAAATGGCCACCACATGCTTCCATGTGACAAAAAGAAATAACACTCTGAACTTCATCCTCTGGGATACAACGTCTAAAAATTTGATCAGTCCCATATTTATATAAATACGGGTCATCCCAAAAGAAGTTCTTAACCTCGGTTTTAAAACACTTCCTATATTGTGACTTCCAATGATATGGCATTTCTCCCGTTACAAGATAGTTCACTATATCCGCATACCAAGGCAATTTGGAGATCGTAAATAATTGTTCATCAGGAAAAGTGTCCTGGATATACATCTCCTCAGTGGAATTATCTAACACCAATCTGGAAAGGTGATCGGCCACTACGTTTTCTACTCCTTTCTTATCTTTTATCTCTAAATCAAATTCTTGGAGTAGAAGGATCCATCTTAAAAGTCTCGGCTTTGCATCCTTCTTAGATAGCAAATATTTCAAAACCGAGTGGTCCGTGAAAATGACCACTTTAGATCTTAGCAAGTAGGACTTAAACTTATCCAAAGCAAAAACTACTGCAAGTAACTCTTTTTCAGTTGTTGAGTAGTTTACTAGGGCCGAGTTTAGAGTTCTACTCACATAGTGAATAATGTAGGGCCGTTTATCTTTCCTTTGGCCCGAAGCTGCCCCTATGGCATAGTCACTTGCATCGCACATTAGTTCAAAAGGAAGTGTCCAATCTGGTGGACGCATGATAGGTGCAGTGGTAAGAGATGATTTAATTTTATTAAAGGCATTTGCACACTCATCTGTCCACTTAAATGGAACATCCTTTTGAAGAAGATTAGTCAAGGGTCTAGTAATGACACTAAAGCCTTTGATGAATCTTCTATAGAAACCAACATGCCCTATAAGTGATCTAATATCTCTAATAGTTTGGGGGATAGGTAGATTAGTTATAATGTCGAGTTTTGAGCAATCTACCTCGATTCCATTTTTGGAGATAATATGGCCCAAAATAATTCCCTTTTGAACCATGAAATGACCTTTCTCCCAATTTAAAACAATGTGTTTCTCTTCACACTTAGACAAGACAAGAGATAAATTGTTGAGGCATTCCTCAAAACTACTCCCAAATATAGAGAAGTCATCCATGAAAACCTCAAGAATCTTCCCAACCATATTTGAAAAAATACTTAACATACACAGTTGGAAAGTTGCTGGAGCGTTACACAATCTAAATGGCATCCGTTTGAAAGCAAATGTGCCAAATGGACAAGTGAATGTGGTTTTCTCTTGGTCTTCCAGGGTTATCTCTATTTGGTTATATCCAGAATATCCATCAAGAAAACTATAGAAGGAGTGACCTGCTACCCTCTCTAAAACTTGATCAATGAATGGTAGAGGGAAATGATCTTTCTTTGTGACCTGGTTCAATTTTATATAATCAATGCAAACACGCCAACCAGTGGTGACACGTGTTGGTATGAGTTCATTATTAGAATTTTGCATAATAGTTATTCCGGATTTCTTTGGGACTACTTGAGTTGGACTCACCCAAACACTATCGGATATTGGGTAGATGATTCCCACATCCAATAATTTGATCACCTCATTTTTTACAACTTCCATCATATTTGGATTGAGATGCCTTTGAGGTTGTCTAACTGGTTTGGCGTCTTCATCGAGGTGGATCCGATGGGTGCATATGGAAGGGCTTATACCCTTGATGTCAAAAATGGCCCAGCTCAAGGCTCCTTTATGGTCCCTTAGAACATTCAACAATTTAATCTCTTGATCCTTGTCTAAAAATGAAGAGATCACCACAGGATAAGTTTTATTTTCACCAAAGTATACATACTTAAGCTCATTTGGTAGTGGTTTTAAATCTAGCTTTGGAACATTGGTTGGTGATAGCAAAGGTCGTGAGTCCTCGATAGATAGGATTTGAGTGCGCAGTCTCCATTGGTACATACCAATGTCCTGGGTGGTAGTGCTCTCATTATCATCACAAATTTCAGTAAGTACTTTTTCTAAATCAAAATTTTTCAAGTCCCCAATGACTTGAATTAATTCCTCAGTCAGACTAGGTTCCAATTCCTCTTCTTCTATCAAGCAGTCCATGAAATTCAGCTCATGGATTTCATTATTATCAATGGGCTGCTTACATGATTGAAAATATTTAGCTCTAGAGTCATGTTACCAAAAGACAAGTTCATCATTCCATTCCTACAATTTATGATTGCATTTGAAGTTGCTGGGAATGGGCGGCCTAAAATGATGGGAACTTGAGCGCTAGCATTTACACATGGTTCAGTATCTAGTACAATAAAATCCACGGGGAAGTAGAATTTCTCCACTTGGACTAGTACGTCCTCTAAAATTTCCCTTGGTACCTTAATGAAGCGGTCAGCGAGTTGGAGTGTAATCGTGGTTGGTTTAAGCTCGCTAACCCCATTTGTTTGTAAACCGAATAAGGTACTAAGTTGACACTTGCACCCAAATCTAGCAAAGCATGCTCAATTTGAAAATTCCAATAATACAAGGAATAGTGGGACTTCCGGGTCTTTGTATTTGGGTACAACCCTTTGTTGAATGATAGCGCTCACTTTCTCAGTGAGGAAGGCCTTTTTGTGCACATTTAATTTCCTCTTTACAGTGCACAAGTCCTTGAGATATTTAGCATATGATAGAATTTGTCTAATGGCATCAAGAAGTGGAATATTGACAGTAACCTTTTGTAGCACATCCAACACCTCTTGATATTTCATGGGGACAGTCGGATTCTGAAGTCTAGATGGGAATGGAACTGGAGGCTCATATGATTTAGTCTCTTTATCCTTTTGTTGTTGTGGCTTTTGAACTATAGTCGGTTCATCATTTTCTTGAGACAGTGGCTCATCCTCCGGTATTTCTACCGGTTGCATTATCTTATTATCGATATCTTCTCCACTTCTCAAGGTAATGATGACCTTAGCTTGTTCATGATGTAACTCATTTGGATTTGAGTCTCCAATGAAATGTGTATTTCTAGGGTTTGGCACAGGTTAAGAAGGAAGGGTGCCTTTTTCCCTAGCATTTAGTTGAGTCTCAATCCTAGCCACAGTTGTCTTTAATTCCTGATTTGATTGGATTAGAGACTGATTCATTTGAGCTTGAGAGTTCATGAATGCGGTCAATGCATCCTCCACAGATGATCGCTTTGGCGGGGGCACATATGGTGCATTGTTAGGTGCCCCAAAAAAGTTGTTTTGTGGAGGCATCTGAGGTGCATTGGGCGCATTAATTTGTGGTCCATTCCTTCAACTAAGATTGGGATGGTTACGGCAATTTGGATTATACGTGTTTCCCATTGGTTGCATAACTGACCTTTGGTAGTTATTTATAACATTTGCTTGATCATGCTCATGCGTGATATTTTGTACAACTGAGATCATTGGACAATCCTTTGTGTCATGATCTATACCACCACAAATGCTACAAAAATTACCTAAGGAAGTGTTTGCTTTAACCATATCAACCTTCCTAATTTCCAAGGCTTTGACCTTTCTAGCCAATGCAGCGAATTTTGCATTAAGGTCATCTTCCTCTCTTAGGACATACATCTCCGCTTTCTCTCTAGGACTGGGTCTAGTTTGGTCTGATTTAGCGGAGACATCCCATGTCTGCGTATTCTCTGCTAACATATCTAGAAAATCCCAAGCCTCATTATGATCTTTGTCAAGAAGGGTTCAACCACACATCAACTTTATGAACTGACGGGTATCTATGGTGAGCCCCTTTCGGAAAGCATCAATCACGTGCCATAACCATGATGTGGACAAGTAATTAGAATGTCTTTGAAGCGCTCCCAAGCTTGAAAAAATAGTTCATTCCCCTTTTGAGAGAATGACATGATTTCTTGTTTTAGTGCATTTGTTTTGTTCTCGGGAAAGAACTTTTTCAAAAACTCTCTACTTAAGGCTTGCCATGAAGTGATGGTATTAGGTCTTAAAGAGTTGAGCCATGCTTTGGCCCGATCCTTTAGAGAAAATGAGAATAACCTAAGCTTAAGTATATCCCTATTGCCATTGTTTACTTGTAACATTGCAATTACTTCCTCAAAGTCCTTGAGGTGCAAGTAGGGGCTTTCGGAATCCAAGCCATGAAATTTAGGAATCAATTGAATCACACCTGGTTTAAAATCAATGTTCCCTGTGTGAGCAGGGAACACTATGCAAGATGGTAAAATTGATCTCTCACGGTATAAATGTTCACGTAAAGTCCGTGGTTGGTTTAACACATTCCTATGAACTTCATTTTCATCCTTAAGAGGAGGATTAAATTGATTTTCTCTATTTTGATTTATAGTTGGATCTGACAGATTTGGATTTGGATTATCAACTGGGTCTGCCATGGAATCCAAGTGATGTTGAGTGCCTCTTCTAAGTGAATGATCAAGGCCTGGAACTGGTCCCCCTTCAGAGGAGAGTCGATTGTTTTGATCCCTACTCTAACGGGACATAAACCATCCACACCACACAACAAATACCTCTAATTAAAATAACAAGTATGATACTTAAAATAAAAATAAAAACTTAAATCAACAACCCAGGCGGCAGGGCCGACCATGAGGGTTCAGCCCACAAAGCAAAATAAATAAATAAATAAATAAATAAAATAAAAGTAAAACTAATGCAGAAATTAGACTATGTTAATCTGGAAAATAGATTCAGCAGATGATCTTTGTGATCAAACAGCAACTGTAGGACAACCATAACCCTTGGGTGATGAAATCCCAAGCAGGGCAACCTTATGTGATAGTTAGTGCTTTAAAGACCCAACTGAATTTATTTTCAAAGAAAAGAAAAGAAAAGAAAAAAAATCTACAAAAAATTTAGAAGGTTTAGAAGAGAACTTACCTTAGAAAAAAACTTACCTTAGCTATCTTGCACAGATCTTATCTCTTTAAGTCTCTCCCCGGCAACGGCGCCAAAAACTTGATTGCTTGCCTCCAAGTGCAGAGGTTCGTAAGTAGTATCCCGTGAATACGGGGTCGATCCCATAGGGAGATGAATTGTGAGAAGAAAAGAAATCAAATGCAAAATAAACTAAGTAATAAAAATTAATCTGATGATTTGATTTTGGGATTTTTGAATGGATGTAATTCAATTGAATAAAATAACACCCAAGCTTCAAAGTTCCACACATAGGTAATGTTCCAAAATCATGATGACTTGGATAACACTACTAGGATCTGATCACTATGGTCAGCCTAATCGGAAAATAAAACAGTTTAAATATTTTAATAAATGATATAAAAAATTAGAAAATAATAGATTTGCACCATTGACATATATTCTCAAGCGTCAGTGATTTTAAGTATTCAATATCTATAGGATAATGAATATCAAAAAAATATAACAGGTTGAGAACCTCTCCTATCTAGGAAATCTGATTGATCTAGGGTAAGCCTATCCATCAATGTGGATCTCATATGATGGAAACATATGGATCTCACAAGAGGATAAAAAATAAAACCTAAATAATAGATAACACGCATACACCATTCTTCTCATCATTAAAACAATCAATCATCATAATCTTAAAGAAACATTAAACCCATGTGCTTCCCTTCTAGCTTAGGCTAGAAGGAACTTAGAAAAATATAATTAAATTGCAGAAATAAAAAGCAAAAAGAAATAAAGAAAGAAAATACAAATAGAAAAGATCTTTAAAAAAAAATAATTTATGAAGCTTTAATAAAACTAAAAACTCTTTAAAAACCCTAAACTTTGCTCTTGAATGCCTTGAATAATGTTTTAGAATGCCCTAAGAAGCCCTATTTATAAGTAGGGACCTCCAATTTTCGTATAAATTTGAAAAACCCTATAAACCGCATCAAATATACGTATTTTCCCAAAAAAGACTTCTCACTGCATAGTTCATTTAAAACAGACTTCCTGCTGCGCAGTTTTCCAAAATAAACTTTACAGCTTCATAATACACTTTTTCAGGACGATTTTAGGATTCTTCACTTCAAATCTTCGATTTTCTTTATTCTTGACTCGATTTTCTTAGATCTTTGGCATGTAAATTCTTCAATCTTGATCTCCTAAGATCAATCCCTTGCCTTGGAAATTCTTGAGCATCAAAATCATGCTTTTAACACCATTTTTCAATCCAAACACTTAAATTCACCTTGCAACAATTACATGAGTAAAATAGAATATTAAGCGGATTCATGTTCATAAAACCAAGATATAAATGGAGAAAAATATGCAATATTTGAGTCTCAACACATACTACCATTCTGAAGTAAATTTCTCTTTCAGATGCTATCATAGCCACATCTGAACATTCCAAGCAGATGCTGCTATTTTCAGGGGCTTTCTCAACCATTGGTCTTCGATCACCAATTCATTTCATCTTCCTTCAGGTGAAATGAGCATCACTCTCTAGGATCTATTTTGCATAGCGGGTCTCCCTATCATGGGTGACATCTTCGATGCATATGTGTCTTCTAATGGAGAATTTACTCTAGCATTGGCGGGAGGAGATACATCCAAAATTTTCGGAGCCACCTTTGAACTGTTCAGTGCATTAGCCAACTTCCCTCATCCTGATCGCATTACTTCTCTCGAATGGTTGGCTTATTTCTCTCGGAAGTTAAGGTACGTCTTTTCGATTTCTATTTCTGTAATTTTAATGCCGAATGATTTTAACCGGATCATCATATCTTTATCTTGGTAGCTTCGCAGGTCATAACCATCCAGAGCTCAAGGGCATTTGCAAGAACATTAAGCATACTGTGACATATAGTCCCTCTTGCGAATTAGCCACCTTTTTAGCTTATTGGTTAAGCTTGGTGGTATTCCCTGATTTCGATCAAATGGACATCATTAGACCTTCCTTCTTTGTAGTTACAGGCGCAATGGCAGAAGGCCGCAAATATTCGTTAGATCCTTAAGTTCTATGCTCTATTTATCGTGCTTTTGGAGATGTCATTCTTAGTCTAAAGGATCCTGTCTCTGGATCTTTTCCTGTCTGCACTCCATGGCATTTCTTCGTAGGCTGGCTAGGGGTATACTTTCCTTGGACATTTATTGATTCTGAAAGGGCATACTTAAACCCTAACCAACTTCCTCTTCAATATTACCAATTGAGAGATATGATAAAGAAATTGAATGGATGGGTCTCTAGAAGAATAGAAAGCAACGATCCCGTCGAATTTCATCAATTCTCAATGTTTAGCTATCTGAAAGACGTAGAAGCTGTCGATGATGATTCTATCTCATCTGGTGAACATTCTTTCATTTTTCTATCAGATCTAGTACCCTTCCTCTGAGAGAGAATAGTGTATTCTGGCGTGAACCATATTATCCCAATAGATTCGCTCGCCAGTTCAGTTTGATCAAACTGTGCTAGAGACTTGCGATGTCATTACTAGAGCAATGAGAAGTTATGGCATTGGGCCGTATAATTGAGCCCTAATATGGAAGTAACTTTTGAATGTTCACACTGGATCACATTTCATAATTCCTGGCTTTAATTATCTAGTTATCGCTTCTTACTATTGGATGCGTTGGTGGGTCAATCAATATTACTTGGTAGCCCAATGTTACCCAGTGAACCATGCTATATGGATCCCTCCTCCTCAGCTGAAAGATTACCAGAAGGACCAAGGTATCGACTATTTTGAAGAAGTAAATGTGCCCCCTCCTCAGGCTAGCTTTGCATAAGAATCTCTCTGGAAGATGACGCTCATGAAGTAAAGCCTGCTGATACTCTTGAAGGATGGATAACTTTTGACACTCCTTTAAGGGGTAACTCACAAATCTCCGACAACGACTAATAATTCTTTGCAGTTCTTCCCTCCTCCTCCTTTGCGAATATTACAAGAGTCTTCATTGTCATAAAGGCAGAAAGCGGAGGAGCATCGTCGCACACCTCAGAAAGATAAACATATTGTTATTGAAGATTCGTCCTCTTCGGAAAGATAAACATATTTTGAAGCATTTGACTCAATATAGAAAGTTTTGAATATTGAACATTTTGATTCAAACCTAATGTAATCATGATTTATGTTGCATGCTTGTTGAAATAATATTAAACAACCGGCATATTTGAGTACATTTCATCTAGTCATGTATCTTCTTCTGAAAGTATCACAATATTTTGGGACAATTTATGTCATAATTTATTGTAAGCATATTTATTTATATAGTAATTTCGACATAACATTTAATGAGGAACTAATATAAAACACTAACATTTTATGCTTATTAGTGCGGGATTTCCTGTATGATTTCTGACTTAATTGATGGTGTTAAGTTTCTATTTACTCAGTTACACACAGTTTAAGCTCTTGAGTAGTGGAGCCTACGCAGTCTTTTAGACCTTAAGTAGTGGAGTCGGGTCTCACGTGATGGTCGCTGTAACTCTTAGGAGTTCACTGGACTTCTCACAGCCTAGGGAGTTCACAAGCCGCGATCCATCAGAGGGGCCCAGTGAAGCTACCGAGGCCGTGAACTCGGTTGGAATTACGCATAGAATTGGCCGCAATAACTCTCTAGAGTTCACATAGCTCATAAGGTGACCTTTGGGGTACCAAATCTAGGGCCGCCAGTCCGTCAATGAGTAAGTTTAAGCGTACTGAAATCAAGTCAAAGATCTGGGGTGTCTTACGCATGGTTGGCCTATTTATGGACATGGCCAAAGTGCTCACTGCGGCCCGCTTTTCCTTCGTCTGCAAGGTCGAGTCCATTCACGAGAGGGCATTTTCCTCTGTTCCCCGTGACACAGCCGAAAAGCTATAAAGAAGCATTGGTCTCACGCGTGACTGGCCGTTGAGGACTTTTTGGCCTTTTAGGCTTTTAGTCACTGGCTCCGTCAGCTACCCGCATGGGTATGCATATGATGGCCTTCACGGGCTTTTTAGGGCCACTGACTTCTCATTGCTGCCTGAATGGAGAAAATGATAGGCCTTATGCGTAGCTGACCCTTGCTTGGTTAGACTGCCTTAAAATGCCTTAAAAGGCAATAGCAGGTGTGATCATTGTTGCTGAGAGAATGATAGACATCTCTGATTGAGATTGATACGTCACGACTTCTGATAGTATCTTCAAGAGGACCTGTCTGTGTTGTTCATAATATATCAGCTTGGTGACAATATTAATTTCAAAAGAATTTTGTAGAGTTCGCTTGGTGATGACGATGTTCACTTTCCTTTCCCAATGCTTGTTAATACATAGTCTTGATATGTTCGCGAATTTCTTCTTTAATCATTCATCTGACGATACATAGACATGGTCTTGTTTATTCCTGCCCCTTTTGATATAGAATCATTATGCTTGATAATATTCTGGATCAAAATCAGCAGCATCTTCAGGGACGATATCTTTTGATGAAGCGAGCATTGACCGATATACTTATACCTTGCCCATCTTGATTCACGACTCTGTATGCGCCATTGGAGTATACTTCTTTTATTATGTACGGCCCATCCCATTTAGGCTCAAATTTGTCCCCTGTTCGATGGGTGACCACTATAGGTCTTTTTAACATCAGCACCATATCTCCTTTTTTGAAAGAGCGATATTTAACTCATTTATCAAAGGCGGCCGATATCCTTACTTGATATGATTGTAACCGCTGTTGGGCTACCAGGCGTTTCTCATCGAGCAAATCCAGTTCTTTCAGCCTTATTTTTGTATTTTCATCATATGTTATGGACTAATGTATTGCCACTCTGAGTGACGCTACTTGTATTTCAATCGGGATCACTGCTTCTACACCATAGACTAGCGAATACAGTGTCACTTTTGTTGCTGTCCGGTATGTAGTTTTGTATGCCCACAATGCTTCTTGTAACCTTTCATCCCAATCGCGCTTATTCCTGGTCACTATCTTTTTCATTATCTTGACTATCATTTTATTGAACGTCTCCGCTAATCCATTGGCCGGTGGATAGTAAGGCGTTGAAAATGAATGACAAATGCTGAATTTCTGACACAGCTTTTTCATGCCTTTGTTTTTGAAGGGAGTACCGTTATCTATAACAATTTTCTTCGGGACACCATGGCGATATATTATCGCATGCCGGATGAAATTAACCACATCATTTTCTTCGACATTGCGTAAAGCAACTACTTCTGTCCACTTGGAGAAATAATCTGTCGCTGCCAAGATATATTGCTTTCCTTTGGACGAAGGCTGGTTTATAGGACTGATGACGTCAATTCCACAGGAAGAGAAGGGCCAAGAAGCGATTGATTGATGCAGGTCTTATGGAGGAACGTGTATAACATCTCTGTGGATCTGATATTCATAACACCGCTTTGCATAATCTATCGCGTTTTTGAACATGGTAGGCCAATAATACCCCATTTGGTGTATTCTATGGAATAAATTTTGAGCAGCTTGATGTGCGCCACATTCTCCGGAGTGCGCTTCTTGCAACATCTAGCCTGTTTCTTGTTCGTCTAAGCAACGTAGAAGCATTTCATTGTAATATTTTTTGTACAATACTTCGCTGCATATGATAAATCTGCTTGACCGTTGCTTGATTTACTATTTTTGTGCTGGATCTTCTGGTAGGATGTTATATTTGAGATAATCGATGAAAGGCTGACGCCAATCATCTATTGTTATTTCCAAACACGATATGGGAAGTGTCTCGACGATTTCATTGATGACTTCTGAAGATGGCAAAAATCTTCTTTCTTCTATAGTTACTTGGAGAGGGCTTCGATTTGGGCAGGATAGAGCCACTGCCAAACTGGCCAAAGCATTAGCTTTTGCATTTTCAGACCGCGGTACGTGCTTGTTTTCGACATGATAGAACTGTTCTAGCAACTGTTGTGCTTTCCGACAGTATGACAAAAGTTCTTGCTTTCGTACCTCGAACTCAGTCGTCAATTGATTTATAATTAATTTAGAATCTCCGAAGATATGCAGCATTTTTATCTCCATTTCTTGAGCCATTTCCATTCCAACGATGAGGGCTCTGTATTCGGCCTCATTGTTTGTGCACGTATTATTCAATGTGAAGGAATAAGGTAACAAGTCACCTTGAGGAGTAATGAATATCACTCCTACCCCCGCTCCTGATGCTCGAGCAGCGCCATTAAAATACATCTGTCATGGGCTTTGCGACTCAGCCCACATAACTTGCTCGTCTGGAAAATCATCACTGATGACTTCACATTCTACCACAGGGTGTGCTGCAAGGAAGTCCGCTACCGCTTGTCCTTTTATCGCTTTCGTGGCTCATACGTAATTGTATATTCCGAAAGTAACAACATCCATTTGACCAATCTCACAGACAACATCGGCGTTGTCATAAAAAACTTTATCGGATCTGCTCTCGAGATCAAAGTTATGTCATGGGAGAGACAATAATGTCTTAGTTTCTGAACTGCAAATATTAGCGCCAGACACTCTTTCTCGATTGGAGACTAGTTACATTCCACACCCATCAGAGTTCTTCTTAAATAGTAAAGAGTAGTTTCTTTCCCAGCTTCATTTACCTGGGCCAACAAAACGCCTAAAGAATTCTCAGTTGCAGATATATATAAAATAAGCGGCTTTCTTTTTATCGAAGCTGTTAGTACCGGTGGTTGTTTCAGTTACTCTTTTATTGAATCAAACGCGTTCTAACAGGCTTGGTCCCAACCAAACTCTGTATATTTCTTTATCAAATGGGAGAATGGCTGACATCTCCCTGTCAGATTTGAAATGAAACGGCAAATGTACGCCAACTTTCCTTGTAAACTCTTTAATTCCTTTAATATTGTCGGTGGCGGCATATTTTGAATGGCTTTGACTTTCCCTGGATCGATCTCAATGCCCCTATGCCGGACAACAAAATCGAGAAATTTATCCGAAGACACCCCAGATGCACATTTAGCTGGATTCATCTTTAACTGTTTCTTTCTGAGTCGATGGAATACCGTTGTCAAATGTTCATGATGCTCTTGATGATCTCCTGACCTGACCACCAAGTCGTCGACATAGCACTTAACATGCTTGTGCATCATGTCTTAGAAGATATTCTGCATTGCGCTCTGATATGTTGCCCTGACATTTTTGAGACCGAGTGACATAACTTTATAACAATAAATTTTCAGCGAAATTCTAAACGTTGTTGCTTCTTCATCTTCAGGTGTCATTCTAATTTGATTATACCCTGTGTAGCCGTGCATGAAGGACATGATAGCATACTGAGTCGTACTATCAATCAGTAATTCAGTTATCGGGAGAGGAAAATCATCTTTTGGACAGGCCTTGTTCAGATCCCTAAAGTCGACGCACACCCTGACTTGTCCGCTTTGGGACAATGTTCGATATCCACTTGGGATATTTGAGCTCCCTGATAAACCCGACCTTTATCAACTTGTTCACTTCTTCTTCTATCAGGGGGACCAAGTCCAGATAAAATCGCCTTTGCGCTTATTTAACCGGCCTTTTCTTGTTAGAGATATTTAATCGGTGCATTGCTACGGAAGGCTCCAAACCAGGCATCTCTGCATACGTCCAGGCGAAGACGTCTTTATTTTCTTTGAGAAGCTGAACGTATTTCTCATACTCTCGCTTAGAAAGACCGGCGCTGATGAATGTGTTCCTTGGTCCTTCTTCAGTACCCAGGTTTTTCTCTCGCAAACTGTCTCTTATCAGCTGTCCCCCATCTTCCATCTGCTTCGGAGCCATTTCAGGATGCTCAACTATTTGAGGATTCTCTTCTGATAATTGCTTGGTTGTAACCATATTCACTGTCGCCATTGTACCCCTCTATTTTTCTTTACTAATTACTATTTCGCCCTTGTCTATCATTCGTTGTATTATACATTTCAATGTATAACAATTCTCCGTTGGATGTCCCACTAGATGATGATAGCGGCAAAAATCTCTCTCTCTGGTTCTTGTCACATCTTTAGGGCATTTTGGTTCTAGTAACTCTATCATGCTGGCTTTTAGCAGTTGGTTCATCATAGGGGTGACATCTTTCCTATCGAACGCGAACCCCTCGTGAGAATTGAGCATCCTAGGCCTCTTTTCACCACCGTCCTTCCATCTAAACAGGACCCACCTAATGCGTAGGTGGAATCCACGTCGTCCATTCATCTGGGCCAGTAGCCTGCTAGACCCACGTTAGCAGCCGCGTGGGCCCACCCACGCGTGCTGCATATGTGGGATGGGACCCACCTTGATGCATTTATTCTATATCCACTCTATCCATCTGTCCAGGATGGTGGACCCACTATATTGTATGTGTTTATACACGCCGTCCATCCACATTGTTCAGATGGCTGGACGGTGGGATAGACCTTGATGTATGTAGTTCACATCCACGTCGTCCACTTGTTTTGCATCCACATCGTCCATCCAATCAGCGAACTTGTCTTAAGGCCTGAGATTAAAAAATGAAGCAGATCTATCAGGTGGACCACACTACAGAAAATAGTGGAGAGTTGAACGCCTACCAATAAAATCCTTTAGGGATCATAGAAGTTCTCGATCAATATGATATTTGTTTTTCCTCTTGATTCAGGTCTTTGTGATCATATGAACAGATTGGATGGAAAATAAACGTTATGGTGGGCCCTGGGAATTTTAAATGGCGGAATATCATTATCTCCATTGTTATTTGTGGTATGGTCCAGATGATCTTCCGTTATGATTCATTTGGGTAATGCTCTAAAATAACCTCTTAAAATAGATGAATGGTGTAAATGGTGCGGCCCATTGATGCAGCCCACTTGATGTATATGAGACCCATGGGTGCGGCCTGTGGATGCAGCCCACTTGATGTATATGAGGTCCATTGATGCGGCCCATGTGATGTGGCCCACTTGATGTATATGAGGCCCATTGTGATGTATTTAAGGCCCATGGGATAAGGCCCATTGTGATGTATTTGCGGCCCACGTAATGAGGTCCATTGTGATGTATTTGTGGCCCATATAATGAGGCCCTTTGTGATGTATGAGCGGCCCATGTAATGAGGGCCCATTGTGATGTATATGAGGCCCATATGATGAGGCCCGATGTGTTATATTTGAGGCCATTTGGTGAGGTCCCCATGTGATGTAATTATGGCCTTTGATGAGGCCCGATATGATGTATGAGAGGCCCATATGTGCTGCCCAATGTGATATATTTGTGACCCATTTGGCAAGGCCCATTATGTTGTGTATGGGGCCCTTATGTGAGGTCCAGTATGAGGTATATGTGGCCCATTTGGTGCGGCCCATTATGATGTATATTAGGCCTATGTGAGTAGCCCATTGTGATGTGTATTAGGCTCATGTGATGCGACCCACTTGATGTATATCAGGCCCATGTGATGTGGCTCATTGTAATGTGTATGAGGCCCATGTGATGCAGCCCATTGTAATGTGTATGCGAGGCCCATGTGATGAGGCCCATTACGATGTATGAGACCCTTGTGTAAGGTCCATCGTGATTGTATAAGGCCTATTATGATTGTATGAGGCCCATTGAGATTGTATGTGGCCCATTATGTTGTGTATGAGGCCCTTGTGTCAGGTCATGGGCCCACTATATGTTAGGATCTATGTGGGCAACTCCTTGGCAGTAATGTTAGTTAAATGTTCACATTGATGGACAATGATGGTTAAATGTCCACATTGTGACCTTCCCTTAGGCCCTTTGCTAGGCCGATTATTGAGGCCGATTATCGAGGCCAATTATCGATGCTGATTATCAGTTCCGATTATTGATGCTATATCGGTGTCGATTATCGATGCTGATTATCGAGGCCAATGCTGATCATCGATGCTGATTATTGAGGCCAATTATCAATGTTAATTATCGGTATCGATTATCGATGTCGATTATTAGTATGTGACAACATAACATCATGATACATGCCCATAAGCATCATCCACATGTTTGTAATGAGATGTGGTTGACCATTGCATATACCATAGGGCAGTTTGTTCATGGGACTCCCTGATAGGCAGAGTCGTCCCACATGAACGCAAGGTATGTGCAGGATTGATGAATAATTGGATTATGTGACTCATGCATCTTGAATTTTCTGATATGACTACTGTACGCCCTAGCGATATCGGGGCCGTAGCCTCCACAAGCATATCATGGATGGATAGATGGGACACCGAAAATGTTTGGTTCGATCATCTCAGCACGCTAGATGTCCGTGAGTGAAAGTCCCTAAACCTCCGTGGCCAGGAGACACTCCAACGTCTAAACCGAGTGGATACATGAGCACCCGAGTGCCGAATACCATTAGGCCGCATCTCCCACTATGTTGTGGTTGGTTGGAAGGGGGTGTGGCCTTATCCACCTGAGTGAGGGGGCTATAGATAGACTGAGTTTGACCAGCTCTCAAATGGGTCCACTATCGACAAGCGTGTAGGCATTGGTATACTGTTGGCAGTGCGGGGGTAATGAGGTCTTTTCCACTTGCATGGCTGTGCGGCTAGGAGGCGTGAAAAGGCCAAGCTATATGTCCTAGAGGGGGGGGGGGGGGGTGAATAGGACTATGCCAAATTAAAATAAAATTCAGCGGAAATAAAATAAACCAACAACCTTACAACTTGAATCAATTCACAAAGCTAAATTTAAATCACCTTGATAAATAGATATCGAGAGATTGATTCAAATTCAGTTCTAAGGACAACCTTACACCATAATCAACAAGGGCTTATGGTAGGACAACCTTATTTCTAGAACCTCTTTTGGATCAAGAACTCAATATTAATATAAGTAAATGAAATAGCAAGGAATTGAATTTAAATGAAGAAGTAAGATCTAAATTATTACAACAATCCCCACACTTGCTTGAAATGTAAATAATTACAACATTCACATCCCCTTGTACATTCCACAAGATCAAATGATAAAAGATATGAAAATTAAGCAAGCATTCAAACCACAAGTCAAAGAGTTATAGTGGTTCGCTTGTGTGTACACCAACTGTTTTCCAACAGCCACACAAAAAGCTACTCCACTCCTAATATCCTCACACAGGGGATATTAGCGTTCACTAACAAATAGGTTTTCACAGGTTCACCAAAAACCTTTACAATTGTGTCTTTTTCACTTGGGCTTACACAATCCAAAAACCCCTCTTTTCTGAGTTTTCTGGTTTTCCTCAGACAACCAATACAATGAGATTTTTCTGGCTCAACCTCAAACAAAACCAAAAGCAAATGAATTTTACAGAATTGTAAAATACCTGGATTTCTCCTTTTCGTAGCAGCCCGGTAGAACCAATCGGAGTAGATGATTTGAATGTCAAAGTTCAATTTCCAATACTCACATTCATAAGGTTCTAAGTTCTAATTGATTTTAGATTTAACTCGTTGGGCGTAGCTAAATTTGATTTTGATTCCAAGAAGAAGGAATAAGATAATTCCTCTTTTCAAATATGATTGGAATATAGAAACAAAATCAAATTAAATAAGCTAGCAAAAAGGAATATTAAATAAGCACAATCTAGCTTAAAATAAACACAAACTTATCTCAGAGTGATCACTTGAAAATTCTTGAATTGAATGAGAGTGGAAGTTATGAAAACTCTGAATTTCGTGTTCAATTTATAGAAGCAGAAATCGCTCCTACGACTGGTCTTAGAAACCTACGACTGGTCGTAGCTCTAACAGATTTTTGAAAAAATAAGCGCGATCTTTGAAAGCCGTTCTACGACTGGTCGTGAGTACCCTACGACTGGTCGTGGGTCACCTACGACTGGTCGTAGATATCTACGACTGGTCGTAGGACCAGTGATTTCGTCGCTGGACTTTAAGTCGTAGCTCCACGACTGGTCGTGGACGAGTCGAAGCCACACCTACGACCGGTCGAAGGACCTCCAGGACTGGTCGTGGGCGTACCAAAAATTCCGAAAAATCTTCAACTTCTTAGGACTGGTCGTGGAATTTCTTGGACTAGTCGAACCAATGTTAGGACTGGTCGAACAAGAGCTAGGACTGGTCGTAGAATAGACCAACCTTGTGTATTTTAAATATTTGAATAATGTATCCAAAGTGACCTACTTAAAGGGTCAACCTAAGGTCATTCAAACCTGAACCATGTCGTATGGACATTGAACTTCAACCTTTCAACGAATGTAGATAAATTGAATTATATCAGGCTTGTCAGGCTTGAGATCTTGATCAACATAGAACTACTTCATACGTTGTTTCTTCAGATTTGAACTTCAACATTGTAGCTTCTTGAGGCTTCATCATGTAGTATTTTGAGGCTTCAACATGTAGCTTTTTTGAGGCTTCAACATGTAGCTTTTTGAGGTGTCTTGAATTCCAATAAATGATCATACAAGTACAGAACACCGATAGATGTTTTTGGCACACAAAATTTGACAACCAAAGGAGCATGAGACCATAACACTTACAATCTCCCCCTTTGGCAAATTTGTGACAAAACATCCAAATAATAATAATACTTCAAATTAAAATGAAGTACTCACAACATATTACTCACAACATATTCACAATAAGTTGAACAATAGAGAAGCATACACACCACAAGTTCATATAGAGAAGCAAGTCAAATATTTCATTCTCACATAACTACCCCAGAGTAATAGGTACCCCTGAGAAGTTGTTTAACTCCCCCTACCCCAGAGTAATAGGTACCCCTGAGAAGTTGTTTAACTCCCCCTGAGTAATAGATAATAGGAACTCCCAAAACTTCTCCCCCTTTTTGTCACAAAATGACAAAGGAACAAGGGCAGCAATCAAAATGAATATAGCAGTTAAAGTATAGATTCAAGAAAACTTTAGTGCATAATTCAAAAAGTCAGTGAGTATGTAAAGTTAAAAACAAATATTACAGACTTAGTAAAACATTCAGTCAGAACCAGAGGATGGAGCAGGATTAGAAGGATCAATTTTGTGTAAACCCTTAGCAATACGCCTCATATATTTGCGTAGATAAGAGAATTGCGTATCTTGGGTAACACGAATTTGAGCCACTTGCTCTTGAAGGGAATTCAATCTCTCATCAAAATCAGAGGGCTGAAAATCAGGATCATCAGCCGAGTCTGACTCAAGTTCTTCAAACAAATCATCCATATTCACGTCTTCAGTAGGATCACTAGCTTGACCAGCATCTCTTGCTTCAGCACCAACGCCACCAGCATCCACTTGACCATCAGTAAATTCTAAAGTCATCTTGTTAAGATTGGAATTATTGAAGGGGAGATGATGGATGGGTTTTTCTCTAGTAGGCATAGCAATGAGCATATGATTTGCTAGCATAGTCAACAAATAACCAAAGGGTATATCACTATGTCCAGGATGTTGACGAGACAGAATAATGGAATGACAAATTAAGGAAGGTAAACATATTTTTGCACCAGAGATGACAGAATGCAAAACACGAACCATAAAAGCAGTGAGTTCGGTTTTATTACCAGCACGTGGATAAAGATTAGAGATGAAAATCCTATGTAGTACTCTGTGTCTGGGTAACAAAAATCTTGAGGGAAGTGCATGACCTTTATGAGTCCAATGAACATCCAAGTTACATAGATCTCTAGTAAGCATTCTACGTTCAGATTCAGAGAGACTGTCATGTAAAATACCAATTGGAATGCTCTCATCATTGACAGGTATTTCCATAATATCAGCAATCAAATGCCGATCCACTACAAACAAACCTTCTTGAGTATCAACTTTAAAAATTAAATTATCAATAGAAAAATCACAGATACATGCAAACATGGATTGGGCAATGGACTGGTATGCAGGTCCACCCCAATGCAAGATGTTATCCCATCCCACAGATTCCAACAGAGTAGGAATACCATATGAAGCAATGTGATTTACATTCACAGGACGCTCAACAATAATATTTCGCATACGTAAATCCCGAACATTCGGAGGATCATTTTCGGGAGACCGAAGATGACGTTGTACAATAGAAGTTGATCTAGAAGAAGATGGACCTCTAGTAGTTTTCTTTTTACCTCTAGCATCCATTTTTAATGGAGGATTTCAATGAAACCACAAGATGCAAGATAGAAAAAATGAGGTTTTAATAGATCAGATTTTTCAAGATAAAACCCCAATCTTGCAATGAACGACCCAATAGATTCAACAAGAGAGTGATTTGAGACACTAATATCAAGAATCTATAGTAAAAATGCAAAGGAACCACTAACCTTGAAGAACTAGGAAGGTGGGTTCGACCGGTCGTAGCTAGAGCCGTTGGTGGGAAAAGAGAAATGAGGAAGATGAGTCAAAATCCCCAAATTAAAGTGAAAACCCGAGTTTCACGACCGGTCGTGTACGTGTTCGACCGGTCGTAGTACGACCGGTCGTGTACACTCACGACTGGTCGAGTACGACTCAAAATTTGCAAAATTTTTTTTTTTTTTTAAATAAATTTCAAATTTAATCAAATAAATCATCAAATTTATGTACATTATGATACACTAAATCATGCAAATTCAATTTAAATTGCTCATACCGAGATCAAACTTTAATTTATTAAACCTGCTTTTGTCGAGCGGTTTAGTGAAAATGTCAGCAAGTTGAGTCTCGGTTGGAATGTAATCCAAACAAATTACCTTTTCTTCCACTAATTCACGAATGTAATGAAATCTAATATCAATATGCTTAGTACGTGAATGCTGAACTGGATTTTTAGAGATATTTATTGCGCTGGAATTATCGCAAAATAAAATCATAGAATCCAGAGTAATTCCATAATCGCTCAACATTCGTTTCATCCAAACAAGTTGAGTACATGCATTTCCAGCAGCAATGTATTCAGCCTCAGCTGTTGATAGCGATATAGAACTTTGCTTCTTACTAAACCAAGAAACAAGACAATTTCCAATGTAGAAACAACCACCACTGGTTGATTTCCTATCATCAATGTTTCCAGCCCAGTCAGCATCTGCATACCCGGCTAATTGAACATTAGTTTCATGTGGATACCAGAGACCAAGTTTAGTAGAACTTGCGACATATCGCATAATCCTCTTAACCGCAGTTAAGTGAGATTCTTTAGGATTTGATTGATAACGAGCACAAATACCAACACTCAAGGCTATATCTGGTCTACTAGCAGTCAGATAAAGTAAACTACCAATCAAACTACGATACAATTTAGGATCCACATCATTACCTGCAGAGTCTTTTGAGAGTCTCAAAGTTGTACTCATAGGAGTATCAAAGTTTTTACCTTTCTCAAATCCAAATTTCTTGATTAAGCCCTGAGCATATTTGGTTTGAGAGATAAAAATTCCATTAGGTTGTTGTTTTACTTGCAACCCTAGAAAATAGTTTAATTCACCAACCATGCTCATTTCGAATTTAGACTTCATCAAATCTGCAAACTCAACAGTCATATTAGTACAGGTTGATCCATAAATAATATCGTCAACATATATTTGAACCATTAAAATATCATCGTTATACTTCTTAACAAAGAGTGTCTTATCAACACATCCCATTTGAAAATTATGACTTAGTAAAAACTTAGTCAGTTTTTCGTACCATGCTCTGGGAGCTTGTTTCAGACCATAGAGAGCCTTCTTAAGACGATACACATGATCAGTAAATTTAGGATCTTCAAACCCTGTTGGTTGTTCAACATATACCTCTTCATGTAAATCACCATTCAGAAAGGCACTCTTTACATCCATTTGATAAATTTTAATCTTTCTAAAACATGCAATGGAGATAAAAAGTCTGATTGATTCAAGACGAGCTACAGGGGCAAATGTCTCATTATAGTCAATACCTTCAATTTGTGTATATCCCTGTACAACTAGTCTTGCTTTATTTCGAATAATATTTCCAAGTTCATCAGATTTGTTTTTGAAAATCCATTTTGTTCCAATAATATGTTTATCTTTAGGTCTAGGAACAAGATACCAAACATCATTTCTGACAAACTGATTAAGCTCTTCTTGCATCGCAAGAATCCAGTTTTCATCTGAAAGTGCTTCTTTTACGTTAACCGGTTCAATCTGGGATGTAAAGCATACGTAATTACATATGTCCTCTAATTGTCTACGAGTGCGCACACCAGTGAGAGGGTTTCCAAGTATTTGAGAAGTTGGATGATCTTTAACAGTCCTAAATTCAGAATTAGGTTCACTTGGTGAAGTTTCTTGATTTTCAAGTATAAGCACTTCATCATTATCAGAACTAGGAACAGGTGTATTCAAAAAATCGTCAATCACAACATTTATTGACTCTTGAATCACACCGGTCCTGTTGTTCAGAACACGATATGCACGACTGTTTAAAGAATACCCTAAAAAGATCCCTTCATCACTTTTAGTGTCGAATTTTCCCAAATTTTCACGATCACGCAAAATATAACACTTACTGCCAAAAACTCGAAAATATTTGACAGAAGGCTTTTTCTCAAACCACATTTCATAAGCCGTTTTATTATTAGATTTACAAATATAAACACGGTTAATAATGTAGCAGGCTGTATTTACTGCTTCAGCCCATAAATTCCTAGGGAGCTTCATGCTATTTAACATAACATTTCCCATTTCTTGAAGCACTCTATTCTTTCTCTCGACAATTCCATTTTGTTGAGGAGTTTTAGGTGCAGAGAATTCATGCGATATTCCCTGATCGCTACAGAATTTCTCAAAACTGCTATTTTCGAATTCGGATCCATGATCACTACGGATCTTGTTGACTTGAGAACTTTTTTCAGTTTGAATCCGTTTTATAATCTTTTTCACTTCATCAAGGGTTTCTGATTTGTCTCTCAAGAATGAAACCCAAGTGAATCTTGTATAATCATCTACAATAACTAAGATGTATTTTTTGCCACCTCGACTTTCCGTTCTTGTTGGTCCTATAAGATCCATGTGGAGAAGCTCGAGTGGTCTTGTGGTGGTATTGGAGTTCACCTTTTTGTGAGAGCTCCTAGTTTGTTTACCATACTGGCATTCACCACAAATCTTGTCTACTTTTTGCATCTTAGGTAGACCTCTAATTAGTTCACCTTTGCTCAATCTGTATAAATTTCGATAGTGTACATGTCCGAGGCGTTTATGCCATAATTCTGTCTCATCGGTATGGACCATGTAACACGTTTGTTTAGATGAGCTACTATCGCTTACTATATAGCAGTTCTCAGAAGTTCTGCGACCAGTTAATATTACAGAACCCTTTTCATTTATTATTTCACAACCTTGATTAGAAAATTTAACATTATGGTTGTTATCGCATATTTGAGATATGCTCAACAGGTTGTGTTTTAAACCCTCAACATATAAAACATTTTTAAATAAGGGAAGGTTATAGAGTTGGACCGTACCTTTGCCAATTATCTTGCAGTTGCTACCATCACCAAATGTGACTGACCCATCAGTCATATCTTTAAGATCGGTGAATAGTGCTTTGTCGCCTGTCATATGTCTGGAGCATCCACTGTCTAGGTACCATTTCGAATGGCTTGTAGCTTTGAAAGCAGTGTGAGCAACCAAACAGACAGCTTTAGGAACCCATTTCAGTACAGTTTTAGGTTTAGGAGAATAATTGGTCTTCTTATGTTTATAGTTGTAGGAGTGACCTACAGAATTAGATTTTAATAGCTCCTTCAGTAAATCAATAATTTTTTCAGCTAGTGGGTTTCGAATCTGATTTTTGAAATTTACATAGCTGCTTTTGGGTTTATGAAAAGTTTTTGTATTTTTAAAAAAACTTGACTAGTATCTTTTCCTTTTGAGTTAGAAGTCTCTCCTTTCACAAAATTGGAAGAAGTATTCTTCTGTTTTGGAGATTTGTTTTTATCATAACCCAACCCGGATCGATCGCCACATTTTCTTGATCCGGATAACAATTTTTCTAATTTTGGATCGCCTTGGGCATATCTCCATGTGTCCTTCAAACTCAACAGAGAAGATACTTCATTTTTAAGTTTCTCATTTTCAGATTTCAAATTTTCAATTAGGGAGGTTTTGAATTCTAGGTCACACTTAGACTTTTCAAAACTATCTGAAATTTGAGATTTTTCTAAAATAAGAGTTTCAAAACATTCTTTAAGTTTATAAAACTTTTCTTTTTGAAGTTTAAGTTTAACAGCAATTTTACAACTTTCCTTATATAAGGCATTGTAAGCATCTTGAAGATCTTCATCATATTCATGATCACTATCCAAATTTTATTCACTTGTTGAATCATCGTGATCGGAAAAAGTAAACTTGGCTAGAGTCATAAGGGCCTTAAGTTCATTGCCCGACTCGGTTTCTGGATTTTCTGACTCAGAAGAGGCTTCAGAATCAGACGATTCATCCCAAGTAGCCAACATACCCTTCTTTTTAAATCTGTCCTTTTTAGGACATTTGTTTGCTAAATGCCCATATTCTTGACAGTTGTAGCATTGACTATCTTTCAATGATTTCCAAGTTTTAGACTTAGGTTTGGAACGTTTCTTTTCATTTCCCTTTTGAAAATCGACTCTTTTCTTACTTTTGAAAATCTTATAAAACTTTTTCGCCAAAAGGGCCATATCATCTTCAGACTTTTCTGAATCTGAATTTTCTTGAATAATACTTTTAGATGACTTTAAAGCAATAGACTTACCTTTAGGAGCTTTAAAACTTAATTCATAGGTTTGTAAAGAACCAACTAATTCCTCTACCTTCATATTATCCGTATCACGAAGTTCCTGGATTGCGGTTACCTTTGAATTGAACCGTTCAGGAAGAGAGCGTAGTATTTTTGCACATACTTTACTTTCAGGGATCTTATCGCCCAGACCCCACATTGAGTTCACAATGTCATTCAATCTAGTGTAAAAGTCCATAAACATTTCATTTTCCTCCATATGAATTTCTTCAAATTTAGTTGTGAGGAGTTGGACTTTAGATTTCTTGACAATTGATGTACCTTCGTGTGTCATTTCTAAAATATCCCAAGCTTGCTTTGCAGTATCACAGGATATGATTCTTTTGAACTCATCCGGTGATAGTGCGCAAGTGATTGCATTTAGTGCTTTAGCATTAGCACTACTCTCACTTTTCTGAAGTGTGGTCCATTGGTAATATGGTGTAATTTTCATAGATTTTGAACCATCAACACCAGTTACTTCCGTGATAGGAGGTTTCCATTCAATTACTGTGGCTTGCCACACACTTTCATCCATTGATTTGAGGAAGATCCTCATTCTGGCTTTCCAATAGGCATAGTTGGAGCCATCAAAGGGAGGAGGTCTAGTAACTGAAAGGCTATCAAAATTTGACATCTTTTTATATAGCTTAGATCGTTAGCTCAGGAAATAAATCCAAATAAAAAGCAATAAAATGAGCTATTAGGCTTTGATACCACTTGAAAAGGCCAAGCTATATGTCCTAGAGGGGGGGGGGGGGTGAATAGGACTATGCCAAATTAAAATAAAATTCAGCGGAAATAAAATAAACCAACAACCTTACAACTTGAATCAATTCACAAAGCTAAATTTAAATCACCTTGATAAATAGATATCGAGAGATTGATTCAAATTCAGTTCTAAGGACAACCTTACACCATAATCAACAAGGGCTTATGGTAGGACAACCTTATTTCTAGAACCTCTTTTGGATCAAGAACTCAATATTAATATAAGTAAATGAAATAGCAAGGAATTGAATTTAAATGAAGAAGTAAGATCTAAATTATTACAACAATCCCCACACTTGCTTGAAATGTAAATAATTACAACATTCACATCCCCTTGTACATTCCACAAGATCAAATGATAAAAGATATGAAAATTAAGCAAGCATTCAAACCACAAGTCAAAGAGTTATAGTGGTTCGCTTGTGTGTACACCAACTGTTTTCCAACAGCCACACAAAAAGCTACTCCACTCCTAATATCCTCACACAGGGGATATTAGCGTTCACTAACAAATAGGTTTTCACAGGTTCACCAAAAACCTTTACAATTGTGTCTTTTTCACTTGGGCTTACACAATCCAAAAACCCCTCTTTTCTGAGTTTTCTGGTTTTCCTCAGACAACCAATACAATGAGATTTTTCTGGCTCAACCTCAAACAAAACCAAAAGCAAATGAATTTTACAGAATTGTAAAATACCTGGATTTCTCCTTTTTCGTAGCAGCCCGGTAGAACCAATCGGAGTAGATGATTTGAATGTCAAAGTTCAATTTCCAATACTCACATTCATAAGGTTCTAAGTTCTAATTGATTTTAGATTTAACTCGTTGGGCGTAGCTAAATTTGATTTTGATTCCAAGAAGAAGGAATAAGATAATTCCTCTTTTCAAATATGATTGGAATATAGAAACAAAATCAAATTAAATAAGCTAGCAAAAAGGAATATTAAATAAGCACAATCTAGCTTAAAATAAACACAAACTTATCTCAGAGTGATCACTTGAAAATTCTTGAATTGAATGAGAGTGGAAGTCATGAAAACTCTGAATTTCGTGTTCAATTTATAGAAGCAGAAATCGCTCCTACGACTGGTCTTAGAAACCTACGACTGGTCGTAGCTCTAACAGATTTTTGAAAAAATAAGCGCGATCTTTGAAAGCCGTTCTACGACTGGTCGTGAGTACCCTACGACTGGTCGTGGGTCACCTACGACTGGCCGTAGATATCTACGACTGGTCGTAAGACCAATGATTTCGTCGCTGGACTTTAAGTCGTAGCTCCACGACTGGTCGTGGACGAGTCGAAGCCACACCTACGACCGGTCGAAGGACCTCCAGGACTGGTCGTGGGCGTACCAAAAATTCTGAAAAATCTTCAACTTCTTAGGACTGGTCGTGGAATTTCTTGGACTAGTCGAACCAATGTTAGGACTGGTCGAACAAGAGCTAGGACTGGTCGTAGAATAGACCAACCTTGTGTATTTTAAATATTTGAATAATGTATCCAAAGTGACCTACTTAAAGGGTCAACCTAAGGTCATTCAAACCTGAACTATGTCGTATGGACATTGAACTTCAACCTTTCAACGAATGTAGATAAATTGAATTATATCAGGCTTGTCAGGCTTGAGATCTTGATCAACATAGAACTACTTCATACGTTGTTTCTTCAGATTTGAACTTCAACATTGTAGCTTCTTGAGGCTTCATCATGTAGTATTTTGAGGCTTCAACATGTAGCTTTTTTGAGGCTTCAACATGTAGCTTTTTGAGGTGTCTTGAATTCCAATAAATGATCATACAAGTACAGAACACCGATAGATGTTTTTGGCACACAAAATTTGACAACCAAAGGAGCATGAGACCATAACACTTACAAGGCGGCAACCAGTGTAGAGTGTACTAGACCCCGGTGATGATCCCAGAGATGCATGGTACTGATATGTGGACTTACTGAGTAGGAGTTGTGTACTCAGCTTTTGACTCATTCATTCATTCATTCATTCACTATCCACTCGGGATGGTGGTTCGCAATCAAGTCATCGTGTGTACCTTCGCAGTGGCTAGGATTTCGGTTGGGGCGCACGACTAACCTGAGCTCAGGAGTTTACCACATTGAGTCTATCTATCCAAATTTAGGTATGAGACTGGTTTGGATAAAAGTCTCTTGTGATATACCCCACAGCTTGCGACACTACGTACTATTATCACAACTTCACACTCTAGCTTGGTCATTTCATTCATACTGCATATTGCATTGCATCCTTAGTATCTGATATTTGGCTTACTATGTCTCCGTATTACATAGGTCTTTTACATTAATTCTTTAGTATATGATATTGGCTTATTACGTTTTTGCATTGCATAACTTGGATAAAGCTGATGGTATTTATGGACTTGTCAGCATGCTTCCACATTACTCTGATATTGCATACTCCGATATTGTATGACTCTTGGACTTACTAGTATTTCTGACATTATATGATTTATGGATTTGTATTGTATACTTGACACTTACCTTATGCACACACTTACACTACCCTCTAAGCTTTCTATAAGCTTATGCATGATAGATGCGTGCAGGTGGCGTTAGGTCGCAATAGCGTTGAGCTTGGAGCGTGTAGTTGTTTTCTGGAGCTTTATTATCGATATATGTATTTCCCTTTCAGCACTGTATTCAACTGTTTATGTTAGTGGATATGTGATGATGATGTTGCCTTTGTGATTTGGGTAAACTTGTAGTTATTCTTCCCTTATGAGATAATGTATATTGGAAAATCCTCCTTGTAGGATCATAGGATCGGAATCTGGCGTATAGGTATTGGGAGCCGAGAATGGGGTACTATGGAGGCTGTCGACACCGGATTCGACGATCGAAAATTTTATGAGCCCAATTTCCGAGTTTGGGGTGTGACAGCTAAGAGCACTACAGCAACCTCCATAGCAGAAGTGATAGCAGCTCCCACCACCGAGGCCCCCTTAGCAGCATCATCAGTACCAGCCTCCGAGACCTCAGCAGCAGAGGCAGCAGTTTCGACCACCTCAACAACAACAACAACAGTAGCACCCTCAGAGGGGATAGACACCTCCCAAGCTAGCTCAGGCTAGGTTCTACGCGGCTCAACAGGACCCGCAGTCATCTGGAGGAGTCATTGAGGGTATTCTCCCTGTCTCTACATGCATCGCCCAAGTTTTGTTTAATTCTGGTGCTTCACATTCTTTTATGTCTGAGGGATTCTTCGAGCGGTTAACCGTATCGATGCCCTTGTGGAAGACTATAGTGTTGGGCTGCTTATGTTCGTCTTACCTCGTATTGGTGGGAGAGATTTTCTTACCCGCTGACTTATTTGTGCTGCCGATGTCAGATTTTGACGTCATCTTAGGTATGTATTGACTTACCGAGTACCAGACCATGTTGGACTGCTCTATAAGGACAGTCACGTTCTGTATACCAGGCTTGCCACAGTTCCAATTTGTAGTGGAGCCCAGAGGAGAGCCGTTGTCTTATTTGATGTCCTACGCAGTTGAGGAACCTGTTGCCTTGTGTATCGATCAGATGCCAATGGTTTGTGATTTTTTAGATGTGTTCTAGGAGATTTCGGGATTACCGTCGCGCCGGTATATTGAGTTATAGATTTATCTTGTGCTCGATAACACATCTATCTCGAAGGCCCCATATCGTATGACATCGATGGAGTTGCGACAGCTGCATCGGCAGTTGGATGAGTTGCGTGAGTTGGTATTTATTCATCCAAGCAGTTTACCATTGGGAGCGCCGGTATTCTTCGTCAGGAAGAAGGATGGCCCGTTGAGGCTCTGCGAGGATTACCATGAGCTCAACCGGGTCACAATTATGAACAAGTATCTGCTCCTGAGGACTAATGATTTGTTTGATCAGTTGCAAAATGCATAGTTCTTTTCGAAGATTGACTTACATTCCGTTAACATCAGATTCGGGTCTGAGAGGAGGACATCCCAAAGACAGCTTTCAGGATGCGCTATGGTCATTTTGAGTTTCAGGTCATGTCTTTCGGACTGACCAATGTGCCCGCAGTATTCATGCAGTTGATGAATGAGGTCTTCCGTCTTTATCTTGATCAGTTTGTTGTGGTATTCATCGATGACATTCTAATATATTCGAGGACCCGTGAGGAGCATGAGCAACATCTGAAAATTGCATTGCAGACCCTCCGTGACCACCAGCTGTATGCAAAGCTGGAGAAGTGTGAGTTTTGAAAGGAGGAGGTGAAGTTCCTCGGTCACATGGTGACGAGGGAGGGTCTCGCAGTAGACCCCTTAAAGGTAGATGTAGTGCGTCAGTGGGGCTAGCCCACGAACGCGTCCGAGATCCGTAGTTTCCTTGGTTTGGCGAGTTACTACAAGCGTTTCATTGAGGGCTTCTCCTGTATTGCAGCCTCGTTGACCAAGTTGACTCAGATGGGCGCAGAGTTTGTTTGGAGCGACGCCTATGAGGGAGCATTTATGGAGCTGAAGGACCGCCTCACATTCGCTCCTGTCCTCACTCTTCCCTTTGGGGTAATGGATTTGTTGTATTTACCGATGCATTAAATATTGGTTTGGGTGTTGTCCTGATGCAGCACAGGAGGCCAGTGGCTTATGCGTCTCGCTAGTTCAAGGTCCATAAGTTGAACTACCTCACGCATGATTTAGAACCAGCAGCAGTCATCTTTGCACTGAAGGTGTGGAGGCACTATCTCTATAGTGTTAGGTTCGAGCTTTTCTCCGACCCCAAGAGCTTGAAGTACCTATTCTCTCAGTCCGAGCTGAACATGAGGTAGAGGCGTTGGATGGAGCTCCTGAAGGATTATGATTTTGATCTTTAGTACTACCCAGGCAAGGCTAACGTGATGGCGGATGCCCTCACCTGTCAGCCACGAGGTCCGGTGGCACACATGATGATTCATGAGTGGAGGATGCTCGAGGATATAAAAGAGTATGGCTTTGAGTTTGGTCTGCAGTCTTCTATCATTCAACTATCGAGCCTGTCGATTCAACCCTCTCTTGTTGCAAGGGTGATCGAGGCTTAACAGACAGACGAGTTGTTACAAGGTTACCGAGTAGAGGCAGCATCTAAGAGTCAATCAGATTGACAGATTAGTTCTGATGGTGGACTTCGCTTCAAAGGTCGATTATGTGTCTCAGATATTACTGAGTTGCGCAAAGATCTTATGACCGAGGCACATCAATCGTGGTTTTTTATCCACCCTAACTGGACGAAGATGTACCGTAATATAAGGCGACAATATTTTTAGACGGGGATGAAGCGCCAGATTAGCAATTTTGTGGCCGAGTGTGACACATGCCAGCGTGTCAAGGCCGATCATCAGAGACCCCCTGGTCCATTACAGTCGTTGATCGTCCTGACGTGGAAGTGGGAGCACGTGTCAACAGATTTCAATATGGGTTTGCCTAGGACTCAACATGGTCATGACACCGTCTGGGTTGTCGTGGATTGCCTGACGAAGTCGGCACATTTTCTTGCAATTCGTGCGACATGGTCTTTGGACCGACTTGCGAAGTTTTTCATCGAGGAGATTATGAGACTGCAAAGCGTTCTAGTCTCGATCATTTCTGACCGAGACCAGAGGTTCACGTCTCAGTTTTGGGAAAGCTTTCAGAGAGCGATGAGGTCTGTTTTGCAGCTCAGCACCGTGTACCATCCTCAGACCGATGGCCAGAACGAGAGGGTCAACCAGATCCTTGACGATATGCTTCGGGCCTGTGTGATTTACTTTGCGGGTAGTTGGGATGAGCGTTTGCGATTGATGAGTTAGCATACAACAACAGCTATCGGGCGACCATTGGCATGACTCCTTTTAAGGCACTATATGACAAACCATGCAGATCTCCCAGTTGTTGGACCGAGGTTGGAGAGCTGCGTCTCCTAGGTCCCAAGCTTGTGCAGCAGACGTCAGAGGCAATCGATATCATCAGGCAAAGGATGCGCACAGCGCAAAGCTGGCAGAAGAGTTTTGCTGATCGCTGGTGTCGTCCCTTAGAGTTCACTGTTGGGGATAAAGTATATTTCAAGGTCTTGCCCATGAAGGGAGTAGTTCGATTTGGAGTGAAGGGTAAGCTTGCCCTAAAATTTATTGGACCTTTCGAGATCACTGAGCGCATTAGTATCGTGGCCTATCGGCTTGCCTTACCATCTTAGTTGTCTGGCGTCCACAACATTTTTCATGTCTCTATGTTGAGGAAGTGTGGGTCAGACGTAGTTCCTGTTATTGATTGACAGCCGTTAGAGCTTCGTGAGGGCGTTTCTTACATTGAGCAGCCAGTTCGCATCCTTGATCGGAAGGAGCAGGTCCTCCGGAACAAGGTCATTCACTTGGTAAAGGTGCAGTGGGGTCACCTTCTGTTGATGAGGCGTCTTGGGGTGGTCGAGATTCGAGAGCGCAATCCCTATCTCTTTGATGATTGATTATATGTTGTATCTTGTATGCTGTCTCCGATTTTATATGATGATATTTTGTTTCCTCTTCCTTATGAGTTATGTCTAGTTGCGATGATTGTGTAAATTTTAAGGATGAAATTTTTATTAGGTAGGGAGAGCTGTAAGGCCCGTATCCTAGTCCGTACCATTCTGTAGACTCCCGCTATCATTCATATTGAATTCCCCCAACCCGCGACCTATAATCAACATTTACGTGTGACCCTAAGTCACATCTCAAAGATCTGAGTCGGCTCGACTCAAAACTTGTACCCTAGCGACCGTGCACTCGCCGCAGTTCCAATTCCGTGTCTAGCGCATCGATGCGATACCTAGGCCAGGAGTTGTGGGCCAGCGTTTATTTGGAGGAAAACGCCACGTTGTGAATTCTGAGAGAATCTCTATACCCATCACATCAATCAATCAATCACATCGAGTCAAGTACACATCCCATCACTCCCCTTACAACACCCATACCTCTCCCATTCCCAAAGTCAACTCTCTCTCTCTCTCTCTCTCTCTCTCTCTCCACCCATCCCTTCCTTACACCTATCACCCATCACTCACTCTTACATCATCTCTCTCTCTCTCTCTCTCTCTCTCTCTCTCTCTCTCTTTCTCAAACCATTTCTCAAGCAACCCAAGAGAGACCAACGTCCAAGCTATTCCAAAGAGCTAGGTGTGGCCCACTTCTTAACCCCCCACATCTCACCATCTAACCATCCTAACTTCATCATCCTCCATTAAAGAAGGAGCTTAAGATATTAACATTCCAAGGAGCTAAAGAAGAAGGCCAATTGGTGGGTGATCGTAGCGTAGGACCTTGATTTGTATGTAGGCCCCACTTGTGGTGGGAACCATCTTGATGTTTGTGTTGTAACAAAGACGGGCCCATAGTGGCGGGGTCCCTCTAATGTGCCGATCTCTCTATCTCTCTTTCTCTCTCTTTTGTGACAGAATGTGGCCCACTTGATCTAGACCGTTCATGTGTTGGGCCCCATCCCACTGCCATGGGTGAAGTAAGAACACAAATATCAGTTGATCCAAAGCTTGGGTGGGCCACACTCTCGTGGACCACATCTCGCCACACGTGTACACCCACCATGATGATGTGTTGATCCACACCATTCGTTGAAGCCAGGACGGTGGGACCCACGCAGCCATGTAGCTACTGTATTGTGTCAGCAACTGGGACCCACGAAGCTAGGAAGCTGTTGTACTGCATGTCAGCAGGCTATGTGGGTCCCACCTGAAATTTGGATCTATCCCATTCTCTTTGAATGTGCATGTGGGACCCATGTCATATCCATGTTTCATCCAGTCATTCATCACTGGATCCCACCATGATGTGGTGTTGTATCCAGACCATCCGTTAGACGGACGTCCAACCTTCTGGACGTTGGTTCTTTTAAAAAATATATATAATAAAATATTTTATATAATGATAATAATATTTTATATATATATGTATATATATATATATATATATATATATATATATATATTATGTATATATGGTGGGCCCCACGTTGGACCCACCTTCTTGGAAACGGATTGGCTGGTGAGTCTCACACCAACTATATAACTGCTGTATTGACATCGCAAGTTCCATGGGTTTCATCCACACCATCCAGTTTGCTGAACAGTGGGACCCACCTTGATGTATATACTTTACATCCACATTGTCCATCTGGATGGGTGGTGTGAGGCCGCCATGATATATCTATTCCATCCAGCCGTCCATCTGGACGTTCTGCTGGGTGGGACCCCACTTGATTTATGTGGTGTATTCCACGCCGTCCACCTATTTTACATCCACACCGTTCATCTGTTTTACGTCCACGCTGTCCATCTTATGTGAGGCCCATTGCTGATGTATATGTCTTAAATCTAGACCGTCTATCTGCTGGTGGGCCAGCAGCAGCTTGACCATGAGGATTGTGTTAGATCTAAACTGTCCACCCACCTGTGAGCTCGTCTTATGGCCTGAGATTAAAAAAATGAGGCAAATCTATCAGGTGGACCACACTGCAGAAAACAGTAGAGAATTGAACTCTTACCATTAAAATCCTTTAGGGATCACAGAAGTTTTGGATCAATATGATATTTGTTTTTCCTCTTAATTCATGTCTTTGCGACCGTATGAACAGGTTGGATGGAAAATAAACGCTATGGTGGGCCCTGGTAAATTTTAAGGGTGGAAATCATTATCTCCACTGTTATTTGTGGTATGGTCCAAATGATCTTCCGATGTAATTCATTTTTAGGTAATGCTCTAAAAAGATCTCTAAGATAGATGCATGGTGTAGATGGTGGGACCCATTGTTGTATATAAGGCCCATCTTGATGTATATGAGACCCATGAGTGAGGCCCAATATGATGTATATGTGTCCCTTGAGTAATGACCATTGTGATGTATATTAGGCCCTTATGTGAGGTCGTGGGCCCACTATACGCTTGGCTCTATGTGGGCCATCCCTTAGGAGCAATGTTGGTTAAAGGTCCACATTGATGGGCAATGATGCTTGAATGTCCACATTGTGACCTTCCCTTAGGCCTTGATAGGCCCATTCTCGTCATTCTCTAAGTGGGTCGACCCAAATCACTAGGCCCCATCGATATTGCATGATCCATCCATTTGTTGGGATAACCCAAGATGTTGGGCTCCCATTGGTTATTAGTAGGGTTATTCCTTTTATTTTGGAGTCCACCCAGGACTTATTTTGGACTCCTCTAGGGCATCTAGCGGGCTATGAAATAGTATGGTGAAGGAGCCTTTTCTGGATCCTTAGGTTATAGGTAGGCGACTTAGGCCCAACCTTGATATAGGAGAGTATATCATTATAGACTAGAACTGTGGTCCTTCCGTGGACCCCGCTCCGTCTATAGGCCAATTATCGATGCCGATTATCAATACTGATTATGAGTATGTGACAGCATAACATCATGATACGTGCCCATACGCATTATTTGCATGCTTGTGATGAGATGAGGTTGACCATTTCATATGCCTTTGAGCAGGTTATTTATGGGACTCCCTGATAGGCGGAGTCATCCCTCATAAGTGCACGATACGCGCATGATTGATGCATGACTAGATTGTATAACTCATACATCTTGCATTATGTGATATGGTTACTATACTCCTTAGCGATATCAGGGTCATGGCCTCCACAGGCACATCGTGGAGAGCCGAATTAGATACAGGAAATACTGTTACTAGCATCGGGGCACCATAGATGTCCCTGGGTGAAAATCCCTTAACCCGATGGTACCAGAGGATGATTCCAACGTCGAGACCAATTGGATACAGGAGCGCACGAGGGTCGTATACCAGTAGGCCGCGTCTCTCACTTTGTCATGGTCGGTTGGAAAGGGGTATGACCTTACCCGCCTGAGTGAGGGGGCAATATCTAAGTTGAGTTTAACTAGCTTAAGGAATGGGTATACTATTGACGAGCCGGGCCCGATATTGGCAGGTCGATAAGAGGTCTCTTTCACTTACCCAGTTGTGCGCTCGGATAGGGGCGGCAAGCTAGCGTAGAGTGTACTAGACCCCGGTGATTATCCAGAGTGAGAACTGTACTGATATTTGATACTCTAGTGATGATACATTGATATGTGGATTTAGATGAGGATTAGTATGCTTGAGTTGCATCTTCCATCGCATAGCCTTGATATGACCGATATCATTCATGCCTTGCATCACATGGCCTTGATATGGCTGATATCATTCATGCCTTGCATCGCATAGCCTTGGTACGGCTGATAGTATTCATGGATTCGTCAGCATATTCTGCATTACTCTGATATTACATTCTGAGCACGCTTACATTGCGCACACACTCTCACTACCCTCTAAGCTTTTTGTAAGCTCATGCATGACCATTGCGTGTAGGTGACACTAGGACGCCGTAGCAGCATTGAGATTGGAGCATGCAGCGGACTTCTGGAGCTTCTGATTTTGTTATTGTATTTCTCTTTATGTGCATTGTACCTTAAAGTTTTTTATCAGAGTGAATTTTGTAATGGTGTCTTGGTTATTGTTCGTGAGTTATGCTTATGATTATACTTGTTATGAAATAAATTCACGTTGACAACCCTCCTTGTATGATCCCAGGATCGGAACCTGGTATATGGGGTGCCAGGAGCTGAGAATGGGGTACTATGGAGGTTATCGACGCCGGATTCGGCGATCAGAAGTTTTGTGAGCCCAGTTTCTAAGTTTGGGGCATGACGTAGCTAACATGATGAATTGATAATATTCGTACGGGAAGTAAATTGACTTTCACTGAGCACATTGAAAACTTGATATACAAATTATGATTCGATTTAGTGGATGAAGAACCTATTCGATTGGTTGCTTATGTGATTGGGTTCTAGGTTTTCAAAATCTCACTTTCGTATCTTAATTCTACCCATTCATCCTTGAGTGCATAAAAGATTATTTTCTGAAAAAGATTTCTAACATTAACCATTGAGATTTATTTTTCACATACTTTGCTTGAGACTTGTAACAACCCAGATTTTTCCCAACCTGGAATTAGACGTCCTTAGGCAATGGGTCAATCCTAACACCTTATTAACTTGTCAGAACTGAATCCCACAGTCTAAAATCGCTCCTTAACCCATTTCCTTCACAAATCCCACCCTTCACCACCTTGTTCTTTAAATTTTCTAAGTACTTTCACCTTAGATACTATCTTAAAATAGCTCAGTATTATAACTCGGATTACTTTATATACAAACTACAAAGGCCCAGGTACCACCTCAAACAGAAATCATACAGGACTAAATCCTTTAGAAATTAGGCGAGAATTAGCTAGTGTTAAACTAGAGTGCCTGTGAAATTAGAACCAATCACTTTAAATACGATCTGCAAGACCCAAAACTTGTAAAATCATTGACGCTAGGTTACCCTAAAATCTAGGATCAATCTCATTACCGGGCTGCTCTTGGGAGCATCTCGAAACTCCGTATCAGATCTGGACAGTACGTTGGAAGTCTGATTAACACGAAGTTAAGGAATTAGGACCGCCTTACTGGGCTTGACAGCCATCTCGGAAATCAAATCCAGATAGTGTCCCAGCGCTATTCGCTTGAGCTCGGAGTGAAGAGTGTGAGAAATGTGAAATTAATTCAAAATAAAATATCTTGAATAGTAATCTGGCACGTGTTGCTTGCGGATCAGTTTTAAGCAATCAGATCGTCAGAATCAGACCAAATTACACCCTCGGATCAGGAGAAATTTCATATACATATCCATGTACTCGAAATCTCCGATCGAGATCCGCTGACCATTGAACTGAAACTGGTCTACCACGCGTGATCTGGAATTCCGACCAAAATGAAAACTTAATAGTATGTAAATCCAGTGTTGGGGACCTTAAGTCCAACCTTTGGCTCAAGGGGGCCCGCCAGAAGTCCTCCGTTGAGCTGGAAAAGGTCCGCTTTGGTTATAACCTAAGGATACTTTGACCCGGAGTCTATTTCAATGAATTTTTAGGCTATATAAGGACCTTAAACCCTCTCTCATTGCAGCCATATGAATTTGAGAGAAACCCTAAAGAGAGAAGAGAGAAAAGAGAGAGAAAGTGGGAGAGTTGTGGGAGATCCTTCCCGCCTTTCTTCCTTGCTGCCTTAGGTGCTTAACCACCTCATTCTTATCGTTTTCCCGGCGATTTCAGCGACGTTTCTAGGTAACAAACCCTAACCCTAAACTGATTTGGGGTTTTAAGAGTTGTAGGTTATGAAATAGCTAACCTATTTCATCATATAGGTTGCCGAATCGCCGTATACAAAGCCTTAGCAAATCTATCGACTCCGTTACGATTCTACGACAAAAGGTGCGGACTTTAGGTGTATAGGTTATGGTTTTCAACGCTTTCAATGTCAGATAATGATAAATTCATGATCTGCATGTAATTGCACATGTACAAAGTGCTGTCTGTTTTCCGTTTCGATTAAAGATGAAAAATATGGAATTCTACATACTCTAGGTATTTGTAGAAAGTACCGTATACGTACAAATTTTGGAAATGTGTATGACATGATTATTTGTCGTATAAATATATTATATGTGGATAAATTACCTGTTTGGCGAAAGGACTCGCCCTAATACATGTTTTGCTTATATACACTATGTATGTTGAAATTGTGTATTCTAGAAAATACCGTATACGTATAAATTTTGGAGATGTATTTGTCATGATTATTTGCTATATGAATATATTATACATGGATAAAATACACGCTTGGCGAAAGGATAGCCCTAATACGTGTTTTGCTAACATACACCATGTATGTTGTAATAGTGTATTCTAAGTGTTTGTGAAAATGACTGAATGAGTATAGAATTCTCATTCGAGCCCGCCATGACTAATTGTCATAGATATATGATTGTTGTATTGGTGATACCCCTTCGACGAAAGGATTTCCCCTGAATCACACCACGGCCACTATGCGCTATATATGTTGAAATGTGTAGCCCAAGTGGTTGTGAAAATGTTCAAATGAATATGGAACTTGGATTCCAACTTTCCATGACTATCCGTCGTGGGTGTACGCGTGTTATAATTGGGGAAACTCCCTAGTGAAAGGATTTGGCCTAATGCCTATGTGATCAACATATGTCATGTATGTTGATGTATGTATTTTAAAGTGTTTGTTGAAATGTCTTAATGGGTAGTAATTAGTAAATTGTAATGTTTAAGGGTGTTGAGATATAATTCTCAACTTCTTTAACTATGTGTATGATTTCTTTAGATATCTGTGTGATTAGAAAATGAATATGTACAAACTCATGCTTATGTTGTACTTCATAACATGCTTAATTGATTGTATGATTTTATCTATGTAATGCATATGTTTAAATTCATGTTTACGTTGTATGATCTGTCATGGGTGATGGGGGAGTGGAGCAACGAGTGCATGCAACAGCCCTGACAACCCAAAACGGATAATAACAGACCTTGATTGTATGAGTTGAATCTTGATCCACTACTGCTTTATCTATCTGCAATTGATTGTGTTTTGGGCTATGTTTATAGTCCAGACAATCGGTAACAAAAATGAATGTGTGGCTGAGATTCATTTGCCACGTGAGATGTGTTCGACGAAACCGAGTCGTACTTCGATTGGCGATAGTGGTTGGCCACACGAAGTGCTTATGTGCTTCATATCGTTCAACTTGTTGTGCGCTCGAGCTAGCCGAGCTCGTCAAGTAACCCGATCTGTCTAATGTATGTTCACCATGTTTGGACACTACTGCTTGAACCTAGGGTACCAAACTTACTAGTTGTAACGCCCTGAAAATCGGGGGTCGAGCATAATCTCAACTCCCGAGTTCCAGAACATCACTTATGCAACAAAATGAATGATGATTGAATGTTGACTGTATTCGTGCATTGAACATGAGTGAGATTAAGCCAAAACAGCATATCATACTCCAGAGACAGTTAAATTTGCAAGCGGAAGACTGTGATAGATAGATAAAATATATAACTTATGATGAGTCTCTAGAGTGTGATAACATTACCAGGTTAAATAAATACAAGTGCAGTTCTAAAATGTACCAAATGTGAGGAAGTGTAATGCCTCCTATCCCATGTACCATAGCCCCGTCAATACAATATCAGGTCTTCATTGACCTGCTAGAGAGATACAGATAGGAGAATTCCTCCTATCATCATAGAAGTAGTCCGGCTCTGCTTCACAAGCATCGCCACCACCTGAAACTCAACAAATCTGGTTGGTGTGTACAACACCGTCCCGTAACGTGAGAGTGAGTGATCAACTCAGTGGAACAGTAAAACATAAGTTAACATGTTATCAAATCAATCAAGCAGTAATGATAAAGCAGTACAAATCAAGCATTTCTAACTACTCTTGTTAAGTGCAAAAATGATATGACATGATGCTGTATGCTCTTGCCAAACCACCCTCAAGCGACATCATCTTACGTTCGCGAATGCTTACTCCCTCAGTGCGCCACATTTACAAAACACATGCAGTGCGATGATGCTCATGATTACCAAGTTTTTATTAGTCCATTTCAACCAGCAGTATTGGGAAACTAAGGTACCTCCCTTGTATCATTCCCAAACATGATCCATTCTAGGGTCGTCAATCCTAGTTAATCTCATACGATATTATGGTTTGAGAAGCGTAGTGAAGGCATCGCAAAGGGCTCGTCACCAGTCAGCGCGGATACAGATCTCACCGTATACAGCTCAATTGCTGGCCGTCAGCTCGAGTACAGGTCTCACCGTACTCGGCTTAATCACTAGCCGTCAGCTCGAGTACAGGTCTCACCGTACTCGGCTCAACTCATACTCTAGTTGCTGTGAAAGACTCGTCGCCAATCACAGATACTTGGAGTACACTCGATGATACTACGGAGGACTCGTCGCCCGTCAGCACGAGCACAGATCTCACCGTACTTGGCTCTCACCGAAGTATCGACAACTCGAATACAGTGTCCCATACCACCGTATTCGGCTCACGAGTTAGTTGCGCAATGGTCACTACGGGGAGGCACATGGCCCCAGCGTAGGCCGACAGCTCGACCACGGTGTCCCATACCACCATGCCCGGCTCATGCGACTTAGCGGATCTAGGTACCATGGTTAAATGGGGATCGCCACTGGTAAGTTTGGTACCCTAGGTTCAAGCAGTAGCGACCAAACAGGGTGAACACACAATTACACTTAGGTTTAGTTGGCGAGCCTGACTAGCTCGAGCGCACCACAAGTTGAGCGATATAGAGCGCAAAAGCACTCCGTGTGGCCAACCACTATCGCCAACCGAAGTACGACTCGGGTTCGCCAGTCACGTCCTTTGTGGCGACATGAATCTCAGCCACAATCGCAAGTCTGGTACCGAATGTTTGGACTATATACACAGTCCCAAACTCAAACAGTTTTCATCGTTAGCATGTGAAGTAAAGCATGACAAGCAAGCAATACAAGCATGTTAGTAAGCATGTTATAAAGCATGAAATAAAACATGAAGTAAAGCATGTTACAAGCATGTTGTGGAGCATGTGGTGAAGCATGTAGTAAGACACTATCCACAAAGGGATACAATTACATACACATTACAGGTGAGTGGTTCTAGCGAACCACCGCATGGAGGGAAGCCTACTTGTCCCTAAGGGAGTCGGAAATCCCATATCAGCGCCTATCTAAGGCACTAATACATAAACACGTACTCATACAAGCATTTGCACAAACACCTAGAATACACTATTCCAACATACATGACGTATGTTAGCCAATTTCGTGTTAGGGTTGTCCCTTCGCCACGTGAGTATTTTACCCGTATATATCGTAATTATACAGCAAATAATCATTACAATTACATTTCCAAAATCCGCACGTATGCGGTATTTCTAGAATACGCAATTTCAACATACATGACATTTACACATGAACATGTATTTTTACGATTCCTTTCGCCGAACTAGCATTTTATCCACATATGATATAATCAAACATTAAAAAAACATGTCAAACATTTTCCCAACAAAAATATGTATACGGTATTTCTACGTATATCTAGAGTATGTGAAATTCCATATTCTACATCGCTAATCGAAACAGGAAACGGAAAGCACTTTGTACATGTGCATTTACACGCAGATCATGAATCTATCATTATCTGACATTGAAAGCGTTGAAAAACGTAACTTATACACTTAAGGTCCTCACCTCAGCCCTTGGAATTCCAACGAATCAGCAAGGGTGTTGGAGCTTCCGTATACGGGAGTTTCCTAGCCTAAAGAGCGTATCCGATTAGCTTTTTCATAGCCTACCACTATCCAACCTCAAATCAGACATAGGGTTAGGGTTTCTTACCTTCAAATGGGATGGACACCGTCGGGAAAACACTTGGAATCAGGCGGTGTAGGCCGTGTGATGAGTGGAAGCAGCAGGAGGAAGATCGACCTTGAACTCCAAGCCTTTCTCTCACTTTTCTCTCTCTCTCTCTCTCTCTCTAAGGGTTTGCTCCCAAATTCGTATGGCTGTGAGAGGGGCTGTTCTAAGCCCCTTTTATAACCAAAATCATGTCCAAAATAGACTCAGGTTCAAGGGTGGCTGCATATATAGGCAGTTCGCCACTTTCCAAGCTCAAAAGGGATGTTCTGGTGGCCCTCCTTGAGCCAAACGTCAGACTTAAGCTTACCATCTATGGATCCACGTGGGATTACGTTTTCGACTCGATCGGATTCCCAGATCGCACGTGGCAGACCACTTTCAATTCAACGGTCAGTGGGCCACGATCAGAAATTCTAAGTACATGTAAATGTTCCTGAAATTTTTCTTAATCCGAGGGTGTAATTTGTTCTGATTCTGACGGTCAGGTTGCTTAATACTGACGCGCAATCGAAAGATGCCAGATCACTATTCCAGATATTTTTATTTGGATGGGAATAGTGTTTTTCACACTCCCTCGCTCCGGATCGAAATAAATGGCCGTGGGACATCGGAATCGTCTGATTTTTGAGATGATTGTCAAGCTCAGTGGGGCGGTCCTGGTTCCTTAGCTTCATGTTAATCGGACTCCCGATGTGCGATCTAGACCCAATACGAAGTTTCGTTTCATTCCCGAGAGCAGCCGGGAAATGAGTTTGGTTCTAAACTTTAGGGCAACCTAGAGTCACTGATTTTGCAAGTTTTGGGTCTTGCAGATCGTATTTAAAGCGATCCCAACGGATTTCATGGCTAATCGAGTTTTGCACTTAGTTAACTTTGTTACATTTCTAAAGGATTTAATCCTAATTGTTTTCTGGTTGAGATGGTACTTAGGCCATTGTAGTTTGTATATAAAGTGATCCAAGTTTTACTACTTAGCTAGTTTAAGATAGTGTCTAGGGCGAAAGTGCTTTGAAAAATTGAAAGCACAAGGTAGTGAAGGGTGGGATTTGTGAAGAAAATGGTTTAAGACGGGATTTGAGGCTTTAATTGAGCGTTTGGAAAGTTAAACCTGTGTTAGGATTGACCCATCGCCTAAGGACGTCTAATTCCATGTTGGCGAAAATTCGGGATGTTACACTAGTAAAATCCCTTTTAACCATGGTACCTCGATCCGCTAAGACTCATGAGCCGGGCATGGTGGTATAGGACACCGTGGTCGAGCTGTCGGCCTACGATGGGGCCACGTGCCTCCTCGTAGTGACCAGTGAGCAACCAAACTCGTGAGCCGATTATGGTGGTATGTGACACTATATTCGTGCTGTCGGCCTACATTGATAAGGTGATGGGGGAGCGGTGTTACCTTTGTGCGTAATAGCCCTGACAGCCCTTTGTAGTACCTCGAGCATACTCTGAAATTGCAGTGAGCCTTAGAGTTTTGCCGCGGTGTATAGAGTATGAACTAGGCCTCTTTCTATATAGTGATGAATCGTTAAAGAGGTGATGGGGGAGTGGTGTAACCTTTGTGCGTAACAACCCTGACAGCCTTTGCAGTGACCTAGAAAACGCACCATCGTTTGAGATTAACTAGGACTGATGACCCTAGAATGGATCATGTTTGGGAATGATACAAGGGAGGTACCTTAGTTTCCCAATCCTGCTGTTTGAAATGGACTAATAAATACTCGGTAATCATGCTCATCATGCATTGCATGTGCCTGGAAGATGTGGATCACTGAGGGATGAAAGCATGCCGCGAACGTAAGATGGTGTCGCACGAGGGCGGGTGTGGTGAGGGCATACATCATGACTGCATTCATACTTGCATTAATAAGAGTAGTTAGGAGTGTTTGATTTTACTGCTTTATCATTACTGCTTGACTAAATTGATAACATGCTAACTTATGTTTTATTGTTCCACTGAGTTAATCACTCACTCCCACGTTACAGGACGGTGTTGTACACACCAACCAGATTTGTTGAGTTTCAGGTGATGGCGATGTTTTTGAAGCAGAGCCGGACTACAATGATGTGGAGGAGGAGTTCTCCTACTTGTAGCTGTCTGACAGGTTTATGAAGACCTGTTATTGTATTGACGGGGCTATGGTACTTGGGATAGAAGCCATTACACTTACACATTTGGTATATTTTGGAACTATACTTGTAATTATGTAACCTGGTAATGTTATCACACTCTGGAGACTCACCACAGTTTTTATATATTTTATATATCTATCACAGTCTTCCGCTTGCAATTTAACTGTCTCTGGAGTATGATATGCTGTTTTGGCTTAATCTCACTCATGTTCAATACACTAATGCAGACACGTTTAATCATCATTATCTATGTTGCATAAGTGATGTTTTGGAACTCGGGTGTTGAGTTATGCTCGACCTTCGATTTTTCGGGATGTTACAGTTGGTATCAGAGTATGATTTTGATTAAACCGGACTTGAGTTATGGTCACACGACGCACTCTAACTTAGGAGGGAGCGACGGAACGTAAAAACAGTTATAGGTATCCCGATTTCACCAATTGGCGAAGTTCACTGAAAACGAACGCCGAAATCGAGTCCGTATTCAACCATGGTCACACGGGACGACCTTAAAACATTCCTAGGCCATCTATAAATGATTCTAGATTACACTCCACCTTACCTCAACCGTTGAAAATTGGTAGAATACGGGATAAGAGTGATGATGATAACTACTCCGAATCCTCGGAGCTTCTCTGGACTCCTCACAGAGACTTCTCGAATCCATGAGGAAAGAAAGCAGAAAATAGAAATAAATTCTAATACATTCAAAATTGATTAATGAATGACTAAAAATGAGTTCACAACCCTTTAAATAGGGATACTAAGTAATGGGAATGAAATCAGAAACAAACTACAACTAAAACTCCTAGAATTTGTGACTTACAATAAGGTCGTGATGTCTACTAGTGCATAAGGTTTTTGGCCAAAAATAGTAAGTGTCCTATTTGGCTTTACCAAACCGTTCTCCTAATTATTCTAAGCTCTTTTCACAATGGGCGTAACTCCTAAAGCCCAAAGGATGAAGAGTAATCAAACTAAAACTACTATTTTTAGTAGAACGAAATTGAAACAGGGAAACGACCGTCAATTGGGGGGTCTTTTTTTGCAATTCTGGGCTACACAACCCAGCGTAACAGGGTTGGTTGGCTTCATTAGCTCGTTCTAGCCCAAATTTATATATTTTATGTCAGATAACTCATTCCGGATTGCAAGATATGTCCAATTTGCCAGAAACTACCCGAAATGGAGTGAATCGGGGTCGGGGGCCTACCCACGTTAATCCAGGGGTACCCAGGGTGGGACCTAGTGTTTTTTGGGGCCTAGGGGACTGGAGGAACATGCCCATGGGGCCCCCCTTTCAAAAATAAAAAAATTATCGGCGAGGCCCTCGCCCGGTCGGCGAGGCCTCGCCACCTTCTGGGTTGGGCCGGGCCCGCGGCTTGGGCTGATCGAGTTTGGGGGTCTTAGGACCCCCCTGATATGTGGGCCATCCACTGAAAACCTCTCAAAGGCCTACCTCCTTCACAAACCTCCCCTCCAAGTCACTTTCTCTCTCCAAACTGGCTGTTTCTCTTCAAAATCACCCTTACAATCGTTCTCCCTACTGATTTCGACCATAACCTATCCATTCCAATCATCCACAGTAGTCCCTTCCTCCCTACCCTCTCCGTTTTCCTCATTTGGACTCCCACACCCCCCATTTAGAGCTCAAAATCGAGCAAGCCCTCTAACCCATCCATTTTCTTCATTTTCCTTTCTTTACTCCTTGTCAGTTGGGCCTCTATAACCCCTGATGAGAACCAAATCTGTGGAGAACCAAAACTCCAGTCCATTTTCTCCCTTTAGGGCCCGTTCGGCTAAACTGCATTAGGTGAGTTAGGTGAATAGAATTGTATAAGTAATAATAAATGTATGTGTAGGCATGGTCCCTAGATTGGGTGTATCCCATGTTTTCCGACACCATGTTTAGAATGTATGCAATTAAAAGTAAATTTTGAGATTTCCTTTCAAATAACGTTTAGAAATTCATTATCCTGGGATTTGGAACTCCCATCTCACACTTTCCCACACGAGGCTCATTTTTCAAAGCCTATACCATTAATTTTAATCCCCACCCACCCTCTTACCAACCATGTCACTCTCAATCTCGAGGAGGGATTAGCAATGCAAGCCTATTAAATACAACGTAAGACCACTGGCCAAATAGGCCCTTGGAGTTTTAAACCTAGAGCGGTGCTCCTAGATTTCGACAGACCTGATTGTATAGGAAATCCAACAAATTAATAATGTGAACCCTAGGACCCTCTTAGCTGGTGTGAGTATGTGTGAAATGCTCGAGCGTCAAGTACAGACAACTCAATTCAACTTAGACAACATTTGACCCTACGCGATAAATAATTTCTTGTATTAGAAATGATCTGAAATCAGCTAGTGTATAAGAATAGACTTTGGATTATACCTAGAGGAAACTTCTATATCCCTTGGATTTAATGATAGGTCAAATCTATACACCCCTTAGAATCACCTTCTCAAGGACTTAGTACAATCGGGAACACGGAGTAGAGAAACTACATATAAGCGAGGTACTCGCGGTCTGAATCGAATTCTCAATCCTGGTAGTGACCAATGACCTCTATGCTCTGATCAAGCAGAAGGTCGGGATCAACTAGGATTGAGAACTGATACGATACATTTTCTGCCCTCATGAGGCAGAAGATCTATGTATCCGGCTCAGACCTACTACGCAACTTTCTTCCGTGTTGGCCGAACCACTTGCAACCAAAAGTTTATAACTTCATCTTTGAAAAGTATTAGGAGTATATTGCCGATAGCGACTTTGTCTTTTAGGCCCAAGAAATTACCCAAATGGGCAACAAATAGTTAGGAATTAGGTCCTAAATTACATGCCATGTCAGCATACATTTTGTGCATATGAACGTAGAAAGATATCCTGCCTATTAGGCTTGACATGAGTACATAAGGTAGGTCGGGACCGTGATGATAGTCCTCCTTTGGTAGACTTAGGCATCTGACCTCAAACTCACACCTGCCCTTGAAATCAACCACATTACCCATCATTTTTAGCTCCTTTCGATACCCATAGGTACCAATGCCATAATACACATTATCGATGAAAAGAAGACTAATGTAGTGGGAGACCACATCCCATTCGTGTCAAGGATAGGTCCTAAATTACACCTTATTCCGACATACGGAAAAGGACATAGATCTTGAAGCCTGGAGGTAGAAATAATTTTTAAGGGAGGTAGAACATTATGAACCTAATCTAGTTAGGTCACCTATTACACCTCTTTGATCTGGGTGGTGCAGCGGAAGCGTGGTGGACCCTTGCCCCATTAGCCCAGGATCGAAACTGTGCTCGTTGAATACGAACATTATAGAAGCCCTAGCAAGTTCTACTATGAGAAACCATTTTAGGATCATCTAGTAAGATTTGATTCACCTTTTCCTTGGACATAGATAATAACAAGGACTCTCATAGACTAAGGCCTAAAGGGCAACCTTAGACATAAACAAGTTATGCTTTTCAATGATGGACATTCTCTACGTTTCTAGAGTGATCGGACTACGGAGTCACTGAAATATACAACTGCGAAACATTCGCGGCTTGACCCAATTCTCAATCCTGGGTGACTACCGATGGACTCTCTGCTGACGAGCAGACGACCAAGATCCACCAGAATTCGGAAGGAATACGATGAGCTTTCTACCCTGGCTCGGTAGATGATCGATGTATCAGGATCAAGCACACTATAACCGTCTCTCCGTGTCAATCAAACAATGAAAACAGCTATCTTACTCTAAATTGTTGGAAATTGTCGTCGAGACTCTAAATAGGGAAAGAAATCCATTGTAGCACACCATTAAGATATAAGCAAGGGATATAGAAATAAGTTTTAAGGGGGGTAGACTAAAATGAACCAAACTAATATACACTCTACCGTGCATAGAGACTTGAAAACAATAAGTCTTAGACAAATGAAATAATAAAATCTTTCCTTATTACCCTTACGCAATTTCGGGGACGAAATTTTGTTTTAAGGGGGGTAGATTGTAACAGCTTGGATTTTTCCCAACTTGGAATTAGACGTCCTTAGGCAATGGGTCAATCCTAACACCTTATTAACTTGTCAGAACTGAATCCCACAGTCTAAAATCGCTCCTTAACCCATTTCCTTCACAAATCCCACCCTTCACCACCTTGTTCTTTAAATTTTCTAAGTACTTTCACCTTAGATACTATCTTAAACTAGTTCAGTATTATAACTCGGATTACTTTATATAGAAACTACAAAGGCCCAGGTACCACCTCAGACAGAAATCATACAGGACTAAATCCTTTAGAAATTAGGCGAGAATTAGCTAGTGTTAAACTAGAGTGCCTGTGAAATTAGCACCAATCACTTTAAATACGATCTGCAAGACCCAAAACTTGTAAAATTATTGACGCTAGGTTACCCTAAAATCTAGAATCAATCTATTACCCGGCTGCTCTCGGGAGCATCTCGAAACTCCATAACAGATCTGGACCGCACGTCGGAAGTCTGATTAACACGAAGTTAAGGAATTAGGACCGCCTTGCTGGGCTTGACAGCTATTTCGGAAATCAAATCCAGATAGTGTCTCAGCGCTATTCACTTGAGCTCGGAGTGAAGAGTGTGAGAAATGTGAAATTAATTCAAAATAAAATATCTTGAATAGTAATCTGGCACGTGTTGCTTGCGGATCAGTTTTAAGCAACCGGATCGTCAGAGTTAGACCAAATTACACCCTCGGATCAGGAGAAATTTCATATACATATCCATATACTCGAAATCTCCGATCGAGATCCACTGACCGTTGAATTGAAACTGGTCCGCCACGCGTGATCTGGAATCCCGACCGAAACGAAAACTTAATAGTACGTAGATCTAGTGTTGGTGAGCTTAAGTCCGACCTTTGGCTCAAGGAGGCCTGTCAGAAGTCCTCTGTTGAGCTGGAAAAGGTCCGCTTTGGTTATAACCTAAGTATACTTTGACCTGGAGTCTATTTCGAAGAATTTTTAGGCTATATAAGGACCTTAAACCCTCTCTCATTGCAGCCATACGAATTTGAGAGAAACCCTAGAGAGAGAAGAGAGAAAAGAGAGAGAAAGTGAGAGAGTTGTGGGAGATCCTTCCTGCCTTTCTTCCTTGCTGCCTTAGCTGCTTAACCACCTCATTCTTATCGCTTTCCCGGCGATTTCAGCGACGTTTCTAGGTAACAAACCCTAACCCTAACCTGATTTGGGGTTTTAAGAGTTGTAAGTTATGAAATAGCTAACCTATTTCATCATATAGGTTGCCGAATCGCCGTATACAAAGCCTTAGCAAATTTATTGACTCCGTTATGATTATAGGACAAAAGGTGTGGACTTTAGGTGTATAGGTTATGGTTTTGAACGCTTTCAATGTCAGATAATGATAGATTCATGATCTGCATGTAATTGCATATGTACAAAGTGCTGTCTGTTTTCCGTTTTGATTAAAGATAAAAAATATGGAATTCTACATACTCTAGGTATTTGTAGAAAGTACCGTATACGTACAAATTTTGAAAATGTGTATGACATGATTATTTGTCGTATAAATATATTATATGTGGATAAATTACCTGTTTGGCGAAAGGACTCGCCCTAATACATGTTTTGCTTATATACACTATGTATGTTGAAATTGTGTATTCTAGAAAATACCGTATACGTATAAATTTTGGAGATGTATTTGTCATGATTATTTGCTGTATGAATATATTATACATGGATAAAATACTCGCTTGGCGGAAGGATAGCCCTAATACATGTTTTGCTAACATACACCATGTATGTTGTAATAGTGTATTCTAAGTGTTTGTGAAAATGACTGAATGAGTATAGAATTCTCATTTGAGCCCGCCATAACTAATTGTCATGGATATATGATTGTTGTATTGGCGATACCCCTTCGACGAAAGGATTTGCCCTGAATCACGCCACGGCCACTATGCGCTATATATGTTGAAATGTGTAGCCTAAGTGGTTGTGAAAATGTTCAAATGAATATGGAACTTAGATTCCTACTTTCCATGACTATCCGTCGTGGGTGTACACGTGTTATGATTGGGGCAACTCCCTAGTGAAAGGATTTGGCCTAATGCCTATGTGATCAACATATGTCATGTATGTTAATGTATGTATTTTAAAGTGTTTGTTGAAATGTCTGAATGGGTAGTAATTAGTAAATTGTAATGTTTAAGGGTGTTGAGATATGATTCTCAACTTCTTTAACTATGTGTATGATTTCTTTAGATATCTGTGTGATTAGAAAATGAATATGTACAAACTCATGCTTATGTTGTACTTCATAACATGCTCAATTGATTGTATGATTTTATCTATGTAATGCATATGTTTAAATTCATGTTTACGTTGTATGATTCGTCATGGGTGATGGGGGAGTGGAACAACGAGTGTGTGCAACAGCCTTAGCAGCCCTAAACGGATAATACCAGACCTTGATTGTATGAGTTGAATCTTGATCCACTACTTCTTTATCTATCTACAATTGATTGTGTTTGGGGCTATGTTTATAGTCCAGACAATCGGTAATGAAAAAGAATGTGTGGCTGAGATTCATTTACCACGTGAGATGTGTTCGACGAACCCGAGTCGTACTTCGATTGGCGATAGTGGTTGGCCACATGAAGTGCTTATGTGCTTCATATCGTTCAACTTGTTGTGCGCTCGAGCTAGCGGAGCTCGTCAAGTAACCCGATCTGTCTAATGTATGTTCACCATGTTTGGACGCTACTACTTGAACCTAGGGTATCAAACTTACCGGTGAAATCCCTTTTAACCATGGTACCTCGATTCGCTAAGACTCATGAGCCGGGCATGGTGGTATAGGACACCGTGGTCGAGCTGTCGGCCTGGCTGTGGCCACGTGCCTCCCTGTAGTGACCAGTGTGCAACCAAACTCGTGAGCCGATTATGGTGGTATGTGACACTATATTCGTGCTGTCGGCCTACATTGATAAGGTGATGGGAGAGCAGTGAAACCTTTGTGCGTAACAGCCCTGATAGCCCTTTGTAGTGACCTCGAGCATACTCTGAAATTGCAGTGAGCCTTAGAGTTTTGCCGCGGTGTATAGAGTATGAACTAGGCCTCTTTCTATATAGTGATGAATCGTTAAAGAGGTGATGGGGGAGTGGTGTAACCTTTGTGCGTAACAACCCTGACAGCCTTTGCAGTGACCTAGAAAACGCACCATCGTTTGAGATTAACTAGGACTGACAACCCTAGAATGGATCATGTTTGGGAATGATACAAGCGAGGTACCTTAGTTTCCCAATCCTGCTGTTTGAAATGGACTAATAAATACTCGGTAATCATGCTCATCATGCATTGTATGTGCCTGGATGATGTGGATCACTGAGGGATGAAAGCATGCCGCGAACGTAAGATGGTGTCGCACGAGGGAGGGTGTGGTGAGGGCATACATCATGACTGCATTCATACTTGCATTAATAAGTGTAGTTAGGAGTGTTTGATTTTACTGCTTTATCATTACTGCTTAACTGAATTGGTAACATGTTAACCTATGCTTTATTGTTCCACTGAGTTGATCACTCACTCCCACGTTACGAGACGGTGTTGTACACACCAACCAGATTTGTTGAGTTTCAGGTGATGGCGATGCTTTTGAAGCAGAGCCGGACTACTATGATGTGGAGGAGGAGTTCTACTTGTAGCTCTTTAACAGGTTTATGAAGACCTATTATTATATTGACGGGGCTATGGTACTTGGGATAGAAGCCATTACACTTACATATTTGGTATATTTTGGAACTATACTTGTAATTATTTAACCTGGTAATGTTATCATACTCTGGAGACTCACCATAGTTTTTATATATTTTATATATCTATCACAGTCTTCCGCTTGCAATTTAACTGTCTCTGGAGTATGATATGTTGTTTTGGCTTAATCTCAGTCATGTTCAATACACTAATGCAGACAACATTTAATCATCATTATCTATGTTGCATAAGTGATGTTCTGGAACTCGGGTGTTGAGTTATGCTCGACGCTCGATTTTTCAGGATGTTACAGGACTAGTAAAATGTTGGTTGGGAATTGTGTTGAGGGTCAAATATTGCATATTGGACCTCATTTATTACTTGGTTTTATGAACATGATAATGTTTAAAATCTTATTTTAATCATGTTTGTGTTGCATGGTGAAATTAAGAGCTTGGATTGAAAAGGATGCTAAAAGCATAGATTTAACACTCAAAGATCCAATAAAACTAAGTCAAGAATGAAGAAAATCGAAGTTTTGAAGTGAATTTGCATAATCCTCGACTAGTCTTGGCTCCTACTCGACTAATCAAGGTTCCTGCTCGACTAGTTGAGGATTCCTCGACTCGAACTCTAGCTGCAGAATCTTCTAAAATCAGTTCATCCTCGACTAGTCGAAGGAAACCCTTGACCAGTCGAAGGTGACCCTCGACCAATCGAGGATGGTCCTTGACTAGTCGAAGGTTATGCAGATGTTGGCGGACTGTGTAAATTTGAGACGGTTTACGGAAATTTTCAACTCGGTGCGAAAGGAGGTGATGCAAAACTATAAATAGGGGTCCCCGGGGCATCCCTAGGCATCATTTAGGGTTTGAGGAGTGGAGAAAAAACATGGAGAAGTTGTCGTTAAGAGTTTTTCTTCCATTTCCTTAGCTGTTTTTATTCTTTTCTTAAGAGATTCTACTTCAATCATGTCTATGGTTGGCTAAACCTTTTAGCAAGGGCCAAGAGGTGAATCTTGTAGTGTGATGGGATGTTTTCTATTACTTTGATTCATATTTAAGTTGAACTATCTTTGATTCTAGTTTATTATTTAAGATATACTTTTAGTTTTTAATGGTTTGTTATGACTTAAATTACAATAGATCTGCGATAGCTTTGAGTTTGTTCTTTTCATGTATTGAGATTGTGAAATTAGAAAATCCTGTTGTTCACCTTCACCCCATGGGCATGGTTGGGTGATGGAATCCTACCTAATCTTAATAACTCTCTTATGATTGGTTGTGGGATTGGTAAATCTTGTTGTTTGCCTTGTCTCATGTGCATGGTTTTGTGATGGAATCACTTCCAGTTCTCATACCTTTCATCCATTGAGAATTAGGTTAAAGGAAGTTCAGATTTGGTTGTACTGAGATATCTTCCAATTAGATAAGATGGGACTCTGACTCCAATTGTGTCCTTGAATCAAGCATAGATCTTCCTGATCTCTACAAGTGGATCCTTGGAAACCCTAATTACCACCTTTAAATTTTTAAGTTTTAATTACCTTATTCAAAATCACTCTATCAAATATTCCAGATTTAGGTTTGCATCTTCTTCTAGTTATACTTCTAGTTGCTTTTAGAATTACTCAAGAGATTAGTCCCTGTGGATTCGACCTCGGTCTCACCAAGATTATTACTACATCGCGACCCTACACTTGGGGTTGTGAACAATGGGGTGGTCCTTAATGAATGGCAGGTTATTCGACGGTTGATGTTCAAGAGATGTAAAGACTTTGTTATCTAATTTGCCCATTGTAAACGTGTCTACTTCATCCTATATATCAATTTCAGGACTATTTTCATCGTGTGGTTGGTCATCAACAACCACATTGACTGATTCTTGAATAGTTAGTGTCCTCAAATTGTATATTCTATAGGCACAACTATTGGTAGAATATCCTTGGAAAATACCTTCGTCGCTTTTAGAGTCAAACTTACCTAGATGTTCTTTGTCTTTAAGAATATAACATTTACTACCAAAGACACGAAAATATTTTACATTAGGTTGTTTTTCACTCCACAATTCATGTGGAGTCTTGTTCAGTCCTGCCCTAAGATATACTCTATTAATTATGTAGAAGGCTGTGTTGTCGGCTTCGGCCTAGAAACTTTTAGCCATGTTTTTACTATTTAGCATTACTGAGCCCATTTCCTGTAATACCCTGTTTTTCCTTTCAACCACTCCATTCTGTTACGGTGTCTTTAAAGCTGAGAATTCATGTCGAATTCCATTCTTATCACAATATGATTCAAATCGATCATTCTCAAACTCTCCACCATGATCACTCCTTATTCAATTTATGAAATAACCTTTTTTATTTTAAATCCTTTTTGCCAACTTCTGGAATCCTTCAAATGCATCGGATTTTTCTCGAAGAAAGGCAACCTAGGTGAATCTTGAATAATCATCCACTACTACCAAAAAATATCTCTTTTTCCCATGGCTGTCAACTTTAGTAGGTCCCACTAGATCCATGTGCAATAGGTCAAGAGGTTTGGAAGTTGATATGGTGGTTGTCTTTTTGTGTCAAACCTTTATCTGTTTGCCTTTTATAAAATCACCACACACAATCTTCTCCTTTTTCCTGATCTTAAGGAGACCTTTTACCAAATTTCTTGAGCTTAATTTTGCCAAATTCCGATAGTGGACTTGCCCAAGTCTTTGGTGCCATAGCTTGGAATCATTATTTAAGGCCATGTGGCATTTTGTGGATGCCATGTGGCATTTGTGGATGAAACACTTTCTCCACTGCTTTCAATTACATAGTAGTTGTCACTAGTGCGAAGACCTTTCATAACAACTTTACCTATGTGATTTGAGATCTTGCACATATTTTTGGAGAAGGTTACAGAATACTATTTATCATAGATTTGGGGTATGCTTAGGAGATTTTGTTCCAGACCCTCTATGCAAAGAACATCTTTAATCTTGGGCAAGCCAGGCCCAACTACTATCCCTCATCCAACAATCTTAACCGAGCTTCCATCACCAAAAATGACTAACCCACCATCAAATTCTGAATACTCACAAAAATGGGTCTGATCACCTGTCATATGTCTGGAGCATCCACTATCAAGATACCACTTATAACTACTGCCTGCCTTAAGTGCAGTATGAATTACAAAGCAGTTGTTCTTGTTCTTTACAACCCATTTGGTGATAGTTTTCTTAGGAGATGACACTTTATCTTCATTTTGGAGTTGTTTGGATTTTTTAGGTATTTGTGCCAGATTTCCTTGTTTCATTAGTTCCCTAGTTTTTTTATTCAATTGATCCACTTGATTCAACAACTCCACCATCCTTTCAGTTTTTTTTTTTTTTTAGGTGGAGTAGGGTATTTTCTTCATTCATTTAATGTACGTTTTGAAGGACTCTTAGTTTTTTGGACTAATCTTCCTGCTGGTTTAGATTTTTCTGTATGGTTCAGCTTGGAAGTGGAGTGAGACTTATTGGATACAAGACACTCAAACTTGTAATGTCCCAAGTCTCCACAGGACTGACAGATTGGAGTGGTTTTTGTGTTACTCCCAGATGCAACAGTTTTCCTAATCACGGGTGGTGCAGGTACCGAGCTTGGCTTTCTCGATTCATAGCCTAATCCTCGTTTGTCTTTATGGGTTCTTCCCATCCCTAGCAATTTATCTAGTTTTTCACTGCTTTGTGAAAATTTGTAACTAAGTTCAATAGACCGTTCAGACTTTTTAAATCGAATCTTAGTTTGTGGTTTTCATTTTCGAGTTCTTCATTTTCTGATTCTAAAACTTTGATCTGTTTCTTTAGTTTTTGACTTTCAGATTCAAGGGATATGGAAGTTCTTTCAAGCTTGTCATTTTCATTATGATATTACTGAAGATCATTTATCATTTATGTGTTAATTTCTGATGTTTCATCTAGATCTTTTTGCAATTGTTTAATTTTATTTTCTGAAATGCCAAGTTTTCTGAGAATACCGATGCTATGTATGTAGAGTTAATCATAAACATCATGTATACTTTGTTTTTCTTCTTCTTTTTCCTCATTGATTTGATATTCAATTATTTCTTCAGTATCTGTATCTTCCATTTTTGTTAAGATCTCCCTCAAGGTTGTTAAACCATTTTCAGAGGAACCTCACTTTGATATCAATTGAAATTGCTGTTGTCACGCCCCAGACTCGGTAACCGGAATCACAAGGAACCTGATGGTCGGTTCTGGCCGTAACAGCCTCCATAATACCCCATTCTCAGCTCCTGAGGCAGGTTCTGATCCTGGGATCTTACAAGGAGGATTTTTTTGATAACAATATAATCATTTCCAATACGAGCATACCCAAGATCACAGCAAGAACATCTGAGAATAACAAAGGCACACATCGCAAAATTTACTATAAATTTGAACTTTTACAATCATCCATATGGTTCAAAAGGACATACATGAGATAAAAGGAAAAGAGAGAAAGGGCAGCAACACTGGAGTCCTCAAATGCTCAGCTCTACTCCATGCTCTACTGCTATGTCGCCTGCTTTGGGTATCCTGCACGCATCAATCGTGCATAAGCTTATAAAAGCTTAGAGGGTGGTGTAGGTGTGTGATAATGGTGCACAGAAGAGTAGTAGGAGATACAAGGAGAGAAGCATGATCAATGAGGATATCACTAGCCTTACCTAGGCTTATCATGAATAAGATGCAATGAGTACTGGGTACCATGCTAAGGCAATACATGAAGGGGCTTGTACAACCAATGCTAATGCAATGCAAGTAATGTCAGTGCTCATATCTAAACCACAAGTCATGTATATTTTCGATAATAGGAAATCACCGGGGTCCATTACACTGCTGAATGACTGCCGCTCTACAGACCCCGCACAGTCAAACGAGCGTAAGAGACCTCACTACCCGCCTGTGGACAACCAATCACTAACAAGGCTTGAAGGTAGCGGACCCATTTACGAGCTGGTCAGACTCAGCCTAACAATGCCTCCTCACATCAGGCAGGTAAGGCCACACCCCTATCCAACCGACTACACGACAGTGGGAGTCGCGGCCTAATGGTATAAGGCCCTCGTGCACTCATATATTTCTACCTGGTCACGACGTTGGAGCAGATCCTTGGTACCATGAAAGTTTTGGAAATTTCACCCATGGGCATCCTATACACCCGGTATGCTCAACTAATATTTATGGTGTCCACACATACGGCCATCCACGAATACCCCTGTGGAGGTAAGGCCCTGATGAAGTAAGGGCGGATATCCATAAGCTATGCAATGCCAGATGCATGAATCACACAATCACCCATGCATCAATCCTAAACATCCATCTCTCGGGGAGATACCAACATGTCCTACACAATGACACAGCTATGGCCAATCATACCTCAACCAAGCATGCATATGATGCATATAGGAGTGGGCCATGAAGATGAATAGGGGTGTCAACGAAGTGAAGATGAACTCTCTACCTAACCATAAAGGGTTTAGGTACTTAACCAATTCCTCATAAGGAATACAACCTCTAGTGGGGGCCCATATACCTGGGGTAGCCCACGAGACTAAGGAGAATAATGATATGGGCCTAAATAGATAAAACGAGCCTAGCAAGGATCTATGGTGGGCCTTTAACCACCCATAGAAGCCCATGGGCCTACCTTAGGGCCACCAATGTGGACATCCAACCACAATTGGTCCCCAAGAGGTAGCCCATCTCTAATTGATTATGGATCAAGGCCCAAGGCCCACACAACATTAGAAATAAGAAACGGGCAGCCATTACATACCACATACATTCATGTTGGGCTTCAGAAAGGCGGCCTAGGGCCTATCCAAAACATGGGTCCAAGGGAAACACACATAGCCCAACCCATATATACCACTATGGGCCCATAGGGGAAAGATTAGGGCCCAACATAAAGGCCACTAATCCCATATATTGTGGTGGCCTAGTGGGCAGCCCATTGCTCAAATCACATGGGCAAATGTCATACTCTTAGTTAAGTAAGTTGGGCCTACAACCCGGCCCAAGTATAAAGTTGATTTGGTGGGCAACCAAGGGCCCATATACTTGTGTAATCCGGCTCACTAATCCAATACATAGTATGGTAAAAATGGCCCAAGAGTTCAATGGGCCTATCTGGAAAGTTCTAGCCCAATTGATCCTAAAGAGTTCAACAACTAGCCACATTCATGGACCCAATTAAAATCAACTGTGGTGGGCCTCAAAAGTGCATTTATTAAGCCCAACATTTAAGGAACTAAAGGTATAGATTATTACCTCTAACATTCTTCACAATGTGGTGGGCCCCACTCCTCGAAATCTCAGCCTAAAGGCCAAGCATAATTATAACAAGTTGTTGTCCTAAATTTGGGCACTCCATTGGAGTGGGCCTAGGGCCTCTAAAACTCTGGAAATTGAGAGCCAAGGTCCCTCATCATGCATACAATAAGAGGAAACCCAAAAAGGTGGCCCACCATCAGTGGAAACATTTTTGAATAATAGTTTTTAGCAAGGCATATTACTGGACTGCATAGTAGAAACTTCTGGCAGTCCAACCATCTTGGCCCATTCTTTTGGATGCCCAAATGGGGTCAGTTGGGCCTGAAATTTTACAGAGTGACACTTCCATAGGTTGGACACACCCACACAAAAGTTTAAAATTTTTTTATATTCCTAAGTATTTTAATTAATTTAAACAAAACAGTCTGTCCAAAAATCAGACAGACCTGGACGTCCCAACGTGGTGGGCCAGTCCGGCCCTCGCCACGGTGTGCATAGGGGTCCATTGGCCCTAAAATTTTATGGGTAGGTCCTACCATAGGTGAACCATAACTCCACAAAATTTCAGGATTTTTGGACATCTAAGAATATTTTAATTTATTTAAAGAAATCAATCTGTCCTGAAAATCGGACTGATCTGGACACCATATTATAATAGGCCGTTCCAGCCACCACCATGGTGTATACAAGTGTCCATTGACCCCAAAATTTTGTAGGTGGGTCCTAACATGAGTGGACCACCTCTCTATAAATTTTTATAATTTTTATACACCCAAAAGTATTTTAATAAATTTTGAAATTCCAACCTGTCCGGGGTAGAATGTTGCTGGAACAGTGCAGAAAGTCCAGACTGTCCACCTCACTTGGACCACACATTTGGGACCCCAATGAAGGTCAGATGGGGCTGAAATTTGGTATGGTTGTAGGTGGGTCATAAGGCTATAAGAATCATATATTATTTTGTTTCAGTATTCCCACCAAAGACCCATAAATCAAGCTCCAAGGTGGCCCAAAAATTTGTTCAGGCAGATTTGGATAGCAACATGTAATAGAAATGATTAAAATATAAACATGGTTTTCCATGGGATTTAACGCCAAAAATTTGTGTGGTGGACCACCCTAGTGGGCCCCATAAATGTACAGACCTTCCCCATCATTAAATACCCCTTACATGTATCCCATTTAGGTGGATTTTGGGGCCACATGTCTAAGGATGGACCGTTATGGGCGTCCAAGCTCTATGGTTGGTCTGAATTTTTGTTGGCCTACAAGGTGGGCCACACATGCAAGATCAGAATTCTATCATAAAGAAAAAAATAAAGAATCGGCCACAAGAGGAGGGGTTCCGCCACATTGAGGCCCTCCCCTTCATCAATCACACCATACATTCCTTCTATTCATATGTTACAACAAAGATCTACCACATGCATATTCTAGATTTAAGATCAATGGTTAGGATACCATCCCAACCATGATTCTAGGGTCTAGATGACCTATCATGCTATGGAATCCAAGTAATCCTCCATGATGGGGGCCTATAGAGGGGAAACCCCATGTATGGACATACATGCATCAAATAGGCCATTTGGCCACAACTAAGGGATGATGTATGATCTCTACCATGGATTGGTGGGTCCTACACTTCCCACAAAAAAGAGATCTAAGGACATGAAAATAGAAATCCTAAGTCCTAGAAATACACCCACCTTAGATTGCTCCAAACTTAGACCTCCTAGCTCCTAGTGTACCAAGGGATCTATATCAATGGGTAAGATTGGATTTAGATGGTTGGATTTAGAGGATTAAAGGGGAAATGGGGCTGGAGAAGAGAGGGAGATGGAAGGGAAGTTGCTGGATTTTTTTTTTCTTTTTTACAAATGGAAGAGAAAATGAGAAGAAGGAGAGAGAGAGGATTTGTAGGGAGAAATGATTATGTTGTAAGAAAGCAAATGATAGCCTATGGTGACAATAACAATGTTGCTATACTTAGGATAAGTTTGGGTGGTTGCTAGTTGGGTAGTGTCAATTCCATGCAATAGTGTAATGTATGTGTGTGTGTGTGGTGTGCATGGGAAATTGTGCCATGGAGGTGGTCCATATGCATTTATACAAAAAGTGGGCCACATGATAAGCTGCTCATAACTTTTGATCCATAGGTCAGATTGACGCACAAGATGCATCGTTGGAACCGCAACGACTATACGAACAAGATGGCATAGGTCTCGAGTCGATCCGAGTCGGGTCTATATGACCGAACTCAAGGTGATCGCAAACACAATCCGAGGGTCACGGGTCGCCGGAATTCGACCGGTAGGACCGAAAGACCATGATGAACAAGATGCATACTCACACACACACATGCACACATGAGAACTGGGGTCGGGTCTCACAGCTGTTTACATCACTAATACTGAAGGACTCTGAGTTAAGGTCCTAGACGGGTTTAAATAAGACTTTACAATTATTTCCTTTTATTTTAAAACTTGATTGCCTAACTTAAATGATTATTCAATTTAAAGCAAGTAAGGCAATATAACTCTAACGGCTTCCAAGCCAGTCAGAGGATCCAATCACAAAGGTGATTAGAGATATGCAGATATATTAACTAGCCTAGTGTTGTGCGCTTGTTTGTGGAATGTGATTCCTATCAATGAATCGCATTCATTCAATCATGTATACTAAATTAAACATTCAAGCATATATAAGCATGATTAAACAGATGTGCAAATGACAATTCCAAACACAAGCATTTATAGTGGTTCAGCTACGTGCCTACTCCACTCCCTACATTGACACTTAATTCCATAGTGCACTGGATTTCACTATCAATGATTTTAAACAGGTTCACCAATAACCTTTACAGTCCTACACTAAGGGCACTATTTATGTTCTCCGCAAGAACCCACATTTAGGCCCACTGGCCAAGGTCCTACACAAGACACCTATGTTTAGGCCCACCGGCCAAGTCCCACATAAGGCACCTACTTTTAGGCCCACCGGCCATGGTCCCACACTAGGAACCTAATAGAGTTTGTGGATAGCAAACTCTTAGCCTCAATCTTACACGAGGAAATAGACTAAACTTTTGAACTCTTAAAATGACACTAACTTATCGGATTGAGTTCTCTCTTGTAGCTTGTCTCGGGTTGCTAGATCTTCGCACTCTCATGCTTGAATCAGCTTCCCAGTGTTCCCCCGATTGCATAGATTGGATTCACCTGTTGGCTCAGCTTCACGATCAAAAACCTTGCATAAGATGTACCTAAAAAGGTGACCGAGGTTATGGGAGTTGGTTGAATCTCCTATTTAGGATAATGAGTGGATTTCATAAGGGATTCAACCTATGGACTCTCTAGAGTATCAAAGAACCAACGATTTTTCTATTGGTTTGGTCTTTGTACTCTAGAGAAAGCACGAGTTCATGTTTTTCATTAATTGGAGCTTTGAATGCTCATAGGAGTGAAGGATCACAATGAAGAGAACAAGAACTGGTATGGATAGAGTCTAAATGGGCTAGGATAAGCTTGGGATACACTAGAGACTCCATGGTGCCTATTTCCACTAATTTTGCAAGAGCCGCTTTTATAGATAAACGCTTCCAACGAATAGAAAACGGCTAGAAAATGGCTAGTTTACAGTGCTACCAAAGCCAACTTTGGTATTACTGAACTTGCTTCGGTGGTACCGAAATATCATTCGGTAGTAGCGAATTAATTCCTTAAGTTACTGATCAAAATAAATCCTTTTCAGTGGCACCGAACATTGTTCGTCAGTGGTAGTTGGTGTCACCGAATTATCCAGTCAGTAATACCTAATTATAGTCATGATGTTACTGAATAGTTTTATGCCCCTTCGGTAACACCAAAGGTATCTTCGGTGATACCAAAGGTGTCATTCAGTGACACCTTCTTCCTACCAAAAGTGGATAGATTTTCCTATTTGTCCTTTTAATCTTTCAACAACTCGGGATATGTAAAAGCGAAGACTATAGGATATAAAATATGGACTTGGAATTGGCTTAGAATAGATGACCTAAGTAGGTATTCCTATTTGGGTTGAGATCATCTATTTGCAAGGTTAAGATCGTAGAAGCAGTTTTGTCTTCAATGTGGCTTTGATGCTTTTGATCCAGTTGCATCATCGTTCTTCACTTGCCAAGAACTTATCTGACTACAAGACACAACTAGTCACATAATTGATAAAACATGAGTGCAAATAAGTACACTAACAAAATATACTAAAGTTAGACCAACCTAACTTTTGGCTCGGCCAGCCTAACTACCTTTGGTTAACCCAACACATTTCAGACAAAGTATATGAAAAGGCCAAACTATATGTCCTAGAGGGGGGGGGGGGGGGGGAGGAGTGAATAGGACTACGCCGAATTAAAAAAAACAGTGGAATTTAAATAAATTAAATACAGATACCAATAGACAATTCCACAATGCTGAATTTAAAGACAACCTCAAAAGAACGAGTATTGAGAGGTTGATATAAATGTTGTTCTATGGATAACCTTGCACCAGAAAAACTAAGGGTTTATGGCAGGACAACCTTACTAGAACGGTTTGTGTATCAAAAACTCAAACTGATACAGAGGGATAAAAAATAAATAGCAATGGAATGAAATCTAAGCTATTACAACATTCCCATACATTTTGCATAAAAGAAATTACAACATTCTCTACAATACAAAAAGGGAAATTACAAGCATCTACAAAAATAAATAAACATTTAAACCACAAGACACAAAGAATTGTAGTGGTTTGCTTGCATGTACACCAACTGTTAAACAACAGCCACACAACCACTCTACTCCTAATATCCTCACACAGTGGATATTAGCGTTCAGTATGAAAATAGGTTTTTCCAGGTTCACCTAAAACCCTCATAATTGTGTCTTTCAAGTGGGCTTACACAATTCAAAAAACCCCTTATTCCAAGTTTTCTGGATCACCTCAGACAAACCAAAATAGAAATTTTTTTGACACAATCTCAAAAACTAAAACAAAGGAATTTACAAAAACTGTAAAATACCTGGATATTCTCTTTGATGCAGCCCAGAAGAACCAAGTCAGAGTAGAATTTCAACGTAGAAGTTCAATGTCCAAACTCACTTATGAAATGGTTCTAGGTTCTACATTGATTTTAAATTAAATCAAGTTGCTCTATTTGATTTTGATTCCAAGAAAAGGGCAATCTCAATCCCTTCTTCAAATATGATTGGAATAAAGAATACAAAATCAAATATAGAAAAGCTAAATGAAGAGAATATTAAATGAGCACGATATAGCTTAAAAAGAACACTAACTTATCTCTCAGAGTGACGAGTTGAATTAGCTTGAGTTGAAAAAAATACTCTGAAATTCGTGTTCTATTTATAGATGAAGAAATCGCATTCACGATTGGTCCTGTTGACACTATGAATGGTCGTAGGACCAACAGATTTTTGAAATTTTGAGCGCGATCGGATAAAGTCGTTCCACGACTGGTCGTGACCTATCCACAACTGGTTGTGTGGAGCCTGATTTAGTAGCTGGAGTTTAAGTCGTAGTTGCAGGACTGGTCGTGAACGAGTCGAGCACTGTTCACACGACCGATCGAGTTCTCTCCAGGATTGGTTGTGGCTTAACACAAAAAATTCTGAAAATTTGCAACAACCTTAGGACTGGTCGTGGAATTTCTTGGACTGGTCAAGCCAGTGCTAGGACTAGTCAAACAGAGTCCAGGACTAGACGAGAAACAGTCTATTCACTTATAAAATGATCTAATTGAATTATCTATTCAAAATGACCTACCCTAAGGTCAATCTAAGGTCATTCATACCTTATTAGTGAAGTATGAACATTGAAACTTCTTTTCCTTCAGTTGATAGTTGATCTTCGAAGTTCACGAGCTTGAGGTCTTGACATATATAGACGCTTGAACTGGAGAACTTTTGAAGCTTGAATTTGTAGTTACATTGAAGCTTGAGCTTGAGGTACTTGAGTTGAACTTCACCTTGAGTCTTGAGTCCCAAAGTACAGACTATTGTCTTGCCTTTAAAGATGGCTTTGAAACCTTGAACTTTGAGACTTTGAAGGAGTGAACTATGTACTTGATCTTACATTAGAAGTTCTTGAAGTAAAGACCATTGTCCTTGTACATGATTTGCATTGTCTTAAATATATCGATGCGCTACACAAGACACAGATTCCAAGAGGTTTTGGCACTACAAAATTTGATTATTATAGGGGCTAAAAACCATAGCACTTACAGTATATAGCAAGATAGAGTTTTTTCGCATAAATTTCGTCTAGCCCAACCTGTCTGTTCAGCCAGCCCGAATGTTCAGTCAAGTTTCCAGTAACATTAGATTTTCGGATCTCAGGGAGATTCAGCTTAGTTGAACCTTGTGTTCGGCTAGCCGAATTTTTAAAAATTCTTATCACGTAAAATTTGAGTGTCGTTGGAATGATATCATTAAAATTCGGCTAGCTAAACCGAAAATCAGGCCAGTTGAATTTCCAAATATCTTGGCTATAAATAGAGGCCTTCTCTCATTCATTTCAACAAAAAAAAAATTGTGAGCAATATACTCAAGCAAGGAGAGAAAGTTAGGGCCTTCTTAAACTATTTGTGCGGTAAATCTGATATTTAATTTCTCTTATTCTATTCTATTTCTCAAATTAGTTTTAATCATTTTCAATAGAGTAATTTATACTCTACTTGAGAATTAGAGAATTGAATTTGTAGCATTAGAGTTTTTGTTTATTACTTGAAAATACATTAAATCCCTATATTCTTTTTTGGGTTGAACACATATATGTCTTCATCAATATCCCAAGAAAGAAGATCGCTGCAATCAAGCTACATTTACGTGTACGACTCGACATCTGAAGAGAAGTATTATATTTACTTTTATTATCTTTTGAGTTTTTATAAGATAACCCATAAATCTCAGTGGGCTGTTTTGTGGTGAGCCCTTGAAAATCATAAGAACTATATAAGGTTGTTAAGGTGAACCTGTGAAAACCTTTAAATAGTGAAAGCTAAAATTACGTGGGTAGTAATTTTGGGAGTGGAGTAGGTGTGGGGTTAAGCATCAAACTGCTATAACTCCTTGATCAGTGGTGGTGAATATTTATTTATTTATTGCTTTCCTTGTGATTGATTGTCTCTTGCTAAGTTTGATATTTTGATCTTAAAGACGTCGTAGAATAAGGTTGTCCTGCCTAAATATTTTAGGTGAAGGTTGTCCTATGAAGTATTTGGAATCAAGATTTCAATACTCTAAGCAATTGAGAGTATTTATTTTATTATTTTGCATTATATCAAAATATTTTGTATTGTCTTATTCACAACCCCCCCCCCCCCCCCCCCCCCCCTCTAGGACATCTATAACTCGTCCTTTCAATAAGTTCTACAAGACAAAGTGACAATGTTCCACTAGACGAAGTGATGGGGTTGTTGAATAAAGTGATGGGCTTCTAGCAAACAAAGTGAATTGGTTGTCAGACATAGTGACGAGGTTCCACTTGACGAAGTGATGGGGTTACCAGGTAAAGTGACTTGGTCTTCCACTAGAAAAAGTGAGGCGGTTGTTGAAAAAAGTGATGAGGTTCCACTACACAAAGTGATGAGTTTGCTACAAAAAGTGATGAGATTGCTAGATAGTGACGAGGTTCCACTACACAAAGTGATGAGGTTTCCACGAAAAGTGATGGGGTTCCACTAAACAAAATGATGAGTCGCCAGATAAAGTGACAGAGTTCTACTAGACAAAATGACTGGGTTGTTAGACAAAGTGATGGGGTTCCACTAGACAAATTCGCATGTGTGCTAGAAAAAAGTGACGGGTTCCATTAGAGAAAGTGTTCGGGTTACCAGACAAAGTGATGGAGTTCCACGACACAAAATGGTGGGGTTACATTAGATAAAGTGACGAGGTTTCACCAGACAAAGTGATTGGGTTGTTGGAAAAAAGCTAAGGGATTGTTAGACATTTTGGAGTAAATTTCATATGAATGCGGATTGCCTACGACACTGTATCGCATGAAATTCCTTAGCTTAGAAGCTAGGTGGGACCACCATGATGTTTGTGAGAAATCCACCTTGTCTATCCATGATCTGGCAAAATAGATGGATGGGGTGGATTTCTCACAATTCAAGGTGGGCCTCACCTAGCCATTGAGTGTAGGAAATTTTTGTGATACCGTGTCGCAGGCAATCGATGTCCATTTTATATAATCATTAGGGTGGTTCTCGTAAAATTCAAGGGTGGAAATCTCTTTCCTAAATAGTTTCTTTTGTATTGCCTACATGAATCACAAGTTAGCCTGATTTTTTTATTTTTTGGATTAGGGCTCAAATTGGGATTACACATCTAATGGTTAGAGTGGATTTTGCATACACATCCTGGTGGGTCTAGCCAAAAATTTAGTCCCAAGCCCCTCTCCAACTTTACAGAGTTTATTTGAGAGAAAAGATTTGTATGACACGTTATTCTTGATTTTGACGGGTTCACCATGATTTTTGTTAAGATCCACTATGACCATTGGCTATTAAATTCCATATTAGGCCTAGAGATGAAAAATCACATTAACCTATTATTCCAGTGGTCTGCACCAAAGGAAACAGTTGAGAGAGGGACGTCTATCCTTGGTTTTTAAAGGCCCCACCATGATACTTATATGAAATCTACTCCAACTACTTAGATTACACAAAAAAAAAAAAAAAAAAAAAAGCATGTGGCCCAAAAAATCATACCTGGACATGAATCACTTGGGCCACACTAATAGAGCATTTTGGAAGGTGAGCATTGCTCTGTTTCCACATGATGGAACTAATTTTTGGTCGTGGCCTAACATGGGGGCACACCTGGTAGCCGGGGTTGATTTTTATAATACCTCGAAAATTGGCATCCGAGTACATAAACTTCGATCCCAAGTTTCTGGGTGTTAACTAAATAAAAATGCACATGTGACCTCATTCATATTCACACTCATTTCACACACAAGCAATCAGAGTAATGCAATTCAATTTAGCGAATCCCAAAGTGAGGTAGAGATAATGAAAATCCAGAATTATAGGGCTAACAGTCAAAATATAATTAAATATGATGTCTGCCCAAATGGGTATTATACAAGCCACGATATACATATCCAAAATGATTAAAGTGTGAATTTTTCAGTTTAGTCCAATCTTCTAAAACACAACATCGGCAGTACAAGCCACTTTAAGCTCACTCGTCTAAGATCTCGATAGTACCTACATCGATAATATTGTATAGTTGGTATTTTAAAACACTGTCCCAGAGTGGGAGTGAGTGATCAACTCAATGGTTCCATTAACTCTAAGTTATGCATGTTATCAATTCTACTAGCACAAGTAATGATAAAGCGACTTAAATACCTAGTTCTTAAATACTCTTATTAATGTACGTGCATGTGGTCATGAGATTATGCATGCCCTCACATTCCAACACTCCCTCATAAGCAACTCTGACACCTTATTCACAAATGCCAACACTCCCTCAATACTCGACCACAGTGCCCAAGTCACCACAACCTATGCTAATACAATGCTATGAATGTTCATGTTAGCTGAGTATTTAATTAAGTTCATTCATCCAGTAAGATTGGGGAAGCTGAAACACCTCCATTTAATAATGGTCTTATTTAGATCACTTGGCCCAAGGCGGCCATAGTGGCTCTAAGCCTATGATCCACTATGGCCGCCTTGGGCCAAGTGATCTAGAATGATACCCAAAGGTGTGAGGATCAACTTTGTATGGGTCGTCACCCAAACACCGAGTATGATCACTCAGTTCCAATGTGCAGGCTTGTCACATTAAACCAAATCACCATAAGAAAAGGGTTCATCACCCAATTCCATTCATGCCCGGGTCGTTCGAATGGTACGCTAGCACAGAACCATTGTTGAGTGTCAAATATTACATATTTTTCATGTTTATATCTTGGTTTTATGAATGTGATAATGCTTAATGGGTATATTTTATACATGTTTGTATTGTAAGGTGAATCTGAGAACTTGGATTGAAAAGAATGTTAAAATCATGGATTTGATGCTCGAGAATAACCAAGGTAAAGAATGGATCTTAGGAGACCAAGATTGAATATTTCAAGACCCTAAGATCCAAGGAAACCAAGTGGAGAAGGAAGGAAGTCGAAAGTGCAAAGTGCAGAAATTCACAAAATTTGAATTTCACTGTCTATGTTATTGACCGTTGGTTGATGACATCGAAGCCAGTGTCCGATGACATTGACCACCGGTAAATGACATCAAAGAATTACAGAAAATCAAGTTTTGTTACTGGACAAATTGGATGTAGTTCTCAATGACATCGAAGCCCTGTTCGACTGCTTGAAGGCCAGCTCGATGACATCGAAGGTAGTTCGATGACATCAAGATTTTTGGAGCAACTCGCTGGAATACTCTGGACACATTCTTAATTGATTGAACACCCTTCGATGGCATCAAAGGATTGTTCGATGACATCGAAGGTATGTTCAATGACATGAAAAATCACACAGTGCGAAAGGTGTTGTTCAGTGCGAAAAGGCACGACTTCCGGATTCAAGTTACCTTCAATGACATCGAAGTTTGTTTGATGACATCGAACGTGTTATGCAGAGTGCATAAATTTGAGGTGATTTCCAAAGACGGACAAAGAAAGGCTATAAATATAGGTTCTTTGAGGAGTTTTAAACATGAATTAGGTTTTAAGAAGCAGAGCCAAAGGGTGGAGCAGTTTCCCAAGAGTTTTTCTTCTTTCCTTTCTATTTTTAATGCTTTCTTTTAAGGTTTTAGATCCATTCATGTTTATGGTTGGCTAAATCTCATACCTAGGGCTAAAAGGTTAAGCTTGTAGTGTGTTGGGATTATTTTCTTACTTTGATTCTTGTTCTTGTTGAACCTCATTGATTTCTAGTTTGATATTAAAGGAATATTTTTAGTTTTCTATGATTTGTTGTGACTTAAATTACAATAGATGTTGTGATAACTTTGGATATCTTCTTTTCTTGTTTTAAGATTATGAGATTGGTAAATCCTGTTGTTCACCATCATCTCCTAGGCATGGTAGGGTGATGAAATCCCTTCCAACCATATCAATACTCCTTCATTAAGGACTAGATTAATGAAAACTTCAGAGATTTGATTTAATTGCTTTATCTTTCAATTGAATAAGATAGGACTCCAATTCCAATTGTGTTTCTTGAATCAAGCAAGGTAGCATCTTGATAGCTACAAGTGGATCCTTGGCACCCTAGTTCCCACATTTTAATTAATTGTTTCAATCAAAATTATTCACAATTATTTTCTTTTATTCCAGATTTAGGTTTAGATCTTATTCTAGTTCTAGTTCTAGTTATTTTCAAAATACGTACAATTTTAGTCCCTATGGATTCAACCTTAGTCTCACCGAGATTATTACTACATTGCAACCCTACACTTGGGGTTGTGAACAACCATTGGCTGGGTAATTTGACGGGAGTCGTTCGAACAATGATATATCACCTCCATTGGTGCTTGTTGGTCACTACGGGAAGGCTCGTCACCCCAACGTAGGCCGACAGCATAGACACATTATCCCATACCACCATGCCCAGCTCCTGAGATTTGGGGATCGTATCATTAACAATTATTAGTAGGCCTCTCTAAGGTATGTAGTGCTTCAGATTCAGGCAGGCGTGATCATACATGCTGGACACAAATGGTTGGTTGGCTTTTAGGCTAATTCAGTTGACTAAGACTAACTCGGACATATGCGGTATTGGGTGCAAGCATCCTGTGTAGTCCGACTACAGCCAGTTATCCGCGTTCGGCCTGGATCAACCAGACTAGTATCGAGTAACCAATCCAATCAAGGCCGCCCTCGTAGATTAGTAGTTTGCCAACCAACCCTACTGCCCAGGTAGTCTCGGTCAGTCAATCACACTAATAAATTGACTATTACGATTATAGGGAGGGATATAAATAGTTAATCAAAAAAATTCTACTTTATAGTGCATTTCATCGAACATGTAGGTGGCATTACACTAAGATAGAAATTCATGAAACGTAAGCGGCCATATAAGTGCGCACTGGTTAGCATGCATTCATTCCACGCATTATATCAATAATCAATTGGCACTAAGTAACACGCATTTGTTCATATGTTACCCAAATTAATAATCAACACTGGTTAACATGCATTCATCTATGCATTACACAAATTATTAATCGACACTAATTAGCATGCATTAGTCCATACATTACCCAAATCAATAATCGACACTGGTTAGCTTGCATTCATCTATGCATTATACAAATCATTAATCAACACTAATTAGCATGCATTAATCCATACATTACCCAAATCAATAATTGAGACTAGTTAGCATGCATTCGTCCACGCATTACACAAATCATTGTTCGTCACAAGTTAGCATGCATTCATCCATTTATAACATAAATCATTAATTATGACATGGGGTTCGATAAACAGAAACCTAAGAGTAATGGTCCACACCTTTGAGTGGTGCGCCGGGTTTCGGGCTTACTCCTAAGGCTAGGGCCCCGCAGATTGGCTAACTGGGGTTCTATACTAAGACGGTTGGCTTGTAAGAGCTCATGCATTTGGTTATCAAGGACCGATTTTGAAGAAGGGTTTACTAATTACCTCTAATTGTCATCGGGGAGGTTTCGACAATGCGGTGTGGTGCAGCTTTGTCATCGGCTAAAAGCGGCATAGAGGATCCCCCAAACCAATCCCTCTCTCACACCTTCTCCCTTCTCTCTTCTTCTCTCTCTCCCCCTTCTTACAGTAGAAATTCGTATGGGAGTGAAAGGGTGGCTATTTACAGTGCCAGAATGTGCATAAATAGCCCCAGTGAGCCTTTTTCTAATAAACTTTCCCTACGGGAGGCTGTTTTGATTTACAGGATCCTTTCGGGGGCCCACTTACTCATCTATGTCAGGGGAAAGGTGCCCCACTATAGGATCTATTTTTGGACACAATCGGGCAGCAATTGGACGCTCTGATTAGCCATGGGGGCCCCACTTATGATGGACGGTCATCGGTGATCAATCGGGGTGGTGGCTATACGGATATGAGTGGGGAAATATCCTTAACTCATACCTCAAGTTTGGTTGTGATCTAACGGTTGAAAGATGATAACTTCACAAAAGATTGGATGGTCTATTTCACATAAATTTCTATTTTAAGTCTAGGGGCTTTACGCGTTTCAAGCGCCTAAATTTCAGCCCAAGTTGAGCAGTTCTGGGCACTATCCTGGCTGGCCATCCGCGATGGACATCAAGCCTTGTAAGATGGTCATTATTCTATAGTTTCATGTCTAGCGGATCACTAATGTGCGCTCTATATCTAATTCGGTGAATCTGAGAATTTTTGGGATGAATTGGGCAGCAAGATTTCTCATGTACAATGATTAGGGTTTGGATTATCTAAATTCATAGTGTGGCCTATTTGCAATTAGCGAAAATGGTGATTCAGATCTAAATACCCTAATTAAAAACTCTAATTTAATTATGTTAGAAACTACTCGAATTAGTAAAATATACTAAAAATAGAAAATTCTAATTTAATCATATAGGATGATTCCTAGTATAATTATAAGAAAATCTTAAAAAGACACTGAACATAAAAACTCTAAGACGGAAAAGATATGTGCGGTCCATTGGATACATGAAGTTGTAGAAATTTTCAGTTTCAACAAGTCTATTTCATATATTATTTTTAGAACTTTTATTTATTATATTATTTTTATTAATTTTCTGATAACTCATCATCAAGTCTTGTTTATCCGTCAACAAATTTCATCTCATTTTGAGTTATAGAAAAATTCTAAAATTTACGAAAGTACCAACTACCTGAAACCAATGATTTTGGTATAGTTTCCAAAACTTCCTAAACTTAACTTACTTTAAGTTTTGTTTTTATTTTTTATTTTTATTTTTTTGAAACTACACTTATCAAGCTTCAATCTGGCTTTTGAATCACCTCAATCGGAGTTGTAGAAAAAACAGATATGACTTTTTGAAGTCAATACACTGAAACTGTCAAAATCCGAACATTCCAATATTGCTGAACAGGGTTACTTGGTTCAACTGAGTCCCATTCGGTGCAACTGAAATTTGTTGTCTAGATTTACTTGGTGCAACCGAGCATTGCTATCCAGATTGCCCTAGTTTGCTCGGTGCAACAGAGTTCCACTGGTTCAACCGAACCTTGCTGTCCACGTTCCCTAAAATTCTTAAATTTCACTCGGTTGGGCGGTTTTGGTGGATCCAAGATCACTCCTTTTGGTCTCGAACATGTGCGAATACACACACGGACATGCACTCAAGTCAATAAATCAAAGGAATGCCCAAGGACATCCAATTTTCAAGTTAACGAAAATCTGGGACGTTATAATATTACATAAACATCACACACATCACACTGGGGCCACCCAAGCCACAAATCCATTTTCTAGCATAGGCGACTGTGATGGATGGGACATGGATTGCATAGGGTAGCACAAAGTACCACCCAAGCCACAAATCCATTCGCTAGCATAGACGACTGTGATGGATGGGATGTGGATTGCATAGGGTAGCACATAGGACCAATGTGTATATGCTTTTATCGACCTTGCCATCTATTTTTAGGGATCATTTTATTACATGATCACAAATTTGGGGTAGGTCCAAATATAAGGTGGACCACACCACAAGAAACGGTGATGATTGGACACCCACTATTAAAAACTTTTTGGAAGCTACAAAACTTTATTAAGATGATATTTATATTTTCTCTTCATCCATGCCTTTGTGTCCTTATCAATAGGTTGGATGGCAAATAAACACAACAGTGGGCCTGGAGAAGTTTTTAATGGTGAGTGTTTAATCACCACTATTTCTTGTGATGTGGTCAACCTAAGATTTTTATCTGCCTCATTTTTTTGGTTCATGCCCTCACCTTCACTGGCAAAATAGATGGGCAACATGGATAAAACACATTCATCATGGTGGGTGTTCTAGAGATTTTTTAGTAGCACATAGTACCGACGTGTGTGCGCTACACCAGGTAATTTGAATCTTGAAAAAGAATGCCAGGGAAGCGGGCCAGCGATATGGTTGGTGTGGATACTTGTCGTGCAAAGACGAAATTATTAGCTCCTCGAGCTCCCACTTGTACAAACAATTCAAAGGAGATCAAAGTTACATGGGCCCCAAAATGACGTAATTATTATATCCACGCCGTTCATCCATTTTTTAAAAATCATTTTAGGGCATGATACCAAAATTTATTCATATTCAAAGCTTAAGTGGAACACACTAGAAATAGCAGTGAGACAATGATTCTCACCGTTAAAATATTCATAGTGCCCTCCATAACATTTATTTTCCATCCAATTTGTGCATGAGGTGAGTAAAGTATGAATGGATGCAAATGGAATGTAACATACTAATAAATGTATAGATGGATGTGGTGCACCATCTCTCTAAATACTTTAGATAATAATATCAATGACGGCTCAAATCCCTCCTGATAGAATCAGGGGATGACCACAATAAACTATTCTCCTATGATAGGTTTGCTACAATCTCTCCTGCTCCCAGCACATATGCACATGAAGACAAGAGGCTTCCCAATGGCCAATTGGGATAACTAATGGATATCCTACCCTAGGGACCCAATAATCTCCCTAGGGTAGGAAAGTCAGGCTTCTTCACACAAAAGAATGTTACTCCTATGTCGCTCGAGGCATTTGTATGGTTCGATGTAACGCCCTGAAATTCGGGGGTCGAGTGTGAACTCAACTCCCGAGTTCCAACGCATCACTTATGCAACATACACAATGATGGTTAAATGTTGTCTAAGTTAGAGCAATAAACATGAATGAGATTTTACCAAAACAGTAAATCATACTCCAGTTCAATTGTATAAATGCAAGCGGAAGACTGAAATTTTATATTCAAAGTATGTAAAGTAACAAAATTTTTATGAACTCCAGAGTATGAGTACTAACTGAGTACCAATATACATGTATTGTTTCTAAGTCAAAAATCAAAATACAACTCCCAAGAGAAGCCCTGAAAACCCCGCGATGCAGCCAACCTAAGCAAAGCCGTCAGAGTACTGCATAAGGAGAAACTCCTCCTGATCCTCATCGAAGTCGGGCTCCAGCTCCTAAATCGAGGCGCCATCTACACCTGCGACAGAGTCTGGTGGGTGCTGTAAACACCGTCCCGTAACGTGGGAGTGATTAGCTAACTCAGTGGAACAATAAAGCATAGGTTAACATGTTATCAATTCAATCAAGCAGTAATGATAAAGCAGTACAAATCAAACAAGTCTAAATACTCTTATTAAGTGCAAGAATGAGATGACATGATGTCGTATGCCCTTGCCAAACCACCCTCAAGCGACATCATCTTACGTTCGCGAATGCTTACTCCCTCAGTGCGCCACATCTACAAAGCACATGCAGTGCGATGATGCTTATGATTACCAAGTTTTTATTAGTCCATTTCAAACAGCAGTATTGGGAACTAAGGTACCTCCCTTGTATCATTCCCAAACATGATCCATTCTAGGGTCGTCAATCCTAGCTAATCTCATACGATATTATGGTTTGAGAAGCGTAGTGAAGGCATCGCAAAGGGCTCGTCACCCGTCAGCGCGGATACAGATCTCACCGTATGCGACTCAATTGCTAGCTGTCAGCTCAAGTACAGGTCTCACCATACTCGGCTCAATCACTAGCCGTCAGCTCGAGTACAGGTCTCACCGTACTCGGCTCAACTCATACTCTAGTTGCTGTGAAAGACTCGTCGCCAATCACAGACACTTGGAGTATACTCGAAGATACTACGGAGGACTCGTCGCCCGTTAGCACGAGCATAAGTCTCACCGTACTCGGCTCTCGCCGTAAGTATCGACAGCTCAAATACAGTGTCTCATACTACCGTATTCGACAGCTCGACCACGGTGTCCCATACCACCATGCCCGGCTCATGCGTCTTAGCGGATCGAGGTACCATGGTTAACGGGATCGCCACTAGTAAGTTTGGTACCCTAGGTTCAAGCAGTAGCGACCAAACATGGTGAACACACATTTACATTTCGGTTTACTTGATGAGCCTGACTAGCTCGAGCGCACCACAAGTTGGGCGATATGGATCGCAAAAGTACCCCGTGTGGCCAACCACTATCGCCAACCGAAGTACGACTCGGGTTCGCCAGACACATCCTTTGTGGCGACATGAATCTCAGCCACAATCTCAAGTCTGGTACCGAATGTTTGGACTATAAACACAGTCCCAAACTCAAACAGTTCTCATCAATAGCATGTGGAGTAAAGCATGATAAACAAGTAATACAAGCATGTTAGCAGGCATGTTATAAAGCATGAAATAAAGCATGAAGTGAAGCATGTTGTAAAGCAGGTTTTAAAGCATGTTGTAAAGCACTATACCAATAGGGATACAAATACATACACATCACAAGTGAGTGGTTATAGCGAACCACCACATGGAGGGGATCCTACATGTCTCTAAGGTAGTCGGGAATCCCACATCAGCACCTCTCTAAGGCACTAACACTCATGCATTTACACACACAAGCATTTACACAAACACTTGGAATACGCTATTCCAACATACATGACGTATGTTAGCAAAATATGTATTAGGGCTATTCGTTCGCCAAGCGGTTATTTTATCCACGTATACCATACTCATACTACAAATAATCATGACAATTACACTTCCAACATTTACACATATGCGGTATTTCTAGAATACATAATTTCAACATACATAGTGTTTACAAGCGAGCATATATTACGGCGATTCCTTTCGCCAAACTAGTATTTTATCCATGTATTGTATAATCATATATTAAATAAACATGTCAAACATTATTCAAAAAAAAATACGTATACGGTATTTCTACGTATACCTAGAGTATGTGAAATTCCATATTCTACAACGTTAATCGAAACGGGAAACGGAAAGCACTTTGTACATGTGCATTTACATGCAGATCATGAATCTATCATTATCTGACATTGAAAGCGTTGAAAACCGTAACTTATACACTTAAAGTCCTCACCTTTGCCCTTGGAATCACAACGAATCAGCAAGGGTAGTAGAGCTTCCGTATACGGGAGTTTTCTAGCCTAAAGAGCGGATCGGTTAGCCTTTACATAACCTACAACCAACCTACATCAAATCAGACCTAGGGTTAGGGTTTCTCACCTTAAAACGGAGTGGATACCGTCGGGAGAGCGCTGGATGGAATGAGGCGTGTAGGCCGTGTGATGAATGAAAGCAGCAGGAGGAAGATCACCCACAAATCCCAAGCTATTCTCTCTCTTCTCTCTCTCTCTCTCTAGGGTTTTTATCCCAAATTCGTATGGCTGTGAGAGGGGCTGTACTAAGCTCCTTTATAGCCAAAAACATCCCCAAAATAGACTCAGGTTCAAAGGTTACTGCTAATATAGGATATTCGTCACTTTTCTAGCTCAAAAGAGAGGTTCTAGTGGCCCTCCTTGAGCCAAACGTCAGACTTAAGCTCACCACACATGGATCTACGTGGGATTACGTTTTCGAATCGATCGGATTCCCAGATCTCACGTGGTGGACTACTTTCAGTTCAACGGTCAGTGGGCCACGATCCGAAATTCCAAGTACATGTAAATGTTCCTGAAATTTTTCTTAATCCGAGAGTGTAATTTTTCTGATTCTGACGGTCAGGTTGCTTAATACTGATGCGCAAGCGAATGGTGCCAGATCACTATTCCAGATATTTATTTTGGAATGGGAATAGTGTTTTTCACACTCCCTCGCTCTGGATTGAACGAATGCCGTCGTGGGACATCGGCTGGATCTGATTTTTGAGATGATTGTCAAGCCCAGTGAGGCGGTCCTAGTTCCTTAGCTTCGTGTTAATCGGACTCCCGATGTGCGATCTAGACCTAATACGAAGTTTCGTTTCATTCCCGAGAGCAGACGGGGGTAATGAGTTTAGTTCTAAACTTTAGGGTAACCTAGAGTCACTGATTGTGCAAGTTTTGGGTCTTGCAGATCGTATTTAAAGCGATCCCAACGGATTTCATGGCTAATCAAGTTTAACACTTTGTTAACTTTGTTAAATTTCTAAAGGATTTAATCCTAATTGATTTCTGGTCGAGGTGGTACTCGAGCCAATGTACGGAAATTTACGGGTCGTTACAATTTACCCCCCTTAAACAAAAAATTTCGTCCTCGAAATTTATACCTTTTCGTAATCCTCGAGAATCTGAGGGTAGTTCTTCCTGACCTCGGCCTCAGTCTCTCAAGTAGCTTCCTCCTCGGAATGATGTGTCCAAAGTACCTTCACAAGTGGGATGACCTTGCTACGCAGTACCTGCTCCTTCTTATCAAGGATACGTGTCGGGCGCAGCTCATACGTAGCATCCTCGCTCAATTGTACCTGCTCCCATCTGATGATATGCGAAGGATTAGGAACGTACTTCTTCAGCATAGATACATGAAATACGTTGTGTACAGAGGCAAGTGGTGTGGGCAAAGCGAGACGATACGCCACATCACCCACTTGATCCAGTATCTGAAATGGACCGATAAACCTCGGTGTGAGCTTCCCCTTCTTCCCAAACCGAAGGACTCCCTTCATAGGGAAAACTCGAAGGAACACATGATCCCCGACCTCGAACTCCAGCGGTCGCCGCCTCGTATCGGCGTAACTCTTCTGCCTGCTCTGCGCTTTAAGTAATCGACGCCTGATAATGTCTATCTTCTCGATAGTCGTTTGTACCAACTCCGGGCCAACCAGACTACGCTCGCCAACCTCTGTCCAACAGTGCAGTGCCCTACAAGGTCGACCATATAGAGCCTCATATGGCGTCATGCCAATAGTCGCCTGGAAGCTGTTGTTGTAGGCGAACTCTGCGTACGGAAGACAGTCATCCCAACTATCCTTGAAGTCCAACACACATGCTCGCAACATATCCTCCAGAATCTGATTCACCCGCTTTGTCTGCCCATCAGTCTGAGGATGAAACGCCGTATTGAACTTCAACTTCACACCCATCGCCTCCTGGATACGAATCCAGAAGATAGATGTGAACCGCGTGTCTCTGTCCGACACAATCTCTAAAGGAACCCCATGCAGACGGACGATCTCTCTGATGTACAGTCTAGCCAGCTCGTCTGCAGAGTTCGCAACTCTGATAGGGAGGAAGTGGGCCGATTTGGTCAACCGGTCCACAATCACCCAAATGGAATCGTGTCCCTTCCTCGTCTTCGGCAGCCCTGATATGATATCCATGGAAATGAAGTCCCACTTCCACTCCGCTATGGGCATGGGCTGAAGTAGTCCAGGAGGTCGGCAATGTTCTGCCTTGACCTGCTGGCACGTCAGACATCGAGATACATACTCAGCAATGTGGGCCTTCATGTTATCCCACCAATACGTCTGTCTCATATCATGGTACATCTTCGTGCTACCAGAATGCATCACAAGCTTCGAGTTATGGGCAGACTCGAGAAGCTCGCGTCTCAAGTCAGCCACATCAGGAACACATAGGCAGCCATGGAATCGTAAACCCCCATCAGAACCAACTCTCCACTCGGAGTCCACGACGTCGCTAGCCTGCTCTCGAAGCTCAGACAGCTGTATATCACCCTCCTGGGCCTCAACAATCCTGTCGTCAATAAGTGGCCGCACCCGAACGTGCGCAACACACTCAAAAGGCTCCTCGACAGTGAGTCTCTGCTCGAAGTCCCGTACGAACTCCATCATGTCCCACTCGGCTATCATCAGCGGTGCCGCAAATGCAATCGCCTTCTTGCAGCTCAACGCGTCTGCCACAAGGTTCGCCTTACCAGGATGGTAAGAAACCTCGAACTTGAAGTCCTTCAAGGTCTCCATCCATCGGCGTTGTCTCATATTCAAGTCTCGCTGTGTGAATATGTACTTAAGGCTCTTGTGGTTGCAGAAAAGCTCAAACTCCTCTCCATAGAGGTAATGTCTCCAGAGCTTCATTGCAAAGATGACAACTGCCAACTCCAGGTCATGTGTAGGGTAATTCTCCTCATGCTTCCTTAATTGTCTCGAGGCATACGAAATCACCCTATCCTTCTGCATCAGAACACAACCCAAACCAACGCAAGACGCGTCAGTATATACCGTGTATTTCACCCCTTGCTCTGACAATACTAGCACAGGGGCGGACGTTAACTTATCCTTCAGCTCCTTAAAAGCTGCCTCCACCTTCTCGTTCCAGGCGAACTTCAGGTCTTTCCGAGTCAACTGAGACAATGGCCTGGCAATCTTCGAGAAATCCCGAATGAAGCGTCTGTAATACCCAGCCAGACCAAGGAAACTCCTCACCTCAGTAACCAACTCAGGCTGCTGCCAATCCTGAACCGCGGCTACCTTAGCAAGGTCCACTGCTATCCCATCCTTGGACACTACATGTCCCAGGAACTTGACTTCCTCCTGCCAGAAGTCGCACTTCTTGTATTGCGCGAACAATTGGTTCTTCTCCAACGTACCCAATACTGCTCGCAAGTGCTCCTCGTGCTCCTCCCGACTCGTAGAGTATATCAAAATGTCATCAATAAAGACGATGACGAATCGGTAAAGGAAGGGCCGAAATACCCGGTTCATCAGATCCATGAACACGGCTGGTGCGTTCGTCAGACCGAACGACATCACAAGAAACTCATAATGCCGATACGTTTGCGGGTAATACTTCTCGTGGAACCGAGACTCGAAAGCCTCCCAGGTCCACACGAAATCTACTGCGACCGTGCGCAACACACTGTTCCACTATAAGCTGGCCTCCCTCTCAAACATGAAGGTAGCCAACTCAACCTGCTCTGCCTCGGAACAATGCAACATCCGTAGCATCTTGGAGATGCGGTCTAGCCAGAACTCCGCCTCCTCGGGTCTGTGAGAACCCATAAATGAGGGAGGCCTCAAGCGCTGAAATCGCTCAAGTAAACCACGAGTACCGACATCTCCAGTAAGAGGTGCGACGGGTGTAGGCAGAGGCACATCCTCAAACCGAGCAGGAGGCTCAGAATGCTCATCAGGATGTGCAGATGTCGTAAGTGGAGTCGCACTACCACCATGGGACAAGGCCTCAGCAATAGTGGCCATAAGCTGCTGGTGCTGCTGCTGCTGTATCTTCTGCTGCTGCTGCATCTGCTGCTGATGCATCATCATCATCAGCTGCTTAAACCTATCAGGCGGAGGAGCAACCTGAGAATCATGCTGCGCAGAAGATGACGGTCGATACTGCTCACGGACCGGGGGCGTATAAGGTGGTTGTCCACCGGTAGGACCAGCAGGAGGCTGGTCAGATCCCAACCCTCGGTCCGCAGGACCGCTACTACCAGAAGGAGTCTGGTCCATAGAGCCGGTCAGAAGAAGATGTGCCATGCTCCGTGTGTACTGCCGCGGCATGCCCTATACAACATAGGGTAGATCATTTGTGAGATAAAATACAACACACTTCATAAAGCACTTAAGCATTCCACACATCATCAAAACAAAAGAGGCTACATGCTTTTCATTTACCCAAAATTGTCATAATACATGGAATACAGAGTTACATGAATCACGACAGAAATCACATGATAGCCAATACATCCACTACATCAAACACCTAAAACATGCTACTACCTACTACATCATCTACATGAAAACATAAACCGCCTATCGCGGTAACCAAAGCAAACACAACACACAACAACATGGATGACTAAGCATCCGAAGCAGGCGGTGGAGGAGGAGCATTCTTATCCTGCGCACAGCACAGAATGACCTTCAACGTACGGGACATCTTCTTAAAACTCTTCTTCATGTAGGCTTCATTCTCTTCAAGCTTGGCTCGAACTTGACCAATCTCTTGCTGCAGGGCGGCTTGACCCTCCTCGAGATGGGCCAAACGTGCATCCAAAGCATCCCGATCCACACCCTGCTCCTGAGCCGCAGGGGGTGAACTCTCCTCGGTGTCCTGAGCCTCAGGTTCTTCTTCCTGTATGTCATCACCGCGCTCCTCATCACTCTCATCCTGGAGGTCATCACTCTCCTCGCCGGCGCTATCCGACTCATCTCCAGACTTGTCGAGTCGTGCTTGCCGCTGTTAAGGGCCGACCTTCATATTCTTGAGTGTCGCCTCACTTATAACTCGGACTGGCGCAAGGTCCTCCATATTCAACCTGTAGCCGACATCGCGAGCCATCCTGCAAATCAGACGGCCAAATGGGAGCGAAAGATCGTTCCTGGCAGAACGAACCACCTGAACTATCTGGGATAGGATGAATGTGGGCAGGCATATGTTGTCCCCATGTCCCATCTTGTACAAAAAGTCCACCATCAACCGAGTACATTCCGTGCGGTTACCCGACCGTGGGTACACATTGTACGTGAAGATGTGATGGAGTAAACGGAAGTCCTCGGCCATCTTTGTTGCCGCAATGCAATTTTCTTGCTTCCAAGTAACCCGGCGACCACAGAGGTATCGCGTGCGGCGATCCCTTTTCCGCGCACTTCTGAAGAAGTTGTCACTAGGATGCACCTGACCAAGCGGTAGCTTCGTGATCCGAGCCACCTCATCCACCGTAACTGTGCGCCTTATGCCCCTCACAGAAACAGTAAACTGAAGAGGCTCTACTGATGAGTCCACGATGTGGGCATAGAAAGCGCGAACCGTGTTCTCACATGCAGGTGACTCACCGTCAAACATAGAGTTCATTCTGATGTCCACCAGGCGATCCATTAGTGGGTGTAGCCCGAACATCTTTTCATCCACATGAGCTTCAAACACAACCTTGCGGCCCGCGAAGCGCCCATATTCAATGCCTATCGGATAAGCATTTCCGACGGGATGGTCAGGATCCAGGTCTCGCTTCGACCTAAAATCCCAAACGGTGCTAGTGCCGGCCCCAACGTCGGATCTCTTCGGGAATGGGCTGGCCTACTTAGGCCGGCGTCATCGGCCGCGGTTTTTCTCTTTCCCATGAAAGATAGGATGGAGGAAATAGAGAAAATAGTAGCCACCACACCAAGGAGGGCCATGAAAAATTGCCAAAATGGGGGAAAAATGGGCTGATCTCTTTGATCCACCGCAAGCAACAATCCACTAGGTGTGAAAGGGGCACTAGAGGTAGGAAATAAAAGAGGAACAACAAGAAAGTGGAATGGGTTAGGAGATTACCCGATTTTGAGCTCCAATGAGGGGTGGGAGAGCTCCAACATGAGAAAATGGGGAAAGGAGGAGGCTAGGGCTGTTGTGGAAGATTGGGGTGTGTGTGGGTTATGGAAGAAAATGGAAGATTGCAAGGTTTGGAGGGATGGGTTTAGAGAAAAATCGAAAATGGGTTTGGAGGTGTTGAAAGGGATGAGATGAATGAGGGAGAAGGGTGCTCCAGCCCCTTAAATCCCAAACTATTACCAAAATGGCACGTGTCAGGGGGTAGGGGAGGTCAGGTCGACTAACCCCAGCCCCGGCCCCACCTGAGAAAAGCCAACGGACCGCGGTCCGCTGCCCGAGCCGCGGCCGGACTTGGCCGGAACCGCTCCGCCACGGTGGGACCTTGCTTGCCACGTGCCCAGGGTGCCAAATGCACCCTAGTTCGATTTGGAACCTTGGTGTATTAACGTGAGGGGCCCCCGAACTCAGTTCAGCTCCAGAACGGTTAGTTCCGAAAAATTTCTGAACTAATCTGATTTTTTTGTGATTTTTAACGACTGATTTTGGGTGGATAATGACCTGGACACGTCAATAGACGGTCTAGGAGTGATTTAGAGTCCATGTGTGGGGTCAGGATCGAGTACAGACTCGATCAACGCATCCGTTTTTAATGATTTTCTTCGACGAACGGTGAAATCGGGAGATCCTAAGACTGTTTCTATATTTTTGCGCACCCTCCTAGGTTGTAACACGTCAGCGTACGTAGTGGGGACATAACTCAGGTTCGGTTTAATCAAAATCATTCTCTGATACCAACTTATAACGCCCTGAAATTCGGGGGTCGAGTGTGAACTCAACTCCCGAGTTCCAACGCATCACTTATGCAACATACACAATGATGGTTAAATGTTGTCTGAGTTAGAGCAATAAACATGAATGAGATTTTACCAAAACAGTAAATCATACTCCAGTTCAATGTGTATAAATGCAAGCGGAAGACTAAATTTTATATTCAAAGTATGTAAAGTAACAAAATTTTTTATGAACTCCAGAGTATGAGTACTAACTGAGTACCAATATACATGTATTGTTTCTAAGTCAAAAATCAAAATACAACTCCCAAGAGAAGCCCTGAAAACCCCGCGATGCAGCCAGCCTAAGCAAAGCCGTCAGAGTACTGCATAAAGGAGAACTCCTCCTGATCCTCATCGAAGTCGGGCTCTGGCTCCTGAACCGAGGCGCCATCTACACCTCCGACAGAGTCTGGTGGGTGTTGCAAACACCGTCCCGTAACGTGGGAGTGAGTAGCTAACTCAGTGGAACAATAAAGCATAGGTTAACATGTTATCAATTCAATCAAGCAGTAATGATAAAGCAGTACAAATCAAACAAGTCTAACAACTCTTATTAAGTGCAAGAATGAGATGACATGATGCTGTATGCCCTTGCCAAACCACCCTCAAGCGACATCATCTTACGTTCGCGAATGCTTACTCCCTCAGTGCGCCACATCTACAACGCACATGCGGTGCGATGATGCTCATGATTACCAAGTTTTTATTAGTCCATTTCAAACAGCAGTATTAGGAAACTAAGGTACCTCCCTTGTATCATTCCCAAACATGATCCATTCTAGGGTTGTCAATCCTAGCTAATCTCATACGATATTATGGTTTGAGAAGCGTAGTGAAGGCATCGCAAAGGGCTCGTCACTCGTCAGCCCGGATACAGATCTCACCGTATGCGGCTCAATTGCTAGCCGTCAGCTCAAGTACAGGTCTCACCGTACTCGGCTCAATCACTAGCCATCAGCTCGAGTACAGGTCACACCGTACTCGGCTCAACTCATACTCTAGTTGCTGTGAAAGACTCGTCGCCAATCACAGACACTTGGAGTATACTCGAAGATACTACGGAGGACTCGTCGCCCGTCAGCACGAGCACAGGTCTCACCGTACTCGGCACTCGCTGTAAGTATCGACAGCTCGAATACAGTGTCCCATACCACCGTATTCGGCTCACGAGTTTGGTTGCGGAATGGTCACTACGGGGAGGCACATGGCCCCAGTGTAGGCTGACAGCTCTACCACGGTGTCCCATACCACCATGCCCGGCTCATGAGTCTTAGCGGATCAAGGTACCATGGTTAACGGGATCGCCACTGGTAAGTTTGGTACCTTAGGTTCAAGCAGTAGCGACCAAACATGGTGAACACACATTTACATTTCGGTTTACTTGACGAGCCTGACTAGCTCGAGCGCACCACAAGTTGGACGATATGGAGCGCAAAAGCACCCCGTGTGGCCAACCACTATCGCCAACCGAAGTACGACTCGGGTTCGCCAGACACATCCTTTGTGGCGACATGAATCTCAGCCACAATCTCAAGTCTGGTACTGAATGTTTGGACTATAAACATAGTCCCAAACTCAAACAGTTCTCATCAATAGCATGTGGAGTAAAGCATGATAAACAAGTAATACAAGCATGTTAGCAGGCATGTTATAAAGCATGAAATAAAGCATGAAGTGAAGCATGTTGTAAAGCAGGTTGTAAAGCATGTTGTAAAGCATGTTGTAAAGCACTATACCAATAGGGATACAATTACATACACATCACAAGTGGGTGGTTATAGCGAACCACCACATGGAGGGGATCCTACATGTCTCTAAGGTAGTCGGGAATCCCACATCAGCACCTCTCTAAGGCACTAACACTCATGCATTTACACACACAAGCATTTACACAAACACTTGGAATACGCTATTCCAACATACATGACGTATGTTAGCAAAATACGTATTAGGGCTATTCGTTCGCCAAGCGGTTATTTTATCCGCGTATACCATACTCATACTACAAATAATCATGACAATTACACTTCCAAAATTTACACATATGCGGTATTTCTAGAATACACAATTTCAACATACATAGTGTTTACAAGCGAACATATATTACGACGATTCCTTTCGCCAAATTAGTATTTTATCCATGTATTGTATAATCATACATTAAATAAACATGTCAAACATTATTAAAAAAAAAATACGTATACGGTATTTCTACGTATACCTAGAGTATGTGAAATTTCATATTCTACAATGTTAATCGAAACGGGAAACGGAAAGCACTTTGTACATGTGCATTTACATGCAGATCATGAATCTATCATTATCTGACATTGAAAACGTTGAAAACCGTAACTTATACACTTAAAGTCCTCACCTTTGCCCTTGGAATCACAACGAATCAGCAAGGGTAGTAGAGCTTCCGTATACGGGAGTTTTCTAGCCTAAAGAGCGGAATCGGTTAGCCTTTACATAACCTACAACCAACCTACATCAAATCAGACCTAGGGTTAGGGTTTCTCACCTTAAAACGGAGTGGATACCGTCGGGAGAGCGCCTGGAATGAGGCGGTGTAGGCCGTGTGATGAATGAAAGCAGCAGGAGGAAGATCACCCACAAATCCCAAGCTATTCTCTCTCTTTTCTCTCTCTCTCTCTCTAGGATTTTTATCCCAAATTCGTATGGCTGTGAGAGGGGCTGTACTAAGCTCCTTTTATAGCCAAAAACATCCCCAAAATAGACTCAGGTTCAAAGGTTACTGCTAATATAGGATATTCGTCACTTTTCTAGCTCAAAAGAGAGGTTCTAGTGGCCCTCCTTGAGCCAAACGTCAGACTTAAGCTCACCACACATGGATCTACGTGGGATTACGTTTTCGAATTGATTGGATTCCCAGATCGCACGTGGCGGACCACTTTCAGTTCAACGGTCAGTGGGCCACGATCCGAAATTTCAAGTACATGTAAATGTTCCTGAAATTTTTCTTAATCCGAGGGTGTAATTTAGTCTGATTCTGACGGTCAGGTTGCTTAATGCTGATGCGCAAGCGAATGGTGCCAGATCACTATTCCAGATATTTATTTTGGAATGGGAATAGTGTTTTTCACACTCCCTCGCTTCGGATCGAAACGAATGGCCGTGGGACATCGGCTGGATCTGATTTTTGAGATGATTGTCAAGCCCAGTGAGGCGGTCCTAGTTCCTTAGCTTCATGTTAATCGGACTCTCGATGTGCGATCTAGACCTAATACGAAGTTTCGTTTCATTCCCGAGAGCAAACGGGTAATGAGTTTGGTTCTAAACTTTAGGGTAACCTAGAGTCACTGATTGTGCAAGTTTTGGGTCTTGCAGATTGTATTTAAAGCGATCCCAATGGATTTCATGGCTAATCAAGTTTAGCACTTAGTTAACTTTGTTAAATTTCTAAAGGATTTAATCCTAATTGATTTCTGGTCGAGGTGGTACTCGAGCCAATGTACGAAAATTTACGGGTCGTTACATTCGAAGTCTAAGTCGAACTATCAACTGATTTGGTTAGACCAACATGAGGGTTGTCACCAAATATCCACACTACTCCTCAGGTCTTGCCACCACATTAGGGGAATATGATGGGCTACTCGGCGATACCTTTGGTCTATCACTTCATCACATATATGGGCCACCCGGTAATACACATCACGAAATCTTAAGTCCCGTCACCTCATTGTGTAGATAAACCACCTAACAATGCACATCATAAAACTCGGGTCTCATCATCTCATCGCGTAGATGAGCCTCCCGATAATTATAATGCAACATATAATCCACTTGGCCACACAATGACCTAATATCATACCACATATTTCACTTACCCAACACAAGGGCCTAATATCATATCACATACTTCACTTAGCCAACATAAGGGTCTAATGTCACATCACATATTTTACTTGCCAATAAGAGGGCATAATATTATCACATATTTCACTTACCCAACATAAGGGCCTAATGTCACATCACATATTTTACTTGCCAATAAGAGGGCATAATATCATCACATATTTCACCTGGCTAACACGAGGGCCTGATATCATTTCATCATATGAATCTACTCGACCAACAAAATGGTCGTAATATGACCAACATGGGGGCCACAATATCTACTTAATCCCGTAAGATCCCAAAGTTTCAATACTTTATCTTCCTGAGAATTGCATTCATGGGTATGATATGCTAATGTTGGATGTACGTAAGAAGTACGCACTATCCTACCATTAGAAAGTCATTATATATCATTCATTCAATCGGTTATGGGCCCAAGTCCTTTGGACTTCAATTCATACACATCGTATCTATAGTGGGCTTATGGCAAGGCCCAATTCCTTTAGTGGACTTCCACAAGATCCGTAAGCAAGTAGGCATTCCCAAGGCTTATGAACAATGGCTCTCAAAAGGCCCATGAACAAGTGGGCTTTAACAAGGCCCAATAGGTAAATGGCTTTCCCAAGGCCCAATAGGCAAGTGTGCTCTTTTAAAGCCCAATAAAAAATTGATCATTAGCTATATACATAATTATTTCATTACCACATGCAAAATGAACAATAAACTCGTAAATATCATCATCATCATCATTACCACACATCGACATACTTAACATCATTACTATCACATCAAGCGGCTAACTATGCAGCTTGTCCAAATGTCAAGTGTGATTCAAAAATTGGCATCTACATGCCTTATTTGAATGGGCCGATTTAACGGTTGACACACATCCCTTGATAGGGTCTACATCAATGGTTCCATCATGTATGTCGGAATTGGTCCATTCAAAGGCCCAACACTCCTATCAAAAGAGGCACGTGGTTATAGCTGCATAAGTATGATCACATACATGAATGTGGGCTTCACTACCCAAGCCTAACAATTAAGGTGGGGCCCATGGTTAGACCAACCACCATAATGATACAACATATATATCAAGTGGGTTTCATAGTGTGGCCCACCAAGTTTTGGATCAAACTAATATTTTTATTTTCAGTCCAGCTTAGTAGAGTTATAACCTTATGAACATTTGGATAACATATGACCAACACAGTGTGGCCCATGGTCACTAGGTTCCACGAAAAGATTTAGGACAACCAAAAATTTGTGTTTTCCCTTCATATAGGTCTATGTAACCATTTGAATAGGTTGAATTGAAAATAAGAATTATGGTGAGGCCTGTCTTAAGGGTCATACAAATTGGATTAGCCTCAAATTTGGTGTATACATGCTCTATCAAGTCTATATGCATCCTACAAAATTCGTGATCAATTGAAGATCTGTGGACCAACAAATTCTCAACCATTTAGAAGGGTATCAGCGCTGACCACTTCACTTGACAATAAACCTAGTCCGATCTATGTTAATCAGATGAAGGTGTTAAACATATTAGATTAATCATAAATTTAGTAAATAAAAACTATAACAAATTAGTATCATAAAAAAAAAAGTACCAATTAGATATGGACCCCACAAATCTGGCTGTTCAAAAAAGTGTCTGTGCTGACCACTGGATTGGGAGAAAACCTGGTACAAATTTCATTAATTAGATGAAGGGGTGGATAGATATGATTGACCCCAAATTTGGTATATATATGTTATATCAAGTCTACTATCATCACACAAATTTTGGGACTAATTACAGATCTGTGGACCCACAAATTCTTAATTGTTTAAAAGGGTCAATGCTGATCATTGCACTAGACAATAAACTTTGTCAAATTATATTAATCAAATGAAGGGGTTATACATATCAGATTAACCCCAAATTAGGTACATATATGATCTATCAAGTCTAATATTATCACATGAATTTGTGATTGATTAGAGACTTATGGACTCCACAACTCTGGGTCGTTCAAAAGGGTATCAGTGCTTACTACTACACTAGATTGCGAACCTGGTTCAAATTGCATTAATCAGATGAAGGGGTTAAGAAGATCGAATTAACCCTAAATTTGGTACATATATGATCTACCAAGTCTACATCCGTACTAAAAAATTTGGGATCAATTGAAGATCTTTGGACCTATAAATTCTCAACCGGTGGGAAGGGTGTCAATGCTGACCATTGCACCAAGCAACAAACCTCATCCGAATTGCATTAATCGAATGAAGGGGTTAAGCATATTGCATTGACCTAAAATTTAGTAGATACAAGATATATCAAGTCTACTATCATCACATAAAATCTCAGATTAATTAGATATCTGTGGACCCCACAACTCTTAGTCATTTTGAAAGATGTCAATGCTAAGAATTGTACTGGACAACAAACTTAGTCTGAATTACATTAATCGAATAAAGGAGATAGACAGATCAGATTGACCCCAAATTTAGTAAATATATGCTCTATCAATTATACTATCATAACAAAAAATTTGGGAATAATTAGATATATTTTAACTCACAAATATAACCATAAAAAAAAAAAGAAATCAAGTAGAAATGCATATATTGAAGTGGGCCTCCATGTGAATTCAATGGTGGATTTCATTCCATGCTTCCTTAAATGAGTGGCCCACTTAGATGTGGTTTGATGCCACCTACACACTGCTGTGATCCCATGGTGAGGCCCACTTTAATATACAAAAAGAAAAGAAATGAAGAAATACAAGGGCTAGATCTAACCACCTTAAGGTTGGATGGCTTGGATCTTCCTCTCTAATGGTGTCACTCTCTCTCTCTCTCTCTCTCTCTCTCTCTCTCTCTCTCTCTCTCTCATTTTCTAGAATTTTTCTTATTATAAACGGCTAACTACCATGGTTAGCCATCTTTTCTGTAAAGAGTTGGCCCATAGTTAGGGGAGAGGGTTAGTTTACTTAGTTTAGTTAGTTAGTGGGGTATGTTGACGTTGCTTGGCCATGACTCATGCATGGGAGGGTGATGTGTCACATGAAGAGAGCTCTATGTGAGATGTCACATGGACAATGTGGACATGGTTGACTGGGGTGAGGTGTCATGCGCATGTGTGGTGAGTGGACCATGACATCATAATGATATGTAGGTTGAGTAGATGGAAAGTTTCGACATTTTCCACTAACCCATGAAATGTGCTTTCTAGAATGGCCCATGGGCTATGGGCCCAAGCCCATATTAGGTGTGTGGATGCATGATTCTTCATGCACTTGCGTTCTTGGGTTCTTCACAGTGTATCTCATAATGAAACGCTGCACGGATAAACAGATGATACCTCCATGATCGAGGGACATGAAGGCGGGTTCAGGTCACCAAGCCGCATATTACAGAAAAATAGTTTAAGTCTCGCTCCGGGGCTCCAAACAATGAACACTCATATGCTGAAGGGATGTGGGGCATTGGGGTACTATAACAAATGTAAAGTTTTCCTACTAGTGGGTAACTCAGACAAGCATACAGACATATTGTTGACCATTAGAAAAAATGTGTTACAGGTGACTTTAAAAGAAAATATATTACGAATCCCTCAGTTAGATTTGTGTGTGACGTTAGTTCTGTTCGGAGTTAAGAAAATGTAGTTCAAATTGTCTGCGGCTCACTAGTACCTTGGTGTGAAAAGGCCGAGCTAAAAGTCCTAGGGGGGGGGGGATGAATAGGACTATGCCAAATTAAAAAAATAAACTGCGAAATTAAAAAAATAACAATAAAGATAGCACTTAAACAATCCACAATATGAAAATGTAAAACAACCTCAAAAATCTAGTATTGAGAGGTTGATACAAACTTGGTTCTAAGGATAACCTGACACCAAAAATCAATGGTTTAAGGCAGGATAACCTTACTAGAATGTGGGTGAGTATAAAAAACTCAAACTAAAGAGGATATAAAATAAATAAATATCAAAGGAAATAACTAAGCTATTACAACATTCCCACACTTGCATAAAAGAAATTATAACATTCTCCACAAATACAAAAAGGGAAATTACAACATCCACAAAAAGAAATATTCAATCAATCACCACAAGACCAGAAATTATAGTGGTTCGCTTGTGTGTACACCAACTATTTAGAAAAATAGTCACACAATTACTCCACTCCTAATATCCTCACACAGTGGATGTTAGTGTTCACTATGAAAATAGGTTTTTCAAGGTGTGAAACCCTCACAATTGTGTCTTTCAAGTGGGCTTACACAATTCTAAAAACCCCACACTTTGAGTTTTCTAGATCACCTCAGACAAACCAAAATAAGAGATTTTTCTGACACAATCTCAATGAAACCAAAATAATGAATTTACAAAACTTCAAAATACTTATCTGGATATTCTCCTTTTGATGTAGCCCGGAAGAACCAATTCAGAGTAGAAGTCCAATGTTCACACTCACATATGAAAAGGTTCTAAGTTCTAAATTGATTTTAAATTAAATCACCTTGGGCTAGCTTGATTTGATTTTGATTCCAAGAAATGGGAATATATCAATTCCTCTTTCAAATAAAATTGGAATGCAGAATACAAAATCAAATGCAAAAAAGCTAATTAAAGATAATCTAAAATGAGCACTAAATAGCTTAAGAATATCACTAACTTATCTCTCAGAGCGGTGTATTGATTTTGCTTGAATTGGATACCAAAATCTGAAATTCGTGTTCTATTTATAGGTATAAAAATCATATCTTCGACTGGTCCTGAGGTTGCCACGACTGGTTGTAGGACCAAAAGATTTTTAAAATTTTGAGCGCGATAAGATTAGACCGTTCCACTACTGGTCGAAGGACCTGCTCAACCGGTCGAGTGGCCTCCACGACCGGTCGAGTCCTGTCTACGACTGGTCGTGCAGGACTCAATCTAGTTGTTAAACTTTGAGTCGAGCCTGTAGGACTGGTTGAGCACGGGTCAAGCACTGTTCATACGACCGGTCGAGTAGTCTCCAGGACTGGTTGAGGCTTAACAAAAAATTCTAAAAATTTTAAACAAACTTAGGACCGGTCGAGGAATTTCTTGGACTAGTCGAGCCAGAGCTAGGACTAGTCGAACATATCTTAAGACTAGTCGAAAAACATTCTATGCACTTATAAAATGAGCCAATTGAATTATGTATTCAGAATGACCTACCCTAAGGTCAATCTAGGGTCTTTCATACCTTGTTAGTGATGTATGAACATTGAATCTTCAGTTGATAGTCGTTTTTTGAAGTTCACGAAGCTTGAGATCTTGACATATGATGAAGCTTGAACTTGGGACTTTTGAAGCTTGAATACTTGAACTATTGAAGCTTGAAAGATTGAATTCACACTTGATGTTAAGCTTGAACATGAACATGTAATCTTGCACTTGAAGTTCTTGAAGTAAATGCTTTTGTTCTTATACATGAGAAGCACAGTCTTGAATATGTAGATGCGCTATACAAGACACAGATTCCAAGAGGTTTTGGCACTACTAAATTTGACAATCATACGAGCTAGAAAACATAACACTTACAATCTCCTCCTTTGTCAAATTTATGACAAAACACACTTCAAAATGATAAGATAAACAACATGCACAATAAAGAATCATGCACCAGTTATAAACAGGTAAAACAATTAGCATTAACTCCCCCTTACTTACTCCCCCTTATAAAAAAATATGGAAGGAAAAAAATATGGAAGGCTACCCATTCACAATCCACAATCCATCCACAGTCCACATGCCACATATCACAAGAATGATAAAATTCTCCCCCTTTTTGTCACAATATGACAAAGGAAGGAACCAATAAATGGAACAGGAAGTAAATAAATAAGGAAGAGTAAGAAGAGTAATGAGGAAATATATGATCTAGATAATCAAATTAACCAAAGTCGTAAGCAAGTTAGAACATAACCAAAAGTCAAGTTCAACCAAGTTCAACCAAATTCAATCCCCCTAAAAAAAAATCTAAGTATCATAAGAGTTATTACAAACCACATAATAAAAAACTAATCAGAACCCGACGAAGGAGCAAGTATGGAAGGGTCAATCTAATGAAGTCTCTTGTTAATGCGCTTTAGATACTTGGGCATATATTTGAATTGTAAATCATGGGTCACATTCATATTTACTACCTTCTCCTCTAGTGAGTGCAAATGTGCATCAAAGTCAGATGGTTGATAGTTAGGATCATCTGCTGAATCGGATTCGATCTCATCAAAAATATCATCCATATTGATGTCATCAGGATGTAAATCACCTTCAACTTCACCTGTGGCAGTAGATCCACCGGCACCCACATTGACTTGGCCAGGTGACAACCTCAAATTCATTTTGTTAATATTTGAGTTGTTGAATGGTAGATGATGAATTGGAGCTTCTCCGACAGGCATTGCCACTAAACTATGGGTGGCCAACACAGTCATAAGATAGGCGAAAGGGATGTCACTGTGTCCTGGATGGAGACAAAATTGAATGTTGCAATGACAAATCAAGGAAGGAAGACATACAGATGTACCAGAGATGATGGAATGAAGAATGCGAACCATAAACGTAGTGAGTTCGTTTTATTACCAGAACGATGATAGACATTTGAAATGAATATCCTATGTAGGACTCTGTATCTGGGTAACAAATACTTTAAGGCAAGAGCATTTCCACTAGTATTCCATTCCGCATCTATATGGCATAAATCTCTAGTAAGCATACGTTTCTCAGTTTCAGATGGTTTAGCTACTAGAGTGCTAATGGGAATACCTTCATCATGGACAAGTAAATCCATTAGGCCAGAAATAAGATGCTTATCCACATCTATTGGACCTTCTCTGGTAGAGATGGTGAAGGTCTGATTTTCAGTCGAAAAATCGATAATACATGCATACATAGCTTGCGCAATGAAGCAGTATGCCAGCCCACCCCAATGCAGTATGTTATTCCATCATACAGACTGAAGGAGGGGAAGGATATTAAATGGAGCAAGATGATCAACATTAACAGATCGTTCAACAATAACATTACGGAACCTAATATCCCTACATATGAGGGATCATCTTCGAGTGACCGAAGGTGGCGTACTGTTATAAGAGTCGAACGGGATGTAGAGGGACCACGAGACTCTTTCTTTTTGGTTCTACCTTCCATTTATATCAAAGATAACAAGGAACCAAGAGATTACAAAAGAAGTAGAGAGGGTTTTCACTAATCAGATTTTTAAGAAGAAAACCCCCTAAACAACTATGAATCAAGAAATAAACAACACCAATGATAAAAAGGGAGTGCTAGGAACTTGAATCTACAAGGTAAATGAAAACAAAGCACCAACCTTGAAGAAATAGGAGATGGGTTCGACCGGTCGACCTAGGAATCGTTGGAGAAGAAGCCCAAAATGAGGAAAAAGTGATTTTTCCCCCAAATAAAGCACCAACACGTATTACACGGCTGGTCGAGTACATGCTCGACCGGTCGTGCCATGACTGGTCGAGTATGTACTCGACTGGTCGTGCACAGCCCAAAATATGCATTTTTCATAAAATTTGAAATTTTAAATATTTTAAATAAAAAATATATGCATTATGATACAGAAATGCATGAATATCAATTCAAATTACACATACCAAGATCAAATTTCAATTTAAAAAACTATTTTTGTCGAGCGGTTTTGTGAATATGTCAGCAAGTTGAGTCTCGGCCAGAATGTATTCCAAAGAAATTGTCTTGTCTTCCACTAATTCACGAATGTAGTGATATCTAATGTCAATATGCTTGGTTCGTGAATGTTGGATTGGATTTTTAGAGATATTAATTGTGCTTGAATTATCACAATATAAAACCATAGTATCTTGTGCAATTCCGTAATCGTTTAACATTCTTTTCATCCACATAAGCTGAGTAAATGCATTACCTACTGCAATGTATTTAGCCTCAGCAGTTGAGAGCGATACAAAACTTGTTTCTTACTTAACCAAGAAACTAAACAGTTCCCTACATAGAAACAACCACCACTGGTTGTTTTTCTATCATCAATATTACTAGCCCAATCAGCATCTATGTAACCAGCTAACTATACACTAGTATCATGTGGATAGCAAAGACCCAGACTTGCTGAACTTACGACATATCACATAATCCACTTAACAACAATTAAATGTGACTCTTTAGGGTCAGATTGATATCTAGTGTAAATTCCTACGCTAAATGCAATATCAGGTTGGCTTGCAGTTAAATATAGCAAACTACCTATCATACTGCGATACAATTTAGGATTCACACTCTTACCTGTAGAGTCCTTTAAGAGTTTTAAGGAAGTACTCATAGGAGTATCAAAATTTTTTCCATTCTCAAATCCAAACTTTTTAACTAAGTTAAGAGCATATTTGGTTTGAGAGATAAAGAAACCATCAGGTTGTTGTTTTACTTGCAACCCTAAGAAATAATTCAATTCCCCAACCATGCTCATTTCGAAATTAGACTTCATAAGATCTGCAAACTCAACAGTCATGTTAGCACAGGTAGATCCATAAATAATATTATCAACATAAATTTGCACTATTAAAATATGATCATTATATTTCGTTACAAACAATGTCTTCTCAACACTTCTCATTATAAAGTTTTGAGTTAGTAGAAACTTAGTCAACTTTCCATACCATTCCCTAGGAGCTTGTTTCAAACCATAGAGTGCCTTTTTGAGGCGGTAGACATGATTAGCATTCTTAGGGTCTTCAAAACTATTGGTTGTTCAACATACACTTCTTCATGCAAATCGCCATTTAAGAAAGCATCTTTATATCCATTTGGTATATTTTAAACTTTCTAAAGCATGCAATGGATATAAATAGTCTAATTGATTCAAGACGATCTACTGAGGCAAAGGTCTCATCATAATCGATGCCTTCAATTTGAGTGTACCCTTGTACAACCAGCCTAGCCTTGTTTCTAATAATATTACCAAGTTCATCAGACTTATTTTTTAAAATCCATTTTGTTCTGATAATGTGTTTATCTTTAGGTCTAGGAACTAAGTACCAAACATCATTTCTAACAAATTGATTAAGCGCTTCTTGTATCGCAACAATCCAATTTTCGTTAGTAAGAGCTTCTTTTACGTTAGCCGGTTCTATCTGAGATGTAAAGCACACGTAATTACACATATTTTCTAGTTGTTTACGAGTGTGCACACCAGTGAGAGGGTTTCCAAGAATCTGATTAGTTGGATGATCTTTAACAGTCCTCAGTTCAGTGTTCCATTGACTTGATGAAGAGTCTGGTTTATTAATTAGAAGAACTTCATCAATTTCTGAACTTAAGACAGGTGTATTCAAGTGATCGTCAATAACCATATTAATAGACTCTTGAATTACACCAGTTCTCTTATTAAGAACCCGATATGCTCGACTATTTAGAGCATATCCTAAAAATATCCCTTCATCACTTTTAGTGTCGAACTTACCCAGATTTTCTCGGTCACGTAAAATGTAGCACTTGCTGCCAAAAAGTCGAAAGTATTTGAAAGTAGGCTTCTTATCAAGCCATATTTCATAAGCCATTTTACCATTTGATTTTCTAGTATAAATGCGGTTAATTATATAACAAGCAGTATTAACGGCTTTGGCCTAAAGATTTTTAGGGAGCTTCATACTATTTAACATTACATTGGCCATTTCTTGAAGCACTCGATTTTTTCTTTCTACTATATCATTTTGTTGAGGTGTTTTAAGCGCTGATAATTCATGTGATATTCCCTGATCATTGCAAAATTTCTCAAAACTGTTATTCTCAAATTCTGATCCATGATTACTACGGATCTTATAGACTTGAGATGCTTTTTCTGTTTGAATAAGTTTAAGGATCTTTTTTACTTCATTGAGAGTTTCTGATTTGTCCCTTAAGAAGGCTACCCATGTATATCTGGTAAAGTCATCAACAATTACCAGTATGTACTTCTTGCCACCTCGACTCTCCATTCTGGTTGGTCCAATAAGGTCCATGTCGAGAAGTTTGAGCGGTTTAGATGTTTGTGAGTGCTCCTGGTTTGTTTGTAAATCTGACATTCACAACATATCTTATCTATTTTCTATATTTTGGGTAAGCCTCTTACTAACTCTCTTTTGCTCAATCTATACAAGTTACGGTAGTGTATATGTCCAAAGCGTTTATGCCATAACTCGGTCTCATTAGTATGGACCATGTAGCACGATAAATTAGATAAGCTGGACTCACTTACAATGTAGCAGTTTTCAGAAGTTCTATGACCAATTAATATTATAGAACCATTTTTATTTAGAATTTCACATCCTTGGTTAGTAAATTTTACACTATGATTATTATTGCATATTTGAGATATGCTTAATAAGTTGTGTTTTAACCCTTCGACATATAGAACATTCTCAAATAAAGGGAAGTTAAAGAGTTGAACCGTACCTTGGCCAACAATTCTGCAGTTGCTACCATCACCGAATTTGACTGAACCATCAGTCATGTCTTTAAGATTGGTGAACTGACCTTTGTCGCCTATCATGTGTCTGGAGCAACCACTGTCTAGGTACCACTTTGAATGGCTTGTAGCTTTGAAAGCAGTGTGGGCAACCAAGCAAGTAACCTCAGGAACCCATTTCATTAGTCTTGGGTTTAGAAGTATAATTGGTATTCTTATGTTTGTAGATGTTATAAGACCGACCCAATGAGTTAGATTTTAAGAGCTCCTTAAGTAAATCAACAATTTTCTCAGCTAAAGGATTATGATTTTGATTTTTGTAGTTGATATGGTTACTTCTAGGTTTTAAGGTTTGAAAAGACTTACCATTTTTAAAATGATTTTGGTTCAGGTTTTTCCCTTTTGAGTTTGAAGACTCCCCTTTCACAAATTTGGGTGGAGTATTCTTATGTTTAGGAGGAACACTTTTGTCGTAGCCCAATCCAGATTGATGGCCACATTTTTCAGATCCGGATAAGAGTTTTTCTAACTTGGGATCACCTTGGCATACCTCCATGTGTCTTTTAAACTCAAAAGTGAAGAGACTTCAAGTTTTAGTTTTTCATTTTCAGATTTTAAGTTTTCAACTTAGGAATTTTTGAAATCTAAGTCGCATTTAGTTTTTTCAAAACAATTTGAAATGTGAGATTTTTCTAAAACAAGATTATCAAATTTTTCTTTAAGTTTTGAAAACTTTTCTTTCTGAAGTTTTAGTTTTATCGTAATTTTACAACTTTTCTTGTATAGGGTATCATAAGCATCTTGAAAGTCTTCTTCATTTTCATGATCACTATTCAAATTTTTCTTCACTTGTTGAATCATCATTATCTGAAAAAGTGAACTTGGCTAGAGTCATAAGGGCTTTAACTTCATTACCCGACTCAGTTTCAGAATCTTCTGACTCAGAAGAGGCTTCAGATCAGGAAGATTCATCCCAAGTAGCCAACATACCTGTCTTTTTTTATTTGTCCTTTTTAGGACACTTGTTTGCTAGATGCCCATATTCATGGCAATTGTAACATTGAATGTCTTTTAAAGATTTTCAAGTTTTAGATTTAGATCTTTTCTTATCATTAGATTTTTGAAAATCAACCCTCTTTTTACATTTGAAAATCTTATAAAACTTTTTAGCTAAAAGGGCCATATCATCTTCAGAATTTTCTAAATCAGAATTACTACTATTTTCTTGAGAAAAACATTTAGAAGATTTAAGGGCAATTGATTTACCTTTGGGAGCTTTAAAAGTTAACTCATAAGTCTGTAATGAGCGAACTAATTCTTCTACCCTCATATTATCCGTATCACGAAGTTCCTGAATCGCAATCACCTTTGAATTGAACCGTTCAGGTAGTGAGCGTAATATTTTTGCACAGACTTTACTTTTTGAGATTTTATCACCGAGACCCCACATAGAGTTGACAATGTCATTCAATCTAATATAAAAGTCCATGAAAGTTTCACTTTCCTCCATACGAATTTCCTCAAATTTGGTTGTGAGGATTTGGACTTTAGATTTCTTGACAATTGTTGTTCCCTTGTGTATCATTTCTAAAATATCCCAGGCTTGGTTTGCAGTATCACAGGATATAATTCTTTTGAATTCATCCGGTGATAGGCATTTAGTGCTTTTGCATTGGCACTACTCTCACTTTTCTGAAGAGTGGTCCAAGAGAAATAAGGTGTGACTCTCATAGTTTTGGATCCATCGATACCAATCACTTCAGTGGTAGGAGGGGTCTGATCAGTCACTATGGCTTGCCACACGCTCTCATCCATGGATTTTAAGAAAATTCTCATCTTGGCTTTCCAATAGGCATAATTGGAGCCATCAAATGGTGGAGGCCTAGTGACTGAAAGGCTATCAAAATTTGACATCTTACAAAGCTCAGATCGATTAACTTAGAAAATTAATCTAAAAGAAATAATAATTAAAACAAGCTATTAGGCTTTGATACCACTTGAAAAGGCTGAGCTAAGAGTCTTTGAGGAGGGGGGGGGGGGGTGAATAGGACTATGCCAAATTGTTTAAAAAAAAAAAAAAACTGCAGAATTAAACAAATAACAATAAAGATAGCACTTAAACAATCTACAATGCAGAAATGTAAAACAATCTTAAAAATCTAGTATTGAGAGGTTGATACAAAATTGGTTCTAAGGACAACCTGACACAAAAAACCAAAGGTTTAAAGCAGGACAACCTTTCTAGAACGTGGGTGAGTATCAAAAACTCAAACTGAAGAGGATATAAAAGAAATAAATAGCAAAGGAAATAACTAAGCTATTACAACATTTCCACACTTGCATAAAAGAAATTACAACATTCTCCACAAATGCAAAAAGGGAAATTAGAACATCCACAAAAAGAAATATTCAATCAATCACCACAAGATCAGAAATTATAGTGGTACGCTTATGTGTACACCAACTGTTTAGAAAAACAGCCACACAACTACTCCACTCCTAATATCCTCACAGTGGATATTAACATTCACTATGAAAATAGGTTTTTCAAGGTTCACCTAAAGCCCTCACAATTGTGTATTTTAAGTGGGCTTACACAATTCAAAACACCCCACACTCTAAGTTTTCTAGGTCACCTTAGACAAACCAAAATAAAGAGATTTTTCTAGGACAATCTCAATGAAACCAAAATAATGAATTTACAAAACTGTAAAATACTTATCTGGATATTCTCCTTTTGATGCATCCCAGAAGAACCAATTCGGAGTAAAAGTTTAACGTAGAAGTTCAATGTTCACACTCACATATGAAAAAGGTTCTAAGTTCTAAATTGATTTTAAATTAAATCACCTTGGGCTAGCTTGATTTGATTTTGATTACAAGAAATGAGAATATATCAATTCCTCTTTCAAATAAAATTGGAATGCAGAATACAAAATCAAATGTAAAAAAGCTAATTAAAGAGAATATAAAATTAGCATTAAATAGCTTAAGAATATCACTACTTATCTCTCAGAGCGGTGTATTGATTTTGCTTGAATTGGATACCAAACTCTGAAATTCGTGTTCTATTTATAGGTGTAGAAATCTCATCTTCAACTGGTCCTGAGGTCGCCACGACTGGTCGTAGGACCAACAGATTTTTGAAATTTTGAGCGCGATAAGATCAGACCGTTCCACGACTGGTCGAAGGACCTGCTCGACCGGTCGAGTGGCCTTCACCACCGATCTAGTCCTGTCCACGACTGGTCGTGCGGGACTCAATTTGGTTGTTGGACTTTGAGTCGAGCCTGTAGGACTGGTCGAGCACGGTTCGATCACTATTCATACGACCAGTCGAGCAGTCTCCAGGACTGGTCGAGGCTTAATAAAAAATTTCAAAAATTTTAAACAAACTTAGGACTGGTCGAGGAATTTCTTGGACTGGTCGAGTCAGAGCTAGGACTAGTCGAACATAGCCTAAGACTAGTCGAAAAACAGTCTATGCACTTATAAAATGAGCCAATTGAATTATGCATTCAAAATGACCTATCCTAAGGTCAATCTAGGGTCTTTCATACCTTATTAGTGATGTATGAACATTGAGTCTTCAGTTGATAGTCGTTTTTTGAAGTTTATGAAGCTTGAGATCTTGACATATGATGAAGCTTGAACTTAAGACTTTTGAAGCTTGAATACTTGAACTATTGAAGCTTGAAAGATTGAATTCACACTTGATGTTGAGCTTAAACATGAACATATAATCCTTGCACTTGAAGTTCTTGAAGTAAATGCTTTTGTTCTTGTACATGAGAAGCACGGTCTTGAATATATTGATGTGCTACACAAGACATAGATTGCAAGAGGTTTTGACACTACTAAATTTGACAATCATAGGAGCTAGAAAACATAGCACTTATAGGGTGAATGGCCGAGATCGGGCCAAGCGGGTCATAAGCCCACCGATCCGTGTCGTTAATCATTTTATGGTCGTGTTGATCGCCATTATAGGCTTCCCTTTTTAGCCTTTTGGGGTCCTATAGTCACCCCAGGAGTGGCTTTTATCAGAATGTTGTGTGTTTGACTATCCCAAGAAATGGGTCGACGAGCGACCTCATCGACTGATCCACATTACTGGCTACCTCCAAAACCTGTCATGGGTTATACCCTATCCCATCCATATGGCTACTTTTGTAAGCGTAGAGCCATGCGATACCTTGGAATGAAGCCAATACTGAACTCGAGAGCAATTCTGATCTCGTTTAAGATGGAGTGTCTATAATTCCTACTATCTAAGCTCATATGTCCTTATATAATCTCAATCATTCATTGCTTGTGTGTTCAAATTAGATGAAATTGTGCATGAATCAAACCATACAACTACATTGATAGGTGGGGCCTACTCATGGCTTGCTATAGATGGGATTTCATGGCTTCTAGACTATTGGATCAGTGTGCGAACCCCATAAAACATCTGCATTATGGCTCATACATGAGAGCTTATCACGTAGCAACTTGGAGCCCACGTACGTTTCGAACATACTTTACCGTTTAGATCAAAATTAGGACATCCCAATTACACTTCATTAAACTTGGGCTATCAGTTTTTTCTCAAGTGAATCTTTGTGCGTATAAATAGTTAAAGGTTCAATTAGTGGATGTGCCTAGTAATTTAGTAAAAAATGTTATTTCTTTTTCACAAATAAATCTCAATTTCCTTTTAAAAATCACATTTTTTTTCAAAATGTATATTTTTTTACTCTTAATTTTTCTTTCAAAACTTTTAACAAAATATCATTTTTATTATCAAACTTTTCAAAAACAATTTAAAATACAAATTCTGAATTTTTATTTTCAAAATCTTAAAAAAAAAAAAAATTCCCAAATTTATTTTTTTTTTCCTCAAAAATTTCAAGATGCCGATTTTTTTTTTCTTCAAAAGCACCATTTTCTTTTCAGCTTTTTAATTTTCTTTTTCAAATTGATATATTTTTCTTTTTCAAAATCTCAGTGTTTTTATAAATCACATTTTCTTTTAATTTCAAATTTCAAACATTTTCAATTATTTTTCAATATCATAAAATTTTCAACTTCTTTATTTTCCTTTTCAAAATGTCAGTTTTTTGTTAAAGTATCAATTTTTTAATCTTGTTTTATCTTGAAAATTTTAATTCTTTTGAACTTCTCCATTTTAAAAAAATAAAAATAAAATTTTTTCAAACTTGTTAATTCGTATCGAACTTCTCATTTTTATTTTTATTTTTTTAATTTTTTTTTTTTTTTTTTGCAAAATACAAACTCTCATTTTCTTTTTCAAAATATTTCATTTTTCAAAATATTTTCATTTTTCAAAGTTGTCAAAATTTTCACATTTTTTTATCTTTATAATTTTCTTTTTCGGGATAACATTTTTTTTCTTGAAATCAAATTCTTTTTTTTTTTTCAAAATTATCAACTTTATTCAATATTATTTTTTTTTCCAAATTTTTTTTTTTATTAAATCAAGGTTTTTCTTTTTTTAAAATCTCTTTTTTTTTTTTTTTCAAACATCGTTAAAGTTTTTTAAAATTCTCAATATTCCTTTTTCATGCGATATTACAATTCATTTAAATATTAGTTTTAAACAAAATAATAATAATAATAATTTCCACTCATTTAATATAAAAACAAAATAAAAAATTCTTTGCATTCAATCAATCGATAAAAAATAAACTTAGTACAAATATGTACAATTAAACCACAAAAATTCTATTAAAAAACAATTCTTAGACTACAATAAAACAGAATTTTCCACCATATTCTATTAAAACAAGAAAAAACAAATGTTTAGGGAAAAAGTCATTTTACGACGGACCATAATCCGTCGCAAATGCAACTAAAATCCGTCGCTGGGTATTATTTTGGGCGTTAATTTGTGACAGATCGAAATCCGTCACAAAATCTAAATCTGCGACAGATTTAATCCATCGCACATTTGCGACGGACCAAACTCTGTTGCAAATTTGATTTTAGCGACAAATTTTGGTTCTTCGCTAAATTCCGCGATGACCTATGGAATTTTGAGTAAAACGGTGTGAGCGATGGACATTTTCCTTTAGCGATGGATTAAATCCATCGTTAAACCAAGCCATTTTTGCGGCGGACCAAATCCGTCGCAAAATCCATTTCAATTTCCCAATTTTGGCATAGTGCCTTTGGAAGATTTGAGCTATTCATGTTCTCCATCCAATGAATTCTTTGAAATCGAGTGGTCATTTGTTCATATTGGATCACGAATAATGATGGAATTGAATGGTTAAGATTAATCATTTATTTAGTGTACCATATCTTAGAAATTGCTAATCAGTATGAGATGAAATTTGGTGTGTATTGCATTTTCAATGAGTTCTTTGAGATGACCTGGTTGGATTGGACAAATTTTATCCATATTTAGCCAGATTAAATCATGGTAGTTAGGATTGTTTTTCACAGATCCGATTCATTTCAAATAAGATTGGGCTAAAACTTGCTATCTAGCCCAAATGACATGCTTTGAAAAACTATCGTAGGCTCATATTGACCAAAAGACGACCCAATCACAAAGTTTTCATAAAAGTTGTTTGTGATTATTGCAAGGTGAGATCCGAGCCACACATTTATGCATTCGCTTGGACATGTTCTTACGATATTTTGATCCTTGTTTTGATTTAACATTCGCACGTATGGGATGTGTAGGGCTCACCTAGCCCTGGTAGGTAATGGCACCATGTCTGGCCAATGATGATCATGTGGAACCTTCACTATGAGAGCCTGCCCACATGATCATGTGATTTCAACAAATGCAATTAAATTTTCTTTTGATTGTAGAGTCATAGGCTTGGTCACTTCATGCGAGATGGTGGTCTAATGCTAGACACTATATGGATTGGATGCCCAATCAGTTGTATTTACTAAGCATTGCATAATTAGATATTTGTGACTTCGCATTGAAACTAGATCGGATTATATCTTACTGGTTGTTAGTCTGATTGGCTAGAATTTTTATAGGGAAGTGTTATTTCGTGTAAGGAAGATAATGGACAATGTAGATATGATCAATGATGATCAAATTTATTCGGGATTGAATTTGACCATTAGATCCATTTTGTATAGATTACATTCGCTTGAGATAGAACTGGGTTGAAACTTGACAAGTACCCCAATGATGATGTGCTAAACATGTATGTTGGTTTAGATTAAGTAGTGAGAGGCCTAGTCATATGCATTTATTATGTCATCCCCTTAATATGCATAAGACGCTATTCACTAAGTGTTCATGATCTAAACATGGTAATCTCATGAATATTGATTTGGGTAGTATCTTGAGGCCTCACAAATGTCAGAAGTTGCCTTAGTCGTATTTCTAGATGTGTAGTGCAATGCATCAAAGAGGACAAGACAATCCAAACAAACACATTGCGGATAATGTATAACAATATGTTACATGTCGGTTTATTTTGTAATGTGATTGTGGTGCTTTTCTGGAGGGTGTTGTATTGGCACATAACCTTGATGGGCATCCATTATGAAATCTTAGCTTGTTGATGAATAATTATAATTATGAGGTATAATTATATTACCTGGACTACACATGCAATGGGAGTTATTAATTATACTAAGGACGCAACTAGACTTACTTTGCGTCAGTATGCCTAAAATGTATATCCTAATTGGTGCACTATTTGTCACACACTCAGAAAAAGGCACTTTATTCAGCTAAGTTCAAAATTGGCTAAGTATTAGGCCATTCCACTCCCATTGGTACAAACACCATGTCTACAACGAGCAAAGCACAGGTGCCCCTTCGAATTCCCAAGGCAAAATTCTAAGAGCCATCATCTCACCCCAAATCAATTGGACATCGAACCATGGAAGCCCAAGAGGCAACGTCGGACAATTGTTGCATTTCATGTCAACAACATGACCCACTCTTAAGGAGGATCAACCAGATGGCCACGAATCGACCTTAGCACATCCACCCAAGTCCACATGTCGACTATCTATGGTTGCACAAGGCCAAGCTACACCAGAAGAACTGCGCATAGTAAGGCCTAGAGGTCTATAAATACCCTTAGACCGCTCTCCATTCGGAGGAGACATCCATTCCTTTAACACACCAAAACTATGCATCTTCTTCGATAGACTCACACAAAGCCCTTGACCGCACATCAGATGAAGCCTTGCTCCTATGTCAGGATCTACACACTAAGCAGAGCCTTACTCTTATAGTGGACCCGCACACCCTTTTAGTCATCCCTTTAGGACCCAAGGTGATCCCAAGTGGCCATCAGACAACTATTGCACCCTATAGGCTTGGACCTCAATATTAATGCTCCCCATGGTCCGTGCATCTTTTTGTATTGTAAGTGCTATTATGTTAAGCACACATACATTGTCAAATTTTGTAAGACAAATGTTTGTAGGACAAAAAGCTATTCGAGATTAGTTCTCAAGTATGGATTCACAACAATTCTATATGCCTTAAGATCAGTTTAATATCAATATAAGATCAACTCAAGATCGGCTTATAATCAAGACAAGATCGGCACATCTTCTTAAATAAATCATCGCCTGAGTTCAAGACTAAGTTTAAGATAAGGTGACTTAGATATTTGTTATAACACAGGTAGTATAACCCTAAAAAGACCTTAGGAATAGGTTCTTTCAAAAATTCATTATATTGGGTTTCTATAAGTGTTTTTGCCCTGGAATTTGGCAAACCATCTTCTGGTTTGGCCAGTCTAACTTCCTCGGCCAACCCAACTTCAAGCCTGAGCAAAATAACAACTTCTGTTTTAAATTCGGCTAGCCTAAGTTTTGGTTCGACAAACTTAAGCTTGAAATTTAGCTAGCCTGAGAAAGTTTGGGTGAAATTCTAGCAACACATATCTTTGGAATTTGCTGGAATTCAACCAGCCAAGTAGCAAATTTGGCTAATCGAATTGTGATGTTTGGCTAGCTGAATTTGTCCTCGGGCCAGCCGAATTTTAGATAAATCTTATCCCGTACAATCCGAGAGCTGTTGGACCGAATCCGTTGAACTTCCGCCAACCGAAGCCAATCTTAGGCTAGCTGAAGTTGCAACCTCTTTGCCGATAAATTGAGTCTTTCTTTCATTCCAAATTACCACGAAAATTAATATAATCCTTCTTCAGGAGAGAGAGAGAGAGAGAGAGAGAGAGAGAGAGAGAGATGTTCAAGTCCTCGGCAAAGCTATCAGTGTGGTATTTATATAATTTATTTTATAGCATATTCAATTCCATTATCTCTAGATCATTTTAATCTTATTCTAAGAGAGTAAACTATACTCTTCTTTGAGATCTAAAATAATTGAATCAAGTAGCATTTAGTTTTTCATTTTTAAAATCTATATAACCTTAGACTCTTTCTGTCTGATTGAACATTGCGACATCTACGTTCAAGAAAGAAGTCATTCTGCTACAAGCTTCTGCTACGTCTTCTACATTCGAAGATAAGTATACTTTCTGAAATTCTTTTTACATTTTTCTGAGATAGCTTGTGAAAATCTTAGTGAGGTTTTGTTTGAGATAGCCGGTGAAAATCTCAGTAGATTTTTTTATTATGATAGCATGTGAAAATCACAAGGAACTGTATCAAGTTGTTAAGGTGACCCTATGAAAACCTTTTTATAGTAAAAGTCAAAATTATGATGGTAGTAATTTTAGGAGTGGAGTAGGTGTAGTTGTTTTAAGCACTAAACCACTATAACTCATTGTGTCATGTGGTGAATGCTTTATTCTTTTTGGTGATTGGATGTCATTTATTATTTTATTATTGTCATGAATGTTGTAATCCTTTTATATACTCTTACTAGTTTGAAAGATTGATTTTAAATACATTCGTGAAATAAGGTTGTCCTACCTAAAATTTTAGGTGAAGGCTGTCTTACGAATAATTTGGAATCAAGGGACATCGCTAGCACTCCATTTCATGCACGTTCCCTCAGTTAGGACTATCTTACATAGGCAATTACTTAGTCCCTCTAGAGATAAGGCCTCTTTGCACACTGAGTCACGTTAGTTGCACCCCCAAACGTCTATGCTGAATTACATCTTGGTTACTAGCCTGGTTTTTAAACTTCATTAAGCTAGCGCGCCAAGAAGGGCTACACTACACCTTTGACCCAAGTGGTACTATTGATATAGGACCATGGCTACTAGTCTAGTTCTTACACTTCACATCGATTGTGTTGTTGTAGGGCATGTGCTAAATGGGTAGTGTCTCGAGATGTCTGTACATCCCCCTTATCTAAGGTAGGATGCTCGTTGAGCACTCCTATGGGAGTGATCACTCAACTTACTCCTCCTAAGGCCTAAATCACGCATAGTCGACAGGATTGTCCCTAGTGTGTACCCTATGACATCTATGCACATGTAGCACTAGACCCTGCTGTGGTTAGTTGGTTATAACATTCCTAAATGCCTTTCCCTTTAAAGTCTAGAACAAATTTAAAATAAAGCATAAGGCCACATTTATGGGCCTTGGGTAACACCTCCATAAAGGGTATAGAGCACCTCTTTTCTTTTCCAAGATACAAGTGTACACCCCTTTTTATGTCACATACGTTGTATTTCAAAATCAAGGGTATTCTTCTGGAGTGTAATTAAGGGTATGTGGTATGTAACATTCTAAAATTTTCGCGGCCCAAGTACATACTCGTGTCCGAGAATTCTGGGTGTTAATAATGTATAAATTAGATGCTTTAAAAATCCTACCATAATTTATTTATTTTTCATTTAGATCACATCCAGTTACATTCATGAAGGTAACCATTCACGAGAATAAAATCGACTGTATTTATTATTTCATTTGAGTAAAAAAATTCAACAAATTATCAAATGCCCTCTCAATGGGAGCTTATTACATTATCGAGTTTGCAGAAGAAATATAAAACTAAATAACAAAACTATCTTCTTATTCATTCAGTATAATCTTCCATAAGGATATGGTCCTCTAGGTCTTTAATCTGTACATCACATGCATCATCTGTATAGTTGGAGAGAGTCAATGCCCTACTTATAGTGATGGTTATCCTTTATGATTAATAATAATTCAAGAGATTCGTGAAAGTAATGTAAGAGTTCTGATATCGCCTCGTACTCCACTACTACAAGAGGTATTAGTATGCGCAACCAATATGTATATGAATTCATGCCTAGCAAAGTATGTACAACTCATCATACGTAGTGATTATCACAATGTGGAATATAATTCATAGAAAACCCAACTCGCCCCCCATCCCATAATTACGGAGATTTGCTAGCGTGTCCGATGCTACCGTGGATTTACGTGAACACCTCGAGGCAACACAACACATGAGTCGGATGAATTATGCGACATATTATTTTTTCATGGAGCGATTATTTACGACATCCAATCCTGAAAGTGATGTAACACGCATTGCGAATTACTTACTTCAATTTATGCACCACTACCCAAACCTATGGAATTAAGCATCGACCAAGAGGGACACTACCCAGAGTGCATTACATCCATAATAAATATTTGAATCACTAGTTGTGATACCTCTAACACATCACTTGCACCAAAGAGGAAATAAGTTAAATTATGAGAGTTCTGAAATTCCAAGACACATGCCCAAGCTATAAAGGGAGGTAGCACGAGGTTAACATAATAAAGGAGAAGAGTAGCAAGAAGCTATCTCAATAAAAGAGAAAAGTAGTGATAGGCTAACTCAACAAAAGATGAGAGTAGCAATGACTAACTCAACAAAAGAGAAGAGTAATATTGGCTAACTCAATAAAAGAGGAGAGTAGAAATGGCTAACTCAACAAAATTGATAAAGGCAATGACAAGGCTTGCATCCATAACCTTGCATCTATAACCTAAACCTATAACCTAAACTCAATTTCTTAAACCTTAACCTATAACCTAACCTAAACCTAAACCTATAACCCGAACCCGATTTCCAAAACCTAAACCTTAACGTATTCTCAAATCCCCAAACATAAACCTACACCTAATTCTAATCTCAACTCTCTAACCTAAACCTAAACCTAAGCTTGAAAACCCGAACCTAAACCCGATCCCGAACCCGAATCCGATTTCCTAAACCTAAACTAATAACCTTAACCTAAACCTATTCTCAAATCCCAAAACCTATAACCTAAACCTAAACCTATATAACCTTAACCTAAACCTAAAACTTAACCTATAACTTATACCTCAACCTATAACCTTAACTTATAACCTAAACCTATAACCTAAACTCAATTTCCTAAACCTTAACCTATAACCTAAACCTTAACCTACAACCTTAACTTTTAACCTAAACCTATAACCTAAGATTTCCTAAACCTAAACTTATAACCTTAACCTAAACCTATTCTCAAATCCCAAAACTTATAACCTTAACGTATAACCTAAACCTATAACCTAAACTCAATTTCCTAAACCTTAACCTATAACCTAACCTAAACTAAACCTACAACCCGAACCCGATTTCCTAAACATAAACCTTAACGTATTCTCAAATCCCTAAAGCTAAACCTACACCTAATCCTAATCTCAACTCCCTAACCTAAACTTAAACCTAAACTTGAAAACCCAAACCTAAACCCGATCCCGAACCCAAACCCGATTTCCTAAACCTAAACTTATAACCTTAAAACCTATTCTCAAATCCCAAAACCTAGACCTAAACCTATAACCTAAACCTTAACCTATAACCTTAACATTTAACCTAAACCTATAACCTAAACTCAATTCCCTAAACCTTAACCTATAATTAACCTAAACCTAAACCTATAACCTTAACCTAAACATAAAACCTAAACCTAAACCTATTCTTATAACCCAAACTATTCTCAAATCCCAAAACCTAAAACATAAACTAAACCTTAACCTAAACCTAAACCTTAACCTAAACCTAAAACCTAAACCTAAACCTAAACCTAAACCTATACTTATAACCTATAACCTAAACCTATAGCCTAAACCTAACTTAAAATCCAAACGTAAACCCGATCTCGAACCCAAACCCGATTTTCTAAACCTAAACCTTAACATATAACCTAACCTAAACCTATAACCTAACTCAATTCCCTAAACCTAACCTATAACCTAACCTAAACTTAAACCCATTCTCAAATCCCAAAACCTATAACCTTAACCTATAGCCTTAACCTAAACCTATAACCTTAACTTATAACCTAAACCTATAACCTAAACTCAATTTCCTAAACCTTAACCTATCACCTAACCTAAACCTACCTAAACTTATACCCGAACCCCATTTCCTAAACCTAAACCTTAATGTATTCTCAAATCCCTAACCTACACCTACACCTAATCCTAATCTCAACTCTCTAACCTAACCTAAACCTAAACTTGAAAACCCAAACCTAAACCCGATCCCGAACCCGAACCTGATTTCCTAAACCTAAACTATAACCTTAACCTAAACCTACTCTCAAATCCCAAAACCTAAACCTAAACCTAAACCTAAACCTAAAACCTAAACCTTAACCTATAACCTTAACTTTTAACCTAAACTCAATTCCCTAAACCTTAACCTATAACCTAGCCTAAACCTAAACCTATAACCTTAACCTAAACATAAAACCTAAACCTAAACCTATACTTATAACCTAAACCTATACTTATAACCTAAACCTATTCTTAAACCTAAACCTATTCTCAATCCCAAAACCTAAAACCTAAACCTAAACCTTAACCTAAACCTAAACCAATAACCTAACCTAAAACCTAAACCTAACCAAAAACCTAAACCTACACTTATAACCTATAACCTAAACCTATATCCTAAACCTAAACTTAAAACCCAAACGTAAACCCGATCTCGAACCCAAACCCGATTTCCTAAACCTAACCTTAACATGTAACCTAACCTAAACTATAACCTAAACTCAATTCCCCAAACCTTAACCTATAACCTAACCTAAACCTAAACCTATTCTCAAATCCCTAAACCTATAACCTAAACCTAAACCTATAACCTTAACCTATAGCCTTAACCTAAACCTATAACCTTAACTTATAACCTAAACCTATAACCTAAACTCAATTTCCTAAACCATAACTTATCACCTAACCTAAACCTAAACTTATAACACGAACCCCATTTCCTAAACCTAAACTTAACGTATTCTCAAATCCCTAAACCTAAACCTACACCTAATCCTAATCTCAACTCCCTAACCTAAACCTAAACCTAAACCTAAACTTGAAAACCCAAACCTAAACCTGATCCCGAATTCGATCTCGATTTCCTAAACCTAAACTTATAACCTTAACATAAACCTATTCTCAAATCTCAAAACCTATAACCTAAACCTAAACCTATATAACCTTAACATAAACTTAAAACTTAACCTATAACCTAAACCTTAACCTATAACCTTACCTTATAACCTAAACCTATAACCTAAACTCAATTTCCTAAACCTTAACCTATAACCTAACTTAAACCTAAACCTATAACCCAAACCTGATTTCCTAAACCTAAATCTTAAGGTATTCTCAAATCCCTAAACCTACACCTAATCTAATCTTAATCTCAACTCCCTAACCACACCTAAACCCGATCCTGAACCCGAACCCGATTTCCTAAACCTAAACTTATAGGTTCAGGTTAAGGTTTAGGTTATAGGTTTTAGGTTTAAGTTTAGGGTATTTTTGTTTATTATGTTAAGCTTATATGTATTTATGCGTGAATGAATGTGATGTGGATAAGATTGTTTGTGTTTGGATGAATGTAGTTTATGTTTGGATGGATTTACTAGTTTGGGTTTAGATGGATGTGAATGTGAATATGATGAAATATATTATATAACAGTTGTATATCAGAATGAATATGGTGTATATCAGGAATTTTGTGCTGAAATATTTTTTTGTTAAAAAGAGACTTTTAGCGACGAAAGTTTTCGTAGCTAAAAGTTTTGCAAAATATTTTTAGCGACGAAAACTTTCGTATCTAAAAGTTATGCAAATATTTTTTAGTGACGAAAACTTTCGTATCTAAAAGTTATGAAAATATTTTTTAGCGACGAAAATATTCGTAGCTAAAAGTTTTGCAAAATATTTTTAGGGACGAAAGTTTTCGTAGCTAAAAGTTTATGCAAATATTTTTTAGCGACGACACTTTTCATAACTAAAAGTTTTGCAACATATTTTTAGCGACGAATATTTTCGTAGCTAAAAGTTATGCAAATATTTTTAGTGACGAACATTTTCGTAGCTAAAAGTTTTGCAAAATATTTTTAGGGACGAAAGTTTTCGTAGCTAAAAGTTTATGCAAATATTTTTTAGCGAAGAAAAAAAGTTTTACAAAATATTTTTGGCGACAAAAATTGTCGTAGCTAAAAGTTTTGCAAAATATTTTTAGCGACGAAAAATTTCGTAGCTAAAAGTTTTGCAAAATATTTTTAGGGACAAAAGTTTTCTTAGCTAAAAGTTTATGCAAATATTTTTTAGCGACGAAACTTTTTGTAACTAAAAGTTTTGCAACATATTTTTAGCGACGAACATTTTCGTAGCTAAAAATTATGCAAATATTTTTAGTGACGAAAATTTTCGTAGCTAAAAGTTTTGCAAAATATTTTTAGGGACGAAAGTTTTCGTAGCTAAAAGTTTATGCAAATATTTTTTAGCGACGAAAAAAAGTTTTGCAAAATATTTTTGGCGACAAAAATTGTCGTAGCTAAAAGTTTTGCAAAATATTTGTAGCGACGAAAATTTTCGTAGCTAGAAGTTTTGCAAAATATGTTTAGTGACGAAAGTTTTCGTAGCTAAAAGTTTATGCAAATATTTTTTAGCGACGAAACTTTTCGTAACTAAAAGTTTTGCAACATATTTTTAGCGACGAACATTTTCGTAGCTAAAAGTTATGCAAATATTTTTAGTGACGAAAATTTTCGTAGCTGAAAGTTTTGCAAAATATTTTTAGGTACGAAAGTTTTCGTAGCTGAAAGTTTATGCAAATATTTTTTAGCGACGAAAAAAAGTTTTGCAAAATATTTTTGACGACAAAAATTCTCGTAGCTAAAAGTTTTGCAAAATATTTTTAGCGACGAAAATTTTCGTAGCTAAAAGTTTTGCAAATATTTTTAACGACGAAAATTTTCGTAGCTAAAAGTGTTTTTAGCTACGAAAATTTTCGTCGCTAAAAAGCCTGCCTTTGGCGACAATTCAAGATTTTCGCCAATAAACCCTTCTATGTCGAAGTTTTAGCGACGAAAATTTTCGTTGCTAAAACTCTTTAGCTACGAAAATTTGGCTTTTAGCGACGAATATTTTCATTGCTAAGAATGGGATTTCTTGTAGTGTATGTAGGCATAAGTTGCCTTGTGTAGGCTCCTAGTTGTATCCTTGTGTAGGACTTGTCGCCTTCTGTAGGCATCTAAAGTTGCCTTGTGTAGGTTGTGAACGTTCATAGTTAACCTGATTTAAAACAATTGGATAGTGAAATCCGGTATACTCTAGGAGATAGTGCGTCAGACGGGAGTAGAGTAGGTAAATAGCCGAATCACTATATATGATTGTGTTTGAGATTGCTCTTTTTGTATTGATCTAATTTTGCTAATGTCTATCAAATGATTATTATGATGCATGATTTAGTAAATGTCTAAGTATTGATAAGAATCACATCTCACACACTATCACATACACTATCTTCATAGAATAGTTGCTTTACATGTAAATCTTATGTCAGCCTATGTGTTTAGACCCTCTATTGGCTTGGAAGCCATAGAGTTACTTTGCCTTACTCATCTTGATTAAAGTTAAGCATTATTTGTTGTTATCGGAAAATAATTTTGAAAGTCCTATTTGCCTCTTTTTAGGACACTTCAACTAATTTCATACTTCTACAATAGCAGTTCTAGTTCTACGCAATTTCAGTTCAACCTAATTTTTGTATACCGAGTTATCAAACCACAAAATTGTGGGACTGATTATAGATTTATAGATAATAGTTTATTTTCTTTTAGGAAAGTTTGACTATTTTTATTTAAATTAATATCGATCCATTGGAACTCTACCACTTGGCCACTTCCACCGTTAGATCTGTGTAGATTTTAGTTTCTGAAAGTAAATTGGATCCAACGATTTGGATGGTTGGGTTTGAATCATATATATACCACTTGTACAGTTTTGAGTGCATGAGGGTGAACCATTAAACATGACTCAAGGATGGATTAATATCGAGTCATCCACTTGGAGTGTAATACCATTGGTTTGTTGGGACCCATGTTGGATGGAACATGGTCCTTCATTTTTTCGGACCCATCTTAGCCTTTCTCAAGTTGATATTTGTGTTTTTCCCTCATTCAGGTCTTTGTAACCTAAACAACAAGTTGGATGGCAAATAAACATATAGTGGACCCTAGGAAGTTTTTTAATGATAGGCATTCAACACCACTATTTTCCTTTAATGTGGTCCACTTGAGCATTGCATCTGCCTCAATTTTTGGCTCATGCCTTGAAATGTTCCTATATAATGGATGGACGGTGTGGATATAACACATACCTTATGGTGGGGCCTACCTAACTTTTCCACGTCAAGGGGTGTATTGTGCCTTACCCTATTCGAGTTAGAAGAGGGAGCAGATTAGGGTTACCCGAGAAACATCATAGTGGGTGTTTCCCTGATTGTGGGGCCCACCTTGATGTATGAGTAGTATATCCATGCCGAACATAAGTTTTCTAACTCATTCTAGTACATGATCCAAAAAATGAATCAGATCCAAATCACAAGTGGACCACACCACAAGAAACAGTGGTCATTGGGCCCCAACCATTGAAAACCCTCTAAGAACCACTATAATGTTTATTTTTCATCCAACCTTTTGAAAAGGTCACAAAGACCTGAATGATGGGAAAACACAGATATAATCTTGATCCAAAACGTTTGAGGCCCCCACGAAGTTTTATAAACCGTGGACATTCTATTCTTATTGTGTGGTCCACTATTCCTATTGTGTGGTCCATTTGAGATTTCGATCTGCTTGATTTTTAGGAACATGCCTTAAAATGATCTGGAAAAACTTATGGATGGCATGGATTTACCACACCTACATCAAGGTATAGGCCCACAGTCAGGGAAACACCCATTAGAGGGTCATGAAAGTAACACCTAATCTAGGCAGTGGTGGCCTCACAACGCCACATACGAACTTAACAAATTCCATATCCAAAAAATTGAAATGACCCACAGTAATGTTAAGTTAAAATCCACCTTAACCACTTGGTGTGTCACCATTTTAGGTTAAGGGCCTAAACTTTTGTCCCATCTGTGATTCAAGTGGATCACACGTTTTAAAACAGTGTATACGACAATACTAACCATTGAAATTATTTCCATTTGTGTGGCCCACATAAATCATGGTTGGACCTAATTTCTTTTCCTGGGGCGTAAATTTTAATGGGCTATACAATATCTGGATTAGATCTCATATAATATTCACAGTGGGCTATTTAATAATAAAGGGTGAACGTCTTTACACCACTTTTTCATTCGGTGTGGCCCACCTGAAGCCCGAATCGCCCTGATTTTTTAACCCCACTTCTAAAAGGTTCTTAACCATCTTATGATCGGAGTGGATTCCACATAAACATCACAGTGGGCCTCCAAAGGCCCTCCACTGTCCTCTCATGCTTTAAGAAAGAGAAGGGATTTCTCCATGAGTTCACAAAGGCAGCAGAAAGCTACTTTTTCTTCTCGATTACTTCATTTTTTCAGTTTATAGGAGGCTGGTTCTTCTTTTGGATTCTCTCGTGGGTAGCCGATAGAGAGAGAGAGAGAGAGAGAGAGAGAGAGAGAGAGAGGAAGATGCGAATGTTTTTTTTTTTTTTTTTTGAAAGGGAGTTCCTCCCACCAGATTTAGAGCCATTGGAAGGAATTGGATTGGGAATCCTAGCTTCTCTAAGGGATTGTGAAGCCCCTCATCTCAATCTACATTACTAAAAAACACTTTGATTCAAAATACCCTCAAATCCCCCCAGATCCACGGTGCCAAACAACCCCTTAGCATTACTTTATGCTTTACTAGTCTTGTATGTAATTCAAGATGGGACCTAATGTGATTGATTTATCACCACTCTCCTAAGGTATCCCATTTTAAGGATTACGGACATTCCATCTATAAACCTTAAGAAAGATTCCATTCAAGTAATCACATGAAACCCATTGATGAGATCCAAGTACTAATCCATACTAATATCTCCTTGACATGTTTGGTTAGATGAAATTCAACCACAGAGTATGTTATCATCAATCATATATCCTAATCTTCATCGATATTGATCATTGCCCATCTATTTAGATAATGGTAATGAAAGTTATGGCTTTGGTTGTATCACCTGACGATACTCATGTTGGGGATTTGTGCTGCGGAATCACACAAATGTAGATCTAGGATAGCAATTCAATAGTAACAAGCAATCACAGGAGAACATAAAGATTTAACGTGGAAAACCCTTGCAGGAAAAAACCACGGCACAAAGCGATAGAAATCCACTATGAAATAGAAATTACAAGAGAGAGGACTTACCCGATTCGAACAACCTCGAATCTCACCCTTGCTACACCCTTTCATAACCTTAGAACCCTTTAGAATACCTTTAGGAAGCCTTAGAATACCTTAGAATAGCCCTAGGGTCACTATTTATAGTTTAGGAAACTCTACTTATGCACCTAGTTCGGAAAAGTCAGGAAACCGCCTCAAATTTACACAGTCCGCACAGGATCTGCGTAGCCTCGACTAGTCGAAGGAGGGCCTCGACTGGTCGAGCAACCTGTTCGACCGATCGAGCCATCCCCTCGACTGGTCGAGTAGCCCGGATACCAACAAATATAGGTCGCTAGACTTTAAGTCGAGCAGGCCTCGACAAGTCGAGTTGCCCACTTGACCGGTCGAGCTAGACGCTCGATCGGTCGAGAGACCCAAAAAAATAGATTTAAGGCATCTGTCAACAATCTCCACCATGCCTTCAATCTTCAACCGTGTAGCTTACTACCCTCTTCTCTTATCTCTGCATCGTATCATAGCTTCAATCAACGCTTTTCGTGCACACTCCGTCCTTCTTTTACGCCATCGCCAAGCCCAAAAAGTTGCACAGAACTTGAACTTCTCTTTAGGAACGACCTTGGTGAGCATGTTTGCTGGATTCATGCTGGTGTGAATCTTCTCCAGAGTTACGCCTCCTTCCTCAAGTACCTGTCAGATAGTAGTGACGAACATCAATGTGTTTAGTACGTGAGTGATAAATAAAACTTTAGCCAAATTGATAGCGCTCTCGCTATCACAGTAACCGGCACGGCCTGCTGCTAAAGTCTCAACTGATTTATCATGCCCCTGAACCAAACACCTTCTTGAAATGCCTCTGTCACTATCATATATTCTGCTTCGATCGTGGAAAGAGCCACCACGGACTAAAGCTTCGACATCCAACTAATTGCTCCACCTGCTAGTACAAACGAGTATCTTGAAGTAGACTTCCTAGAATCCACACTGCCTACGTAGTCGAAATCACATACCCTACCAACTTTATTCATGTTTTCTCAAAAGTTAAGACGTAGTCTTTCGTACCTCAAATATATCGAAGTAGCCATTTCACCGCTTCCCAATGTTGCTTGTCGGAGTTTGATATGTATCTGCTCACAACACCTACAGCATGTAAAATATTTAGTATTGTACAGACCATGACATACATTAAACTGTCAACCGCATTTGAATAAGGCATATGAGACATAACCTGATTTTCCTCATCTGATTTAGGACATTGTTCTAAAGAAAGCTTAAAGTGAGCCGCGTGGGGAACGCTCACTTCTTTATTTGGTTCATCCCATATTTGATCAGCACCTTTTCAAGGTAATCTGCTTGTGATAACCAAAGTCTGCTCTTCTTCCTGTCTCTATGAATATCTATGCCGAGAACCTTCTTTGTAGCCCCAAGATCTTTCATCTCGAATGTCCTTGATAAATGAGTCTTCAATATGTTGATTTTAGACATATCATGACAAGCGATCAACATACAGTACTAGGATGATGAATTTTCCATCACTCAATGTCTTGTACTAGACACAGTGATCGTATTCACTCCAAGTAAATTTTTAACTCACCATAAAAGAATCAAATTTTTTATACCACTGCCTAGAAGACTGTTTCAGGCCGTATAAAGACCTCATTAACCTACAAACCTTTTTCTCTCCCCCTTTAACTTCGTAACCCTCTGGTTGTTTCATGTAGATCAGCTCTTCCAATTCCCTGTGCAGAAATGCAGTCTTTACATCCATCTATTCCAGCTCAAGAACGTATTGGGCAACCAACGCCAACACGAATTTGATAGACACCTGCTTAACCACCGGCGCGAATATCTCTGTGAAGTCGATTCATTCTCTCTGAGCATAACCATTCGCTATCAACCTTGCTTTGTATCTATCCTATTTTCTTTTGAATGACCACTTGCATCTGATCGCTTTTCGGCCCACAGGAAGCTCCACCAGCTCTCATGTGTGATTTTTGTGCAACGAGTCCATCTCATCATCCATACCTGCGTTCCACTTTTCTGCCTCAGGCTCATCAAGAGCCTCCTAAATAGTAGACGGTCCCCCTCATCTGTAATGAGAGCATATGCAATATTAGAGTCGTCCCTGTATCTTGCCGGTAACCTGCGATCACGTGGTGGGTTCCTTCTTACAGGTGGATGCTCCACCTGATCCTGTACCTCTGTCTTCGCATCTGTCTCTTCCTGAGTATTATCTGTATCAATCTGGACGTTACGATCACCCTTTCTGGTTCCTCTTGCTCATTTTGATCATTCTTGTGAAATAGAGAGCTTTCATCGAATCGGACGTCACGGCTAGTGATGACCTTGCGTGTGACCTTGTCGAATAACCTGTAACCTTTCACACCAATGTCATAGCCAACAAAGATATACTTTTTGACTCTATGGTCTAGCTTATCTCTCTCAACTGAAGGTACATAAGAGTAAGCCTTACAACCAAATATGCTAGAACTAAGTAGTCGATTTTCTAACCACTCCATACTTCCTCTGGGATTTTACATTCAATTGCAGTTGAAGGAGATCAGTTCACTAAATAACAAGTCATGTTAACGGCCTCTGTCCATAGGTCCTTGCCCAACGCAGCATTACTTAACATGCATCTGACCCTCTTTGGGAGAGTCCGATTCATTCGTTCATCCACACCGTTTTGCTGGATCGTGTGGCGTACTATGTTGTGCTTGATGATCCCTTCATCCTTGCAATACTTATTAAACTCAGTGGAAGTAAATTTTCCACCATCGTCAGTCCTTAAAACTTTTATTTTCCACCCTGATTATTTTTCCACCATTGTCTTCCATTGTTTGAATATGGTGAAAACTTTGGATTTACGTTTCATAAAATAAACCCAAACTTTCCTGGAGTAGTCGTCAATGAATGAAACAAACCATGACGACCCCCCAATGGAAACTTTTGGCTATGGCCCCCATACGTCAGAGTGCACATAATCAAGCACTCCCTTACAAACATGTTTTCCAATTTTAAAAGACAATCTAGATTATTTACCATATATACAATGCTCGCATATATCTAAATCAGAACTTTTAAAAGATGGAGTCAAACATCGATCAAAAAATACCTTCATGTCTCACTCGTTGATGTGGCTTAGAAGAGCATGCCACATACATAGAGACGTGAAATTTACAATAGCTGCTGCCGCTCCACCTGCTGAAGTTCTCCCAATCAACCTGTAAAGGTTTTCATGCCTTTGCGCTCTCATAACCACGAGTGCCCCTTTTGAAACTTTAAGGACACCATCAATACCGGTGAACTTGCACCCTATAGCCTCGAGTGCACCGAGACAAATCAAACTTTTCTTCATATTAGGAACGTGCCTAACGTCAGTCAGGGTACACTCCATCTCATCAAACATCTTGATGCTCACCGTACCAATAGCCACAACATTACAGGCATTGTCATTGTCCATAAAAACTTGTCCACCATTACATTCCTTGTAACTGGTAAACCAACTCCGATGAGGAATCATGTGATAAGATGTTCGTGTGTCAAGTATCCACTCGTCTTTATGATTGTTGTGTAAGTGACCAATCATGGAAACAGACAGAACATCACCATCACTTGATTCTTCATCAGATGTGACCACATTGGCCTCCTTAAAAGAAGTGGTTGAATTTTCTTTTTTCGTTTTAGGATTTCTACAATCCTTCTTCATGTGTCCAGACAACCTACAATTCCAACACTTTAGTTTTCCTTTGTCCTTGCCCTTGGATTTGGATCTAGGTCCAGAAGATCCTGTACCTCACTCAGAGTCTCTGCCCCTCGTAATCAGTGCATCGGAAGATGCTCCCATGTCACCGTTTAACTTTCTCATAGCCTTCCCTTGAAGGGATGAGATAACGGTGTCAACACTTAGGGTTTTATTTGCGGTGCACATCGTGTCCCTGAAAGACTCATATGATGCAGGAAGATAATTCAACAATATACATGGATGTTCCTCATCTTTAACCACTTTCTCCCTATCCAGCAATTTGCACATCAATTTATTAAAATTGCTGATATGGGCTTCTAGATCTCCATCATCTGCCATCTTGAAGGTATAACACTGTAGCTTAAGTGTAGGCGATTTTCAGAGGAATTCTTTGCATAGATGTTCTCTAACTTTGCCCAAAAAGTAGCAGCGTTTTTTCCCTCAAAACATTATAGAGAACCTTATCCGTGAGACATAAACGGATAGAGGCTAAAGCATTACTATCAAGGTTTTCCCATTCATCTTTCATGGTAGATTTTCACTCCTCAAGAGCCTTAATCTCACCTTTCTTGGTTAACAGGCTAATCATCTTAACCTTCCATAACTCAAAATTATTTTTGCCTGAGTACTTCTCAATATCAAACTTGTCGTTTTCCATTATTACTAATCCTGCAGATTTAGATCTATGTCCCAACGATTTCTCTGATACCACTTGTTAGGGATTTGTGCTGGGGAATCACAGATCTAGATCTAGGATGGCAATTCATTAGTAACAAGTAATCACAGGAGAACATAAAGATTTAACGTGGAAAACCCTTGTGGGAAAAAAACCACGGTACAAAGCGAAAGAAATCCACTATGAAATAGAATTACAAGAGAGAGGACTTACCCGATTCGAACAACCTCGAATCTCACCCTT
>JAJHSJ010000011.1:25968128-26130904 GCA_021015155.1 Magnolia officinalis | reverse complement strand
CCTAAACCTAAAACCTTAACCTATTCTCAATTCCATAAACCTATAGCTTATAACCTAACCTAAACCTAGACTTATTTATATGTATTATGCGTAGATGAATGTAATGTGAATAATTGTTTGTGTTTAGATGGATGTAGTTTATGTTTGGATGGATTTATGTAGTTCGGGTTTAGATGGATGTGAATGTGATGAAATGTGGATAAGATTGTTTTTTTACTTATGAAGTTAAACTTATATGTATTATGCGTGGATGAATGTAATGTGGATAAGATTGTGTGTTTGGATGGATTTACGTAGTTTGGGTTTAGATGGATGTGAATGTGAATGTGAATGTGATGAAATATATTGTATAACAGGTGTATATCAGGAAGATTGTGTTTGGATGGATTTCGTAGTTTGGGTTTAGATGGATGTGAATGTGATGAAATATATTTTTAACAAGTGTATATCAGGAAGATTGTGTGAGTTTGGGTTTAGATGGATGTGAATGTGATGAAATATATTGTATAACAGGTGTATATCAGGTGTATATCAAGATGTGAATGTGATAACAGATGTATATCAGGATGTGAATGTGATGAAATATATTGTATAACAGGTGTATAATAGGTGTATATCAAGTGTATATCAAGATGTGAATGTGATAACAGGTGTATATCAGGATGTGAATGTGATGAAATATATTATATAACAGGTGTATATTAAGATGTGAATGTGATGAAATATATTGTATAACAGGTGTATATCAGGATGTGAATGTGATGAAATATACTGTATAACAGGTGTATATCAGGATGTGAATGTGAATGTGATGAAATATATTGTATAACAGGTGTATATCAGGTCAAATTTAATGTGAAGAAGATTGTAATAGGTCAAATTGAAAATGTCCTTAAAGGATGATAAGAGACTGCCCATAGCACTCCTTTTAAAGGATGGTCCATGACCGTCCTTTGAAGGCTCATATGAGACGGTTCATGGCAGTCCTTTTTAAAGACGGTCTATGACCGTCCGTTTAAAGGACGGTCTATGGCTGTCCTTTAAAGGCTCATATGAGACGGTCCATCACAGTCCTTTTAAAGGACGGTCTATGACCGTCTGTTTCAAGGACGGCCTATCACCGTCCTTTGAAGGCACATAAGAGACGGTTTATGACAGTCCTTTTTAAGGACTGTCCATGACAGTCCTTTTAAAGGACGGTCGATGGCCGTCCTTGTTGGGCTCATAAGAGACGGTCTATGATAGTCCATTTGAAGGACGGTCTATGGCCGTCCTTTTTTAGGACGGTCCATGACCGTCTTTTTTTCGTCAATAAGAATGACGGTTATCAACCGTCCTTTAAGTAATAGGACACGTCAAAATTTGACTACCTATGGGACGGTCCATGACCGTCCTTTTTGGTCATTTGAGACGGTTTTGGACCATCCTTTTTTTGCTGTTTTGGCGTAGTGAGAGACACGGGTATTTTTCAAATATAGTGATTTTGACCTACTCCACCTACATGACATGCTTGATTCCAATGTGGAGGATAAGCCCCTTTCAATTGAACCACACGACTCTTTTGAGGCATGCTCGGCCCACTCCCTTGATTTGGATTATGATATGATTAGGGAGATGGATGACTCGCTTAATACGACTTCGGTATTTGAAATTACCCAGTGGATGTTGACATTTGATCAGCCACCCTTGGACAATACAAATCTTCTACTGATTAGTATTAAGGAACCAAGTCTTTACATTAAATCTTCACCTACTGATTCTCAATCTGTCTATGTAGGGCAAGGCGCGATGTATCCGGTGATGATTTACTCTCACCAAGATGAAGAGCAAGAGAATATGCTTCTTTTTTTTTAAAATAAAGATGGAGTCATTTGGCATATCATCACAGATCTCAATGTGAAAAATGAGCCCCTCTTAACTGAATCTCTCAACTCTTTAGGAGTTTGCTTGCCACACTTTGGAGATTCTAATCATAACATGATAAAAGAAACAATGGTGCAAGACAATACCTCAGTAGTTGTTACTGACCGAGGGAATCCTTATTCTAAAGAACCTCCTTTCACAGATCCTAAATGTTTACCATTAAAGGAGGAGGCACTAAAATTTGAACCGAAGTCTAAAACTTCAGAATGTGTTAAGACTACACTACTTAATGGGAAATTTTTCTGAATTTCACCTACTTGTAGTCTCCGATTCACTACGATGTACTAACATTGAAAACTTTTCCGTTACGGGTGAATCATATATACTTTGGATCCCTCAGGGGATTAAAAAGGTTTTTTTTTTTTTTTTTTTTTTTTTTTTTTTTTTTTTTGCTGAGCTTCATAAATTTCTCTTGACATTCATGTTCCAGGGCATCCAAGCCCACTGCAAAAATGGCTTTTGGATTATCTTGTTGAGAAACCTATTGAGAAATTTATCAAGATACTGGCCGGAGGAGGAACCTTTCTGCATGATTAAGTAGTTTTCCCCTGCTTTCTTAGTTTAGGATTAAAATTTATTTTCTTTCTTAGGATTCATTTGCTTTTCGCGGTTTAGTTTAGTCACTAGAACCATATTTTGTTAGAAGATCATATTTACTTCACAGGTACTCTTCTTCTACTCCCCTTTATTTTCAGTGCTCTCAATTTTGCTCTTATTGCATATGTTTATACATTGAGAAAAATGTATATTTTAAGTTGAGGGGTGTGGATTAGGTAAACTAATTAGTGTTTTCTTAGTTTTGAGCAAAATTTGTGAAAATTTTCAATTTTTCAAGTTAAAAACCTTTTTGGAAAATGATAATTTGTGTATTTAAGATTGTTTTGAGTATGATGATAAGATAGAAATTGAAATTTGAATTGTTGGAGTTTGATCAACTAAGTAGACTATCACATAGGTTCTTGCATCTAATTGATTAAGAGGAAGTTTGAATATCATAATTGATCTAAATCACAAAGACACATTCAATTTGTTTCCTGTAAATAATGATAGAATTTCTAATGGTTAGCATGTGCATCATTGATAGATATTGAGAATTGAGTCTGGAGAATTTTATCCACCTTAAAAAGATGAAAAGAACTAGTTAAAAAACAGAAGATTGATAAAAAGGTCATGTATGTGCAAAGACTGAAAAAGAATGAGAAAACTGAAAAGTTGAAAAGACTAAATGAATTAAAGAGACTGTCGATATAAAATCAAAAACTGAAAAAAGAAGGAAAATGTGATAAGTTTGGAATCTGTGCTTGAGTTTTCAACTAATCTTGATATGGTGAACATGACTAACATTATGAAATGATAGTATTCTTATGGAAAGTAAGTTGATATTCACTAAGCACATCGAAAAACTTGATATATGAATTTATACTCTTAAGTAACTGATAAAGAACCTATCTGATTGATTGCTTATATGATTCGGCTCTAGGTTTTCAAAATCTCACTTTCTCATCTTAATTCTACTCACTGAGACTTGATTGCACAAAGGATTGATTTCTAAGAAAGGTTTGAACATTGAGAATTGAGGATTTCTTCACTCATGTTTTGCTCGGGACTAGCAAAATGCTAGTTGGGGAGTGTGTTAAGTATTAAATATTACATATTTCTCCCTATTTATATCTTGGTTTTATGAACATGATAATGCTTAATGGGTACATTTTATACATGCGTGTTTTGCAAAGTGAATCTGGGAACTTGGATTGAAAAGAATGTTAAAAGCATGGATTTAATGCTCAAGAATCACCAAGGCAAAGTATGGATCTTAGGAGACCAAGAAGGAAGAATTCACATGCCAAAGATCCAAGGAAACTAAGTACAAAGGATGAAGAAAAGACCGTAGAAGATTGTTTAATCCATAGTAGAAAAAAGACAGGTTTGGTCCAACCGAAGCTAACTTTGGTTTGACCAAAATTGCACAAAATAGTCTAGCAACCAACGATGAAATTCAGAGCTAATTCGGTTCGACCGAAGGATAATTTGGTCTAACTGAAGGAAGGATTCAGTGCAACCAAAAGTGGACAAAAAGCTCCAGTGAAGAACGATGAATTTCAGAGTTAATTTGGTTCGACCGATGATTAATTCGGTCCGACTAAAACTTAAGATTGGTCCGACCGAACCCAAGCTCGATGTGACCGAAATCGGGCAACTGCTAAAACAAAATCCTGTCATAATTCGAACTCGACTTCAGTCTGACCGAAGGTGATTTCGGTCCGATTGATGCGTAACGCGGCTACGTAAATTTGAGGTGGTTTCAAGGTCGGTTTACGGAAATTTCAAGGCAGTGCGAAAGATGGTGTTTCACAACTATAAATAGGAGTCCCAAGGACGTCCCAAAGTATCTTCTAAGGTTTGGAAAAGGAGAGAAGGCTTAGGTGGAGCACCGACAACGTTCTTCTACTTTAATTTTTCATGGGTTCTAGTTTATCATTCGTGAATAAAAAAAATTGGAGACCATATTTTTCTGAAGAAGCATTTGAAGATCATATTTTTTTTATGAGTTTTCCTTTTATTAATCATCCTCTGCTTCCTCTTCATTTGATAGTAATGATACATGGTTTTTTTATCACCATCTTTAATTGTTGTACCCATCTTCTTACTAAACCACACCCCCCCCCCCCCCCCCCCCCCCCCCCCCCCCCCCCCCAATTTTGATTGGGTAGAATTTTCATGATTAGCCTTCACAATCAAAATTTCTCCTCTTTCAAGGATAGTGCCTTTTTATGAAATAGGCATTGGCGGGTATTCCTATCCCCTGTCCATTTTAGTTCACAACTCGATAAGCCTCATTAGAGTAAACCTCTAGGATAATATATGGGTCATCCCATTTGGGATGAAATTTTCCCCCAGTTTTGTGAGTAATCATATGGGCCTTTTCAACATCAGGACCATGTCCCCTTTCTTGAAGGAATTGTGTCTAACCTTCTTGTCGAGGGGGCTGATATCTGCGCCTGATATAACTCAAAACGATGTTGGGTTACTAGTCATTTTTCATCTAAAACGTCTAACTCTGTCAGCCTTATTCAGCCATTTTCATCTTCTAACATTGACTCATGTACCACCACCCTCAGTGACATGACATGCAGTTCCATAGGCACAATGGCCTTAACTCTATAACCTAACGAGTAAGGAGTAGCTTTTATTGTTGTATGATGGGTGTTATGACAACCCCAAGTGCATGGTTGCGATGTAGTAATAAATCGGTGAGAACGAGGTTATACCCACAAGGACTTGCTATTGTGCGATTTCTATAATATGTTAGAATTAGAACTATAGCCTAAATTAACTACTAAAATTGTTTTAAAGAGTAATTGTAAAAGAAACTTTCAGAGATAAAATACTAAAGCGCCAATGATTCACTCATAGCTATCTCAATGTTAATTTACTTGATTCAATTAAATTACACAACTGGAATTGAAATTCTATCATATCCAGCCGGATAATAGAGCAGTTAAATCATCATTCGTAAACTTCAAAATAGAATTAAACTTCCATTGAATTGGTTCCCTCATAAAGCATCAATGATTTGATTGTAGTGTATTTAAAGCATCTATCGTGCCCGGAGTCAACGATAAACAATGGAATCTACAGATCAATCTCTTATATGACATGTAAGAAAATATTCATAGTCCTCCTAAGCATTCAAAATATGCCCCAATTTTCTACAATTCTAGCACTTTAAATTCCCTTTACCCTTTGACTTGGACCTTGTTTGCGATTTATATCTCTTGATCAGATGTTCTTCCCCCAGCAACCATTACTCCTATAAATGTACCTTCCCTACCGTTCTTGCTTCTCAATTGCTTGTACTGAAGTGATGAGATAGCAGTGTAGAGGTTTAAGCTATATATATCATGGCACAAAGTATCCATTAAATTCTCCTAGGAATCTTGAATGGATGTCAGTTGGATAAGGGCTTTATTGTCTTCGCGATCTTCACCTTCTCGTTCGTCTATTTGGAAATTAATTTGTTGAAGGTGTTGATGGACTCATTGAGATCTGACTCCTCGCCATCTTCAGATTATAGAGTTGCCTCTTCAGATATAGACGATTTGATAGAAATTTTATCATGTAGAGACTCTCTAACCTTGTCCATGGCCCTACAGTGGTCATCTGATCAAGGACATTATAAAGGACATCATCAAACAAGCATAATTAAATCGAGGTTATCATCCTCTAATCAAGTTCTTCCAATCTTCATTGTTCATAGTCATAGGATGCTTCACTATACTAAGGAGCACATGTTGCAATCTTTACTAAACTAGAAGGCCTCTCATCTTCACCTTTCATAGTTTAAAGTTATTTTTCTTAGTGAGCTTCTATGTGTCATACTTCACATTAGATCATTTCATTATCATGTTTCAGATTCAAACTAAAATCTCAACATAAGCTTTAATAACATATGTTGGGTGTTGTAGAAACAAACCCTGAATTCTAATCACACAAACGAAAGATAAACACAACAAAGAACCATGAAGAACACACGAATTTACATGAAAAACCCTTGCGGTAAAAAAAAAAACCACAACATAAAGTGACAAGCAAATCTATTATAAAAACGATCGAATTACAAGAGACTAGAAGCAATTTAGATGCAAATTAAAACCCTTTAAAACCCTAGCCTCTCTCTAGAATAAGCCTCCAATCACTTAAAATGCTTAATCACACCCTAAACCCACATTACACACACACACACACACACACACACACAGTGTTACATCTAGAATAGAAAACAAATCATGCAATTACGCATAACTGCATGTGGAAGCTGTCAATCTAAGCTTCGATCGATCGTGCCTCCATGTTCGTTCAATCAATCAAACATGCTCAAAAGTTCTGGAGAGCTAGCTTGATTTTTTCGAATGATCTTGATCAATCGATCCTCCAAGTTATATCGATTGAACTTGTCTAAAACTATCCAGAGAATAATCTATTTAATCCGGGGTTCTCTAAATTGATTGAGCTAACCATTTGATTGATCGAAACCCCATGTTTCTACATAGATTGAAGACATCCAATTAACAAGAATTTCCTAAACAAATATATGAGTATATCTCTACAAAAGACACAATGTCCCTTTAAAATTTATAGATCATTGTCATATAGTCTAAGAGTAATTCAAAACTTGTGTGGACCCCTAATTATTCATCCTTATTCCATTGCTTTCATTTTCACTTTTTGCATCCATTGAAGGCATGCTTGTTTTTCTAATTACGCCAGTAAATGAAAGGAAATAGTCAACTATTACCATTTGCTTTACTTGTTTGGTAATGTCAACAATATTTGACACAATGATAGCATGCTTTCATTGTTTGTTTAAGCCTTGTAAGATTGTAAGGATTAAAATGTTAAAAGGTAAAATTTTAGTAATTATAAATACATTTACCTCTCTTCTATTACATATGCATTTAGCTTCGTTTCATGTACTTAATACTTGTTTAAACAAATAATAAATAATAATAATAATAGCTTACTTACATTAGAGTATTTCTAATACATTAGTAACCTTTTTTATTTTTTTATTTTTTTTTATTTTAAATACAATTCAACATGCATGAAAGTTACGAGCCTTGATGTTAACAAATCAGGATTATGAGTTAATTTCTTTTCTTTGCTACCTTGGAGTAGAAAGGAAGCAAACTGGAGAAAGTCGCAATCCGAGCCCACTAATCTCTCTCCCTCTCCCTTATCTCAATTCTCGTTGTTTCTTCCACCGTCCAAACCAACATCTCCCACGGATGACCATGCGCATGCGTGACCAAACTCATGGGTGGAATGTCATGGCCTTTGTCACAGAGCGCATTCACGTTAAACCACACATGACACATGGCCCGATCTCACATACACGTGCAAAGTTGACACGTGTGACTATACTTGAATATCTTCCAGGATCCAACCACTTCAGCATTTCCCTTTCTGATCTTGACTATTCCTTTCGGTGGAATGACCTTGTGTGATACTCAAACACCCAATTTTCTATGGAGAATATTTTTATGCCCTTGCAATCAATACCAGACGGTAAAAGAAAGCGGCTGGCCCACTTGACATTTTAGGAGGGGGTTTAAATCAGGTGGGACCCACGTTGCTTTAGAGTCTAATCTTGACACAAAAGCTGATATGAGAGAAAGTTCCCCCTTTCCACCGTCCATCCATCGTGCTCCAGTGTCCATGGCCAACCTCGGGCCGATGGAACGATCGCAACACGTGATGTATATAGTTCTCGCCTTTTCAATGTAGATTGATGCTGCACCGTTTCGTAAAAGGGTTCCTAAGGTGCCGTGATTTCTCGGGGTTTGACCCACTGAAAGCAAAGGCCTGCTTGGGGAAGCCTGGACCGTCAGGATCATCTTATAGGTGACTTGTGAATTGGTAGAGCATCGGATTACGTGGTATAGCACATCCGTGGTTTATTCACTTGGCCAAGTCCTGTGGGGGCCCAACATAATAATGTATTTGTTATATCCACACAATCCTTGTTAGATCATTTTTGGGCATGAGCACGTAAATGAGGCTGATCCAGAGCTCAGGTGGACCCCACCACAGAAAATAGTGGAGATCGAACGCCTACGGTTGAAAACTCCTAAGGGCCATGGAAATTTTAGATCCAGCTAATATTTCTATATTCCCTTCATCTAAGTATGTGTGGCCATATGAACAGGTTGGATGACAAATAAACATTGTGGTGGGCCGTAGCAAGTTTTCAACGGTGAGCCTCACTGTCCGTGTACTTTTTGTTGTATGGTCCACTAGAGCTTTGGATATGTTTCATTTTTTTGGCTTATGCCTTAAAATTATATGAAAAAAATGAATGTGTTAGTACATTATTTTATGCACTTTATTTGTCAATAACGTGAATCAATGTATTATATACTCGGTTGAGCCCTTTAAAGTTGAAGACCAAAGATACAAGTGAAGGTAGAGCATTAAGGAATAAAGAACATGTATATGATGTGCCTCGATGATCCTAACATTTGACAAAAAACAACTTAAACTTTTAAATGATCTTAACCATAATATGTAAACTTTTTATTGATCATCTCCTAAGCCATAGGAGCCTTAATTGATCATTCTTAGAATGACTTTAGAGGTCCCAAGTTGCTAGAAAATATACACATTTTCAGCAACATCCAATCCCACTGAACCTAGATAAAATAGGACATTGTGTTATGTAAGAATTTCAGATAATTCAACTGCGACTGAATGCAACATTTGGTCTAATCGAAGACCATTCTCGTTGTGACCAAAGACCACATTCAATGTTGTTAGTGCACTTATTTGTACACATATTTGTCAATCACGTGACAAGTTGTGTCAAGTAGTCGGATGAGTTCTTGGTAAATGAAGACTGACAACGCAACTAGAGCAGAAGCTCGAACTACAAATTCAACATCTGAATAAGCTTTTTACGGTCAAGATCTTGCAAATAGATGATCCCAACCCAAATAGGAAAACCTACTTACGTCATCTATTCAAAGTCAATTCCGAGTTCATATTTTATATCCTTTTAGTCTTGGCTTTGGCAAGTTTGAAGTTGATGAATGATTAAATGGACAAGGGATTAAAACAGAAAAATTTGTCCACATTCGGTAGGAAAAATGCGCCACCAAATAGCACCTTCGGTATCACCGAAGATACCTTCGGTGTTACTGAAAGCGCTCAAAACAGTCCAACAACATTTCAAAGGTAATTCGGTACCACCGACTGGACATTTTGGTAACACTGACTGCCACCGATGAACAAATTTCGGTGTCACCAAAAGGGATCTTTTTTCATTTAGCAACTTGAGGATTTAATTCAGTACTACCGATTGATAATTCGGTACCACCGAAGCAAGTTCGGTGATACTGAGTTAGCTTCGGTAGCACCGTAAATTAGTCATTTTCTATCCGTTGGAACTGTTTCTCTCTAAAAGCGCTTGTAGAAACTTGCAGAAAGTGTGGATTTAGGCATTTCAAAGTCCCTAGGTTGTCCCAAGCTCTAATCGCTTATCATATACTCTATCCACATGAGATTAATGCTCTTTTCATTATGATTCATCACTCATGAGCATTTAAAGCTCTTATTTATGAAGAACATGATCTCAACCCTTCACTAGAGTATTGAGACTAAACCTATAGGTATATCCTTAGTCTCAACTATACTCTAGTGTATCCATTGGTTGAATCCCTAAGGAAATCCACTCATTATCCTAAATAGGAGATTCAACCAAAATCTCATTACCTCGGTCACTTTTATAGGTATATCTTATGTAAGGTTCTTGATCGTAAAGCTGAAACAACAGGAAAATCCAAGCTACGTGATTGGGGAAGCACCGGGAAGATGATTCAAGCACGAGAGCGCGAAGATCAAACATCCTAAGACAAGCTACAAAAGAGGACTTATTTCGACAAGTGTCATTATCAAGAGTCCGAAATTTAGTCTCTATCCTCGTGTAGGATTGAGGCTAAGAGTTTATTATCAACAAACTCGTCTAGGTGCCTTGTGTGGGACCTTGGTTAGTGGGCCTAAATGGAGGTGCCTTATGTGGGACCTTGGCCGGTGGGCCTAAACGTGGGTGCCTTGTGTGGGACCTTGGCCGGTGGGCTAAACATGGGTTCTAGGTGTAGGACCTTTGCTCATAAATTGGTGTTCTTAGTGTAGCACTGTAAAGGTTATTGGTGAACCCGTTTTAAAACCATTAATAGTGAAATCCAGTGCACTCTGGGATTGAGTGTGGATGTCGTGAGTGGAGTAGGCACGTAGCCGAACCACTATACATGCTTGTGTTTGGAATTGTCATTTGCGCATCTGTTTAATCATGCTTATATATGCTTGAACGTTTAGTTTCTTATACATGATCGAATGAATGTCATTGATTGATAGGTAGAACATTCCACACACAAACTCACATTATTATAGGTTAGTTGCTCTATTTGTATATCTTGAGTGGCCTTTATAATTGAATCCTCTATTGGCTTGGAAGCCTTTAGAGTTATATTGTCTTACTTGCTTTAAACTGAATGATTGTTTAAGTTAGGCAATTAGAATTTTTTAAATAGGAAAAATATTTGAAAAAGTCCTATTCACCCCCTCTAGGACATTGCCTCATATTCATTCTGCAGTATTAGTGGTATAAATTGCAATTTCAGATGCGATCGAAAGTGTCTAAGTCCTTCCAGTGGCTTTCCTGTCAAATTTGGTGTGGACGAACCTTAATTCCTGTCAGCAGGTTTCGATCAGAAATTCCAAGTACATGGATATGTTTATAAAATTTTTCCTGATCCGAGGGTGTATTTGGGTCAGATTCTGACGGTCTGATTGCTTACAAAATGTCCACAAGCGACACGTGCCAGATCACTATTCAAGATATTTATTTTGTAAAGAAACAAGTGTTTTCACACTCTCTCGCTCCGGACTCGAGCGAACAGCCATGGGGCACTGTCTGGATTTGATTTCCGAGATGGTTGTCAAGCCCAGCAAGGTGGTCCTAAGTCCTTAACTTCGTAGTATTCGGACTCCCGATGTGCGGTCTAGACCTGATATGGAGTTTCAATGTGCTTTCGAGAGCAGTCGGGTAATGAGTTTGATCCTAGACTTTAGGGTAACCTAGCGTCAATGATTCTACAAGTTTTGGGTCTTGCAGATCGTATTTAAAGCGATTCAATTGGATTTCATGGATAATCTAGTTTAGCAGTTAGTTAACTTTGTCAAATTTCTAAAGGATTTAATTCTAGGTGATTTCTAGTCGAGGTGGTACTCGAGCCATTGTACGAAAATTTTTGAGTCGTTACAATCTACCCCCCTTAAACAAAAATTTCGTCCTCGAAATTTGTACCTTTTCGTACTCCTCGAGAATCTGAGGGTAGTTCTTTCTGACCTCGGCCTCTGTTTTCCACGTAGCTTCCTCCTATGTATGATGTGTCCACAATACCTTCATGAGTGGAATCACCTTGCTACGCAGCACTTGCTCCTTTCTGTCAAGGATACGCGTCGGACGTTGCTCATACGTAGCAACCTCGTTCAGCTGTACCTGTTCCCATCTGATAATATGTGAAGGATCAGGAACGTATTTCTTCAGCATAGATACATGAAATACATTGTGTACAGCTGCAAGTGGTGTGGGAAAAGAGAGACGATATGCCACAACACCTACTCGATCCAGTATCTGAAATGGTCCGATAAACCTCGGTGTGAGCTTCCCCTTCTTCCCAAACCGAATGACTCCCTTCAAGGGGAAACTCGGAGGAATACATGATCTCCGACCTCGAACTCAATCGGTCGCCGCCTCGTATCGGCGTAACTCTTCTGCCTGCTCTGCGCTGTAAGAAGTCAACGCCTGATAATGTCGATCTTCTCTGAGGTCGCCTGCACCAACTCTGGGCCAATCAGACTACGCTCGCCAACCTTGGCCTAACAATGCGATGCTCTGCAAGGACGACCATACAGGGCCTCATATGGCGCCATACCAATACTCACCTGGAAGCTGTTGTTGTAGGCGAACTCTGCGTAAGGAAAACAGTCATCCCAACTATCCTTAAAGTCCAACACACATGCTTACAACATATCCTCCAGAATTTGATTTACCCGCTCTGTCTGCCCATCAGTCTGAGGATGAAACGCCGTACTGAACTTCAATTTCACACCCATCGCTTCCTGGATACGAGTCTAGAAGATAGATGTGAACCAAGTATCTTTGTCCGACACGATCTCTAAAGGAACCCCATACAGATGGATGATCTCTCTGATGTACAGCCTAGCCAGCTCGTCTGCAGAGTTCGTGACTCTGATAGGGAGGAAATGGACCGATTTGGTCAACCGGTCCACAATCACCCAAATGGAATCATGTCCCTTCCTCGTCTTCGGCAGCCCCGATATGAAATCCATGGAAATGAAGTCCCACTTCCATTCAGCTATGGGCATGGGCTGAAGCAGTCCAGGAGGCCGGCGATGTTCTGCTTTGACCTGCTGGCACGTCAGACAACGAGAAACGAACTCAGCGATGTGGGCCTTCATGTTATCCCACCAATACAACCATCTCATATCCCGGTACATCTTCGTGCTACCAGGATGCATCGCAAGCTTCGAGTTATGGGCAGACTCGAGAAGCTCATGTCTCAAGTCAGGTATGTCAGGAACGCATAGGTGGCAACGGAATCGTAGACCCCCATTAGAATCAACTCCCCACTTGGAGTCCAGGGCGTCGCTAGCTTGCTCTCGAAGCTCAGACAACCGTTCATCGCCCTTCTGGGCCTCAATGATCCTATCATCGATAAGTGGTCTCACCCGAATGTGCGCAACACACTCAAATGGCTCCTCCACGGTGAGTCTCTACTCGAAATCCCGCACGAACTCAACCATGTCCCACTCTGCTATCATCAATGGAGCCGCAAATGCAATAGCCTTCTTGCGGCTCAACGCATCCACCACAAGGTTCGCCTTGCCAGGATTGTAGGAAACCTCGAACTTGAAGTCCTTCAAGGTCTCCATCCATCGGCGTTATCTCATATTCAAGTCTCGCTGTGTGAATATATACTTAAGGCTCTTGTGGTCGCAGAAAAGCTCAAACTCCTCTCCGTAGAGGTAATGTCTCCAGAGCTTCAATGCAAAGATGACAGCTGCCAACTCCAGGTCGTGTATAGGGTAATTCTCCTCGTGCTTCCTTAATTGTCTCGAGGCATACGAAATCACCCTATCCTTCTGCATAAGGACACAACCCAAACCAACGCGAGACGTGTCAGTGTATATCGTATACTTAACCCCTTGCTCTGGCAATACTAGCACAGGGGCGGACGTTAACCTGTCCTTTAGCAACTTGAAAACTGCTTTCGCCTTCTCATTCCAGGCGAACTTCAGGTCCTTCCGTGTCAACTAAGACAACGGCCTGGCAATCTTCGAGAAATCTCGGATGAAGCGTCTATAATACCCTGCCAAACCAAGGAAGCTCCTCACCTCGTTAACCGAGCCAGGCTATTGCTAATCCTGAACTGCGGCTACCTTAGCAAGGTCCACTACTATCCCATCCTTGGACACCACATGTCTGAGGAACTTGACTTCCTCCTGCCAGAAGTCGCACTTCTTATACTGTGCGAATAACTGGTTCTTCTTCAACGTATCCAACACCGCTCTCAGGTGCTCCTCCCGGCTCGTAAAGTATATCAGAATGTCATCAATAAAAATGATGATGAATCGGTATAGGAATGGCTGAAATACCCAGTTCATCAGGTCCATGAACATGGCCGATACGTTCGTAAGACTGAATGACATCACTAGAAACTTATAGTGCCCAAAGCATGTCGTGAAAGCCGTCTTCTGCACGTCCTCATCTCTGACGCGCAACTGGTGGTACCCTGACTGCAGATCAATCTTCGAAAAATACTTCGCCCCCCTCAACTGATCAAACAGATCATCTATCCTGGGCAATGAATACTTGTTCTTCACCGTGACTTGGTTCAACCTACGGTAATCAATACATAACCGTAGCGACCCGTCCTTCTTCTTCACAAATAGTACAGGTACTCCCCAGGGAGACACACTAGGTCGTATAAAACCCTTCCCTACTAGCTCGTCAATCTATCTCTGCAGTTCCTCCATCTCACATGGAGCCATACGATAAGTCGGCAATGAGATAGGCGTCACACTAGACGTAAGATCAATGGTGAAGTCGATCTCGCGCCGAGGTGGCAAACCAGGAATCGTCGCAAATACACCTGTAAAATCCAGAACCAAAGGTGTATTTTCCAACGTCGGACCATCAACCTGCTCTAATAAGGTAGCGTAACTACTGATGCGGTAATACCAACTAACCTGCACTGGAAAAGTAAAGGTCGTGCCGTCAGGTTCACGAGCTGTCACAATCCGTGTATCGCAATCGATCTCGGCCTTCATCTCCACGAGCCAGTCCATGCTGAGAATCACATCATAATGATGGAGCGGTGCGACCAACAGGTCGACAGCCACTGTCCTGCTCCCTAGATCTATCGAACAATCTCTACACATCGTAGTGGAGTCTGAGAAAGTCGCTATGGCAGTAAGGAGTCTCATTCCAATCATAGGACTAGTTTACAACCCTAGTCACTTGACCGTAGCACATGAAACAATAGAGGTAGTAGACCCAATGTCCACCAATAGAAAGACTTGAATACCTTGTACATGTGCAGTGACCTCGAAGGTCATAGGTGCTGAAGGTGCAGTATCTGGTTCCTCTGCTGTAAGAGCATGAACACGCGCCTGCTGAGATCGGTTTGGCAGAGGTACCATGGGTCGTTGAGGCGGCCGGAAGCGTGATACAGGAGGTCTGAAAGATGGATGAACAGGGGCAGTCTGTAGAGGTAGAGCTGATATGGCCTGAGGGTGAGGGTCATCCAGCCTCTGCGGTGGTGAGAACCCGCTAGCCCTCATACATGAAAAATAGCTCTCTGCAGGATGACCCAGCTTCCCGCAGAAAGAATAGGTCACACCTGGGCGTCGCATCGAAACTACTGGCTGCGCGGCCCTGGGGGGAGAGTCGATACAAGGCCTCTTGCCTAAGAAATGCCTGCTCTGCATCTCTGGCCGTGGTCTCGTAACCATAGTACCACGAGAACGTGCCAGCCGATCAACATCCTGCTCGGCCATCATAGACATGTGAACCAGCGCTGCATAAGAAGGTATACTAATACAGAACATCTTCGACCGTATATCAGGTCACAAACCCCCAGAAAAATGCCGCATCCGCATCTGCTCGTCAACAAGGATGGTCGGGACAAAGCGGCCCAACTCGGTGAAGTGATGCTCGTACTCTGTGACTGTCATGCCTCCCTGCTGAGGCGTAAAAACTCATCCTCCTGCTCGTGTCTGTAGGTATGCGGGTAATACTTCTCGTGGAACTGGAACTCAAATGCTTCCTAAGTCCACATATAGTCCTCTGTGACAGACCGCAGCACGCTGTCCCACCACAGACTGGCCTCCCTCTCGAACATGAAAGTGGCCAACTCGACCTGCTCTACCTCAGTACAGTGCAGCATCCGTAACATCTTGGAGATGCGGTCTAGCCAAAACTCAGCCTCCTCAGGTCTGTGAGAACCCATGAATGTGGGAGGCCTCAAGCGCTGGAATTGCTCAAGTAGGCCACGAGTACCAATATCTCCAGTAGGGGGTACATAAGGTGCAGGGGGAGGTATAGCCTCAGCCTGAGTAGGAGGCTCTGCGGTCTCTGGCTGTGTAGATGGTGAAGGTGGAGCCGCACTGCCACCCTGAGCAGATAAAACCGTAAGAAGCTGCTGATGCTGCTGCTGCATCAACATCATCATCTGCTCAAACCTGTCAGGAGGTGGAGCAGCCTGTGAGTCATACTGTGTAGATGAGGATGCTCGGTGCTGCTCGCGAACTGGGGGTATATAAGGTTGTAGTCCACCAGAAGGACCAGCAGAAGGCTGATCAGAGTCTAACCCTCGGTCCGTAGGACCACCCCTGCGAGAAGGAATCTGGTCTATAGAGTCAGTAACCAAGAGGGGTGTCGTGCTCCTCGTAGATCTCCGTGGCATGCCCTGTACAACATAGGGTACATCGCTTGTGAGATAAAGCATATCAATACATTATACAAGCACTTAAAGCATTCCACACATCTCATAACAAAAGAGGTTGCATGCTTTTCATTTACTCAAAATTGTCATAATACATGAAATACAGAGTTACATGAATCATGACAGAATTACATGCAAGCCAATTACATCCACAACATTAACACTTAAAACATATTACTAACTACTACGTCATCAACATGAAACATAAACCTACTACAGAGGAAACCAAAACAACTACAAAACAGCAGTATGAATGGCTAGGCATCCGAGTCAAGCGATGGAGGAGGGGCATTCTTATCCTGAAGACAACACAGGATTACCTTCAAGGTGCGAGACACCTTGCTGAGCTTGGTTCAGACTCGCCCGACTTCCTGTTGCAGGGCGGCTTGGCCCTCCTCGAGACGGGTTAAACGCGCATCTATGGTAGCCCGATCGGTGCCCTACTCCTGAGCCATAGGAGGTGAACTCTCCTCTGTGTCCTGGGCCTCAGGTTCCTCTTCTTCTTCTTCAGCTTCAGTCCCATCTTCACTCTTGTCTTCTTCGCTCTCAATCTCATCCTCACTCTCCTCATGTCAGGCCCGTTGTTGCCGTGTCCTAAGTTTCATCTGCTGGAGAGTATTCTCATCGATTTGATGAATTGGTACTGGCCTTTCCACCCCTAGACTATAGCCAAACTCCCGTACAATCCTGCATATGAGTCGGCCGAAAGGAAGCGAATCATAACTCCTGGTGGAGAGTGCAATACCCACAATCTGTCGTAACACGAATGTAGGCACACACAAGTTCGCCCTCTGCCCCACTTGGTACAGAAAGTCAACCATGAGTCGCGTGCACTCGCTGCGATTACTGTGTCTGGAGTAGAGTTTGTATGTGAAGATGTGATGTAGTAGGTAGAAGTCGTCTGACATGTGGGATGCTAGCAGGCTTTTGTTCGGCTGCCACTCAGCTAGTCGGCCACCACAAAGGTAACATGTGCAACGATCCCTTTCACGAGCAGTCCCCAGATTCTATTCGCTAGCATGCACGTCACCAAGGGGCATATTCATAAGCCGCGCAATCACTCTCACATCAACAGTGACAAACAGATCCACCCCAACTAAGAGCCGGAACTGCAAGGGTTCTAGTGTAGGCTCACGAATGTTGGCGTAGAAGGCTCGGACAGTACCAGGATTGGCGCGACCTCTGACCTCAAATAACGGACCCCAGAGGGCCGCCCCCACTTGCTAACACAATAAGTATTCCCCAAAGAGTCGTCTATCCACTAGGCTTCAAAGAGAACCCTGCGGTCCTCATACACTCCATGAGATAGTGCCGCCAACTGAGCTCGTTCAGTAGGGATCCGGGGATCAAGGTCCCGCTTCGTCCTAAACTCCCAGGCAAAGCTCGAGCTAGCGGTGGTGTCTCTCGGCCGCCTTGATCGTGTAGGGCGACTAGGCCCAGCCTCATCAGCGACGCTCTTTCTCTTGCCCATTAGAGAGAGGATGGTGGAGATGGAAAAAACGGCCGTAATGTCTTCAAAAAGGGCCATGGAAAATGAAGGAAAAAGAGAGAAGGGGCTGAAAATATGGGTTCTCCACGGACTTGGGTCCCAACAGACGTTGTAGGGGCCCAAAAGATAGGGATTTAAGAAAGAAAAGGGAGAGATCAGGTGGGTGAGGAAGCTCACATGATTTTTGAGCTCCAAATGGGCGTGTGGGAGCCCAAATGAGAGAAACGGAGAGGGAAGGGAAAGAAGGACTGCTATGGACGATGGGAATGGGTAGGTTGTGGTTGAAATCAGCAGGGAGGACGATTGGAAGAGCGGTTTTGAAGAGAAACAACAAGGTTGGAGAGAGAAAATGGCTTGGAGGGGAGGTTTGTGAAGGAGATGGGGCTTTGGGAGAATGAAATGGGACGGGAGGGGTATCAGGGGGTTTATTAGACCCCCAAAGAGGATCGGCTCGAGCCGCGGGCTCGGGCCAGCCCGAAAACTGGTGAGGACTCGCCGACCGGGCGAGGGCCTCGTCGGCCAACTGTCTGGTTTTCAAAGGGGGTCCCCATGGGCGTGTCTCTCCAGTCCCCTAGGCCTAAAAAAACACTGGGTCCCACCCTGGGTACCCCTAGATTAACGTGAGTAGGCCCCCGACCCCGATTCGCTCAATTTCGGGCAGTTTCGGGCACTTTCGGACACATACTGACATTTGTAGATTTTTTACTACTGGGATAAGGTGTATTGTGATCTAGATACATCAATAGACAGTCTAGAAGTGATTTGGGATCGACTCGTGCGATCAGGATCGAGTACGAACTTGACCAAAATGCTCATTTTCGATGAACTTCGCCAAATGGCGAAATCGGGAAAACCTAGAACTGTTTCTATATTTTTCTCGCACCCTCCTAAGTCAAAGCGTCAGCGTATGTCGTAGGAACATAACTCAGGTCCTGTTTAATCAAAATCATGCTCTGATACCAACTTGTAACGCCCTGAAATTCGAGGGTCGAGTAGCAACTCAACTCTCAAGTTCTAGATCATCACTTATGCAACATAGATGATGAAGATTGAATGTAGTCTGTGTCAGTGCAATAACATGAGTGAGATTATACCAAAACAGTAATTCATACTCCAGATCAATTGTATAAAGGCAAGCGGAAGACTGAAACTATATATATAAGGTATGCAAGGAAACAAAACCATCATGAACTCCAGAGTATGAACACTAACTGAGTACCCATATACATGTATTGTTTCTAAATCAAAAAGTCAAAATACAACTAAAAATAGATCTTGAAATCCTCACGATCCAGTCGGTCTAAGAAAAGCCGTCAGAGTACTGCATGTATGAGAACTCGTCCCGGTCCTCATCGTAGTCTGGCTCCGCCTCCTGAATCGACGTACCATCTATACCTGAGATAGAGTCTAGTTGGTGTGTACAACACTGTCCCGTAACGTGGGAGTGAGTAGCTAACTCAGTGGAACAATAAAGCATAGGTTAACATCTTATCAATTTAGTCAAGCAGTAATGATAAAGTAGTACAATCAAAACAATCTTAACTACTCATATTTAATGCAAGTATAAAATGACATGATGAATGCCCTTGCCAAACCACCCTCATGCGACACCATCTTACGTTCGCGAATGCGTTCATCCCTCAGTGCTCCACATCTACCAGGCACATGCAGTGCGATGATGAGCATAATTACCGAGTAATTATTAGTCCATTTCAAACAGCAGGATTGGGAAACTAAGGTACCTCCCTTGTATCATTCCCAAACATGATCCATTCTAGGGTCGTCAGTCCTAGTTAATCTCAGACGATGGTGTGTTTTCTAGGTCACTGCAAAGGCTGCCAGGGCTGTTACGTACAAAGATTACACCACTCCCCCATCACCTTTTTAATGGTTCATCACTATACAGATATAGGCCTAGTCCATACTCTATATAATGCGGCAAGACTCGTCGCCTCACCGCAAATTCAGAGTATGCTCGAGGTTACTACAAAGGGCTGTCAGGGCTGTTACGCACAAAGATTACACCGCTCCCCCATCACCTTATCAATGTAGGCCGACAGCACGGATATATTGTCCCATACGACCATAATCGGCTCACGAGTCTGGTTGCTCACTGGTCACTACGGGGAGGCACGTGGCCCCAGCGTAGGCCGACATCTCGACCACGGTGTCCCATACCACCATGCTCGGCTCATGAGTCTTAGCGGATTGAGGTACCATAGTTAACGGGATTCCACTAGTAAGTTTAGTACCCTAGGTTCAAGCAGTAGCGACCAAACATGGTGAACATACATTAGACCTATCGGGTTACTTGACAAGCCTGACTAGCTCGAGCGCACAATCAACTGAACGACATGAAGTGCATAAGTACTTCGTGTAGCCTAACCACTGCCGCCAACTGAAGTACGACTCGGGTTCGTCAAACACATCTTTCGTGGCGAAATGAATCTCAACCACGATCTCAAGTCTGGTATCGATTGTCTGGACTATAGACATAGTCCCAAACTCAATCAATTCTTACTCATAGCATGTGATATAAAGCATAATAAACAAAGCAATTCAAGCATGTTAACAAGCATGTCATAAAGCATGTTATAAAACATGTTACAAAGCATGTTATAAAGCATATTATAAAGCACTATATAAATAGGAATATAAACACATATATTTCATAAGTAAGTGGTTAAAGTAAACAACCATATGGAGGAAATCATACATGTCTCTAAGGTAGTTGAGAACCCCATCTCAACACCTACCTAAGGCACTAACATCAAAGCACTTACTCTCACAAGCATTTTCACAAACACTTAGAATACACTATTTCAACATACATGATGTATGTTAGTAAAACATGCCTTAGGGCTATCCTTTCGCCAAGCGAGTATTTTATCCATGCTTAATATATTCATACAACAAATAATCATGACAAATACATCTCCAAAATTTATACGTATCGGTATTTTCTAGAATACACAATTTCAACATACATAGTGTATATAAGCAAAACATGTATTAGGGCGAGTCCTTTCCCCAAACAAGTAATTTATCCACATATAATATATTTATACAACAAATAATCATGTCATACACATTTCCAAAATTTGTACGTATACGGTACTTTCAACAAATACCTAGAGTATGTAGAATTCCATATTTTTCATCTCTAATTGAAACAGAAAACAGACAGCACTTTGTACATGTGCAATTACATGCAGATCATGAATCTATCATTATCTGATATTGAAAGCGTTGAAAACTATAACCTATACACCTAAAGTCCTCACCTTATACGGTAGAATCGCAACGAATCAGGTAGGTTTGTTAGGCTTCCGTATTCGGCAATTTGGTAACCTATAGAATGAAATAGGTTAGCTATTTCATAACCTACAACCCTTACAACTCCAAAATAGATTAGGGTTAGGGTTTCTTACCTAGAAACGAAGTCGGTATCGCCGGAAAAGTGACAAGAAAGGGTTGGTGCAGCTTGTGTAGCAGCAGGGGATAGTAGTAGGAAAGATCTCCCACAACTCTCAAGCTTTCTCTCTCCTTTTCTCTCTTCTCACTTAGGGTTTTCTTAAACTTGTATGGCTATGAGAGAGAGGGTTCTAAGGTCCTTATATAGCCTAAAAACTCTCTGAAATAGACTTGTGGATAAGGTATATTTAGGTTATAACCAAAGCGATACTTTACTAGCTCAACGGAGCACTTCTGGCGGGCCTCCTTGAGCCAAAAGTCAGACTTAAGCTCACCAACCTTGGATTTAGGTGGAGTTAAGTTTTCGTTCCAATAGGGTTTCCAGATCTCGCGTGGCGGACCAGTTTCAGTTCAACGGTCAGTGGGTTTCGATCAGAAATTCCAAGTACATGGATATGTTTATAAAATTTTTCTTGATCCGAGGGTGTATTTGGGTCAGATTCTGACGGTCTGGTTGCTTATAAAATGTCCGCAAGTGACACGTGCTAAATCACTATTCAAGATATTTATTTTGTAAAGAAAACAAGTATTTTCACACTCTCTCGCTCCGGACTCGTGCGAACAGTCGTGGGGCACTGTCTGTATTTGATTTCTGAGATGGTTGTCAAGCCCAGCGAGGCGGTCCTAAGTCCTTAACTTCGTAGTATTCGGACACCCGATGTGCGGTCTAGACCTAATACGGAGTTTCAATGTGCTCCCGAGAGCAGTCGGGTAATGAGTTTGATCCTAGACTTTAGGGTAACCTAGCGTCAATGATTCTATAAGTTTTGGGTCTTGCAGATCGTATTTAAAGCAATTCAATTGGATTTCATGGATAATCTAGTTTAGCACTTAGTTAACTTTGTCAAATTTCTAAAGGATTTAATCCTAAGTGATTTCTGATCGATGTGGTACTCGAGCCATTGTACGGAAATTTTTGAGTCGCTACAGTTGTCAATTGTCGAGTCCGTGTAAACCTATTTTTGTGTATGATTGAGTGTAAGAGTTTGAATTGCCAAACTTGATTAGGTTCCTATGTAGAACATTAGTTTTTTTTTTAAGACCTAAATCAATGTCCTTATATAGGCCACCAAAAACGAGTATTTATGTGTTAGTCTCCAAGGAATCTTCTAGTGGAAGTAAACCTTGTTGGCTAGCCGATAGAAAACCAACTCACGTATCGTGCGGGAGCCTCCGGTGGGAGTGTACACTAGAGTTCTTATGTAGGGCTATAAAGGTTAGTGGTGAACCTGATTTAAAACCTTCGATTGTGAAATCCGATAACACTCATGGGTTTAATGCGTCCGTTGGGAGTGGAGGGAAACTGAACCACTATATACGTTAGTGTTTAGAATTGTTATTTGAGAATTTATTTAATTATGCTCATGTGATTGTTTAGATTAACCACTATACATGCTAGTGTGTGGAATTGTTATTTGAGCACTTATTTAGATTTCAATTGCTCAATAGTTAACAGATTTATGATTTTTTACTTATTAGACGTTTTTAGGAAAGTTTGGTCAGTCGATCGATTGATTGATGGTGGCAGTGACTGTGTAAGTTCACAATTTTTGCAAGGGCGGTATGAAAGTACAGAAATCATAACTATTTAAGGAGTAGTTTTAAATGATTAGAAGCATAATCTAGGGTTTGAAGAGAGAGAAGAAGCTTGGAGTAGTGCCAACAATGCCTTCCTGCTTCGATTTCTTTACTGGTTCTAATAGTTTTTATTTTATTTTGTTTTTGAGTTAGTTATGTCTAGATCTCTTAGCTAAGGATAAGTGTGAAGTATCTGACTGATTATAATATTTTAGTTTATTGATTCATACTTTGAATTTTATAACGAATATTTAATTAAAATATATTTGAATTTACTTTAAAGCTTTTGAATTGTTTATTTCTAAATTCGTTATGAACTCTTGGTACATCAGATGCTTTAATTTAGCAATTGCATACTTTAATTAGAGAATGAATCGATCTGTAAAATTTCTTAATCCATTGAAAACTTTGGACACAATAGATGCTTTGAATTCCCTACATCGTCGTCTGACTAGTTCATGAGAAAATTATTCAATTAAATTCATATATATTGTTAAATGTTTGTAAATGGATTAATTATTTGATATTCCAATTAGAACGAATTAAAATTTCATTCTAATTGAGCTATAAAAGATGAATCAATGAATTAAGCGTTGTGATTTCTATAACTGGATACCTCGGTCCTTGGTTGTTTTAGTTGTGTTTTCACATTCACTGTGGATTGACCTCAATCTCACTGAGTTATTACTACATTGAAGTCTTAAACTTGGGATTGTCTAACAAGTTTTTAACACTATTGTCGGGGAGTTGCATTAAAGACAACAAGTCTAGGGTTTCTATTTTTCTACAAGTTTAGGTCAATAATTCATTTTTCCTTAATTTTCTAACCACGGGTTACATTTTTTGGGTTTTGAATTTCAGAATTTTTTTCTAGAGATTTTTCCATATGGACCAAATACCTTTCCTTCTAAACTATTTCCCAAATCCCAGTTATAGTTCTCACCGTAGTCATTAAACGACATGCTGTTAATTATCTATATGATTTGATTTTTGTATTTTTGCAATTACAAAACTGCCGTTACTTTATTGTAGTTGACAACCTCGATTCAAATTATTAGGGCTTGTTTGATTTTTCGACTCAATCGTAATTATCATGTAAATGGGTAATAATTATTTACCTAGGTAATTACCATATCTTTCCCAATAAAGACGTGACAACTTATTTTTTTAACACTTAAATTGAGAAATTTACAAAATCAATGTGGAGCCCACTGTGATGTATGTGACACATTCACACCACTCATTTGTTATGCCAACTAAATTTAGGGCATGACCAAAAAAAATGGAACAAATCCAAAGCTTAAGTAGACCACACCACAGGAAACGGCGGGAATCGAACATCTACTGTTAAAAATTTTTTGGGACCCTCAAAAGTTTTGGATAAAGCTAATATTTGTGTTTTTCCCTTATCCATGTCTGTGTGACCCTATGAACGGGTTAAATGATGAAAAACCCTCAATGTAGGTCCAGTGAAGGAAATAACTTTTATCAGTAGACGAATTAAGGCTACTACCCCAAAATGTTCTAATAAAATAGATAGACAGATTGAATATATCATATACATTACAGTGGGTCCATATATTTAAGTTAACACTTTCTGTATTGATTTTCATGTGGAATTATTCTCACCATTTTAAGCGTTGAAAAAGTAATAATTACTTATTTACCGGATTTTACATGTATCATGGAGAATCAAACAGGCTCTTAGGGTGCCAACCCCATCCCAAACTTTCATTGGGCCACCTTGAAGTTTGTGGGAAATCCACCCCGTCCATCTATTTTTTCAGCTCATTTTAATGGTATGGGCCAAAAATGAGGCAGATCCAAAGTTCAAAGTGGGCTCCTTGATTGCCCCAAGATATTTCAACGGTGGACATTCTTTTTCACTGTTTCCTATTGTGTGGCCCACTTGAGCTTCGGATAAGCTTATTTTCTCTCGTATATTCCCTAAAATGAGCTGAGTTAACGGATGGACGAAGTGGATTTTTCACAAAATATCTATGACCCATGAATGTTTCGACCGTGAGCATTCAATACCTGATCTTTCCTGCTCGTGTGGCTCACTCGAGCTCTAAATAAAGGAAACGGATTGGCTACTTCCCTGCCACCAAACCGGTGGCTGATGGTCGGTGCTATGTGGGCCCAAACATGATGTATGTGTTTCATTCATTCCGTCCATCCATTTTTACAGATCATTTTAGTGATTTATCCCAAAAATGAGAGGGATATAAATCTCAGCTGAACCACACTACAAGAAAACAATAGTGATTGGATATCCACCACTAAAATGCTCCTAAGGCTCACTGGACTGTTTATTTGATATCTCATCTGTTGATTAGGTCATAAAGGTACAGATGAAGGGAAAAAACAAAGACCAACTTGATCCAAAACTTCTATGGCCCTATAAGGTTTTTAATGGTCCACGCTCATTCAACACTGTTTCCTGTAATGTGATCCACTTGAGATTGGTATATACCTAATTTTTGGTCTCATGCCATAAAATGATCTGGAAAAATAAATGTACGGCATGGATGGAATACATACATCATGGTGGGGGCAACAAGAGCACCGACCACCAGCCAATGGGGAGTAGCCAATCCGTTTCCCTGTATAAAATGAGATGAAAAATGGGACGCGGATTTCATCTCGTCACGGTGGAACTTAGGTGTGGCCCGCTGTGATGTTTTTGAGAATTCCTCCCCGTCCATCCGTTTTGTGAGTTCATTTTAAGACATGTTGTCAAAAATGAACCATATCCAAAGCTTTAGTGATCCGTACTAAAGGATTATGTGGTTAGGGAAATTCCTACCATTGAAACTTTCCTGGGTTCAACAGTGATATTCAGATGCCATCCATACCGTTAATAACATCATTCCTATTAGGATGAACTGAAAACGAAGATATTAGCATGAATCAAAACTTATGTGGCCCCACAAATATTTCAACTGTAGACATTTAATTAACACGTTTTTGGCTCACTTGAGTTTTGGATACGGTTTATTTTTGGCAACTTGTCGTAAAATGAACTTACAAAACAGATGTACAGATAGGATTTCTCACAAACATCACAGTGGACCCCACCTAATCTCCCAGCGCAGGAACTTCCTGCCAAAGGCTTTTGCAGATAATCCGCGTCTCGAAAAATCTAAAAATCTGATGTACGGTGAAGATTTGGGACACGGATTTCCTGCGAAAGCCTTTCGCATTCCTGCTCAAGGTTTCTGTGTGGGGCTCATTTAGATGTTCGTGAGAAATCCATCCTCCCTATCCGTTTTTTTGGCTCATTTTATGGTGTTAGACCAAAAATGAGTATCCAAAACTCAAATGAGCCATACGAGAGAAAACATTGAAGATTTAGTGACCACTGTTGAAACATTTATATGGCCATAAAAGTTTTGTAACGGTATAAGTTTTTGGTTTTTTCACTTTATCTGAGTGAAAATTACCTGAAAAACGGTTTAGATGACATATAAACAGCAAGGTTGAGCCTAGGAAGGTTTCAACGGTGGGCATTCCTTTCCCACTGTTTCATCTCCTATGGTCCATTTGTGTTTTTGATCCTCCTTATTTTTTGTGGCATATCTTAAAATGAGGTCAAAAAATGATGGACGGATTTGATTTCTCAAAAACATCACAGTAGGCTCACCTAGAATCCTTGCTTCCGCGTCCGAAGATTTGTAGGAAACGGATTGGCTGCTCCCACTGACACCAGCCAAGGGCTGATGGTCGGTGCTCCTTCGGCCCACATGATGCATGTGTTTCATCCATGCCGTTCATCTATTTAAACCGATCATTTTACGGTATGAGAACAAAAATGAGTTATATCACAATCTTAAGTGGACCACATTACAGGAAACAATGTTGAATGTGGCCTTGAATGTCCAACAAACCCTCCGGGCGCATTTATTGACGTTGAATGCCGTGCAACTCTCATCCCAGACCCAACTACATTAGGGCACGATTGATGTTTCTGAGAAATCCATCCCACCCATGTGTTTTGGAAACTCATCTTAAAACATGAACTAAAAATGAAGAAGATCAAAGGCTCAAAATGGCCCCACGATAGTCATAATATATTTCAACGGTGAGCGTCCTTTCATTCTTTTTTCTAATTGCGTGGCCCACTTGAGCTTTAGATCTAACTCTTCTTTGATCCCGTGCACTAAAAACGAAGCGACGGAGCAGATGAACAGGGTGAATTTGTCAAGAACACTATGGCAGGCGCTTGACTGAGGTCGGGGCAAGGGTTCTAGGGAGTGGTTAGGGAAGGACACGGATTGCTACTGACACCACCAGGAGCGACTCGCCATTGGATGGTGCTCTGTAGGCTACCATGATATATATATTTTATCAACGCTGTTTGTCAATTTTTTCAGATCACTTTAGGGCATGAGCCCAAAAATGAAGTAGATTAAAGTATCAGGTTGACCACACCACATGAAGCAGTAACTGAACGCCAACGATCAAAAACGAACCCCAAAAGTTTTGGATCAAGCTGGTACTTTTTTCCTTCATCAAGGTCTTCGTAACGTATCAACAGGTCGGATGGTAAACAAGCATGGCACTATGAACTTTTTAATGCCAGGCATTTGGTTACCACTGTTTTTCATTTTCCGTGGTATGGTCCATCGGAGATTTACACCTGCCTCATGTTTTAGCTCATGCCCTAAAATAATAACGAAAAATCGATGAATGGCGTAGATAAAACACATATTCACTATGAGTCGACAAAACACCATCCAATAGCGACGTGGCTACTGGCTAGGCAATCCACGCCCGGCTAGTATCAGGCGGGTTGGACATTTAAGTGGGGCTAGCATTGCCGACTGTATGTAGGGCCTAGATGATTTTTGTGACAAATCCACTCCGTCCAGATGTTTTCCGTTTCATTTTAGGGTAACATGAGGCAGATCTAAGGCTCAAAGTCGCCCCGAGATTGCCCTAAGATATTTTAATGGTGGCCAATTTTTCCACTATTTCCTGTTGTGGCCAATTGAGCTTTGGATTTGCCTTATTTTGGGTCGTGCCCTAAAATAAGATGACAAAATAGATAAATGGGATGGATTTCTCATAAACCCCGTGGTCCAATAAATGTTTCAATGGTGGGCATTCGAACCCACTATTTTATATCGTGTGGCCCAGCAGAGCCTAGAGTATCCTCATTGTTTGGATCATGCCCTAAAATGATATGTAAAAATTAAATGTACCGTGTAGATAAAACACAGACATCAAATGAACCCATGAAGCAAAATGGGAGGGCAGACAGAAGGGTAGTGCGGTCATTTGGTGAAGGTAAAAGCATGGCCACGGTTCAAAGAGTATTAAATGGGACAAGCACGGACAAAAAAGACCTTTTCAAGGTTAAAGACTCAGCCCATTAGTGTAGGCAGTTTAAGAACGTATGTGAAATAGGTAAACGGGATTTAGGAAATAGTTTTAAAATGGGAGGCTTTTGATCCACAGCCAGAAAGGTAAGCAGCCATATGAAGAAAAAATTCTTTTTTCCTATGGTTTATTTTAACATTACTACATTGTTTCTTGTTTATGTTTTGTAGGAAATTTGTAATTCTAGTTCTTCTCTTTCGGAAAAATCATTTCCCTCTCTTTTTAATTGCTTCCTCTTAGTTGCTATAGGATTTTGATTTTCTATTTAGGGTTAGGTTTAGAATTAGGTTTTCATGTGTGGTTTATGCCCAAGTGGGTACGAAATCATACATTGCGACTTCTAAGCAAATGAGGATTGGTGGACGGATTATCCATCTATTAGCGTGTGAGAAAACATCTGAATTCATGTGAATCATCTAGAACTATGGCTGATAATTATCCGAATTATGATGACAATGATGAGTATAACACACCGCCAACTAAGATGGTGTGTGATGAGAATGAAGTGCACCATGTTTCACTAGTTAGAACTTTGTGCGATTACCCACAACTGGTGAGAACAAGCCTCCCTTTTTGAATGATTTTCCCAACAAATGAAGGAAACATAGATTTTAAGCTAGGTGTGATCCAACTACTTATGAAATTTCATGGAATTGATTCAGAGAGTCCATATCTACATCTGAAGGAGTTCAATGAGATCGTTGCGAACTTATAGTTCAACGTCCCCAAGACATTATTAGACTTAAGTTATTTCCCTTCACTCTAAAGGAGAGAGCCAGGTCATGACTCAACTCTTTAAAACCTTGTTCAATCGGGAGATGGGTTGAGACTGGGAGTTCCATAGAAAGTTCTTCCCAGTGAAATTGCACATGGTGGGCCCATAGGCTATGCGTGCATAAGCTTAGCAGAGCTAAGGAATGAATGACTATCCTAAAGTGGGGTGATTAAGACTGAATAAAATTTAGACACTTTCAATAACAATTTCTTACTTAAACTAATATATCAATTTAAACTAAGTAAAACAATTAAAGGCTTCCAATCCAATAGAGGATCCAATCACATAAACTACAAAAGATATGCCAATCAAATAGCTAGTCTATAAATGATAGTGTACATGTGTGTGACATGTACTAATTATTTAAATCCTAGCATTCATCTAATCATGCATTCATATAATTCACTAATCAATCACATAAGCATAATTAGAAAAGTGCTCAAATGACAATCCTGTGTATAGTGGTTTGGTTTCCCTACTCCACTCCTATCGGACACACTCTCCTTGAGTGTACCGATATTCACTATTGGTGGTTTTAAATCAGGTTCATCTCTAATCTTTATAGCCCCACATAAGGATTGTAGTCGTACATAAGAACCTAGTGTACACTCTAGCCGGAGAGTCCCGTAGTCGGTTTTTTATCAACTAACCATTAACTTCGGTCCTAGTCCAACGACCTACATTTACTCCTGCTGGAGCCTCCCACAAAGACTAACATGTACACACCCGTATCTGGTGAATTCGTCCCTACATAAGAGCATAGGTCCTACACAGGAACCTATCGAGTTTGAGTTATAAACTCTTAGCCTCAATCCTACATAAGGAAAAAGATTATGGAATCATACATGACACTTGTCGAATCAAGCCACTTTGTTGCGCCTTCTCGCGTTGCTTGATCAATGCTCTCATGTACTTCAATCAACTCCCCTTTTGCTCCCCTGATAGTTGATGTCAATGCTTGTCAATGCTTCAGCTCCAAGATTAAACACCTTATATGCAATGTTCCATTGATGTGACAAAGGTGATATGAGTTGGGTTGAATCTCCTACAACTAAGGATTGGAGTTGATATATAGTGGAGATTCACCTAAATGGATATTCTAGAGGATTTAGGCAAGGATTTTACTATCGGTTCAAGTCTAATCTTTAGAATAAGGTGGAGATCAGGTTCATATTCTTTATTGAGGTTGAAATTCTCTTTTAAGTGATTAATCACAAGGAAGATGACTTAGATCTTATAAATTTAGAAGTTAGGAATATGAGATATGATTGGAGAATCTCCCAAGCTTTTATTACACTAAAACCCATCGCTATGCCCAAATATTGAATACCCTATCGAGAGATACATAGATTGATCACTATAAATCAAGCATTTAGTGAATTTGTTGCTGGAAGATTTGGGTCTTGTTCGATCTTTTGATCGATTGAAGATTAATCGATGACACCTATGAGTCTATTGTTTTTGGCAGTTTAGTTTAACAACAGCTTGAGACCTCTATAGTCTATCCAAGCATGTTCACCTGGGGATCCTATAGTTAATGGATGATCAATCAAAGGTGTGCCTATTAGGCCATGATTATTAAGAGGTTCAAGGATTGTTTTGGGTCAAGAAGATACCTTATATACTTGTTCTTCACTTTCTTGATGCTCCAGTCTTCTTGCGTCTTCAGTCTTCAACATCCAAGGGCACAACCAACTCCTTGACAAATTGATGATTGACTAACAAGGTGTAAAAATAAGCATGTTGATGAAAACCTTAAGTATAGGGCTTCGATGTAGTTTTACTCGGTGAGACCAAGGTCGAACCCATAGGGACTTATATTTGTGTATTTTTTTTAGAATACTTTAGAACTAGAACTAAAACTAAAACTAACTTATGATATTGGATTTTAAGAAGTAGTATGATTGAAACTTAAAAGAATTTAAAGGAAGAAATTTGTAGAGGAAAGCAGTAAGAGCCAATGATCCACTTATAGTCATTCTTAATATTTAATTCACTTGATTCAATTAGATAACTCAATTAGAATCGAAGTCTTATCGTATCAAGCTTAATAATAGATCAGTTACATCATCATTCATAACCAAAACAGATTTGAACTTCAATTGATTTGGTTCCAATATAAAGGACCAAAGTATTGATTGTAAGAAACCCTACTCATAGTGATGGTTATCTTTTAAGATTAACAATAATTCAAGAGATTCATAAAAGCAATGTAAAGGTTATGATATGTCACGTACTCCACTACTACGAGAGATATCAGTAGATGCAACCAATATATATATGAATGCATGCCTAGCAAAGTGTGAACAGCTCATCATACTTAGTGATCATCACAATGTGAAATATAATTCATAGCAAAACTCAGCTAGACCCGCACTCTCACACTATGGAGATTCGCCACATGTCCAACGCTGTCGTGAATTTACATGAACACCTCAAGGTAGCACAACACATGAGTCTGATAAATTACGTGACATAATTTATTCATGGAGCGACTATTTGCGACATCCAATCTCGGAAGTGATATAACATGCATTGCGAATTACTTACATCGATTTGTGCACCACTACCCAAACCCATAGAATTACGCGTTGACCAAGAGGGTCTCTACCCAGAGCGCATTATGTAAGGCCCGTATCCTAGTGACTATTCCATTTCTTAGACTTTCGCGATCCTCCCCGTCGAATTACGGTAACCCGTGACTTGTAGTCGGCATTTGTGCGCGACCCTAAGTCGCATCCTATAGATCTGAGTCGACTCGACTCGAAACCTATACTCTAGTGACCGTGCCATCACCGCGGTTCCAACGCCGCATCTTGTGCACCGATGTGATACCCAGGCTAGGATTAGTAGGCCCGCGTATGTTTCGAGGAAACACCGTGCTTTGCGAATTCTGAGAGAATCTCTACCCAATCTATCACATCAATCAATCAAGTGTAAGTCAAGTACAACCCATCACTCCACCCATCACACCCATCCCTCTTTCACACAAGCCATCTCCAAAGTCAACTCTCTCTTACACACACCCATCCCTTTTCATCCCATCACATTCCATTTCCCTCTCATTCTCTCTACTATTTCCAAGCAACCAAAGAGAGCAACCGTCTAAGCAAGAGAAGCTCCAAGGATAGCTAAGTTTGTGACTCACTCCCTACCCCAAATCTCTCAACCTAACCCTTCAATCTTCATCATCCTCCATCAAAGAAAAAGACAAGGAGCTTAGCATCCCGAGGAACCAAGAAGAAATGTAATCGGTGGGTGAATCTTCATTGTTGGTAGGAAAAGGATTTTCACCATTGATTTTGATGATTTGAGGGCCCACATGTGGTGGGACCCATTTGATGTACGTATTGTATTAAGTAAAGGGAGGGCTCATAGTGGCGGAGTCCCTCCCCTCCACACGTCTCTCCCTCTCTCTCTCTCTCTCTCCCTTTGTTTTATGATGATGTGTGGCCCACCTGATGGTGCATGTATAGGACATCCACCATCCAGAAATATTCTGGACGTCCAACAAGTTTTAAATGGACTGGACGTCCAGTTGGTGGAGCCCACCTTGCTGTGCATTTCGGGCCAGCTTGGTTGAAGGGAAAAACACAAATATCGGCCTGATCCCGGGGCTATGTGGCCCACCCTAGTGGACCCTACTATGATGTATGCATTTTATATCCACGTCGTCCACGTGTTTGGCCCACCTTGCTGCCTGTCCATTTAGACAGGCCCGAAGGAAGGAAAATACAAATATCAACTTAATTCAAATCAAGTGGGCCACGTGTACGTGGACCCCACCTGATGCATGCGTTTCATCCATGTTGTCCACCATCCAGCAAGGGATGGTGGAGCCCACATGATGTATGTGAATATCCACACCGTCCACCGTCCAATCCCTGGACGATAGGACCCACATGATGTAAGTGTTGTATTCACACCGTCCTTCCATTTTGCTGGACTAGTGGGCCACACGTGTGGACCCACCTGATGTATAGTTTATATCCTCACCGTCCAACATCTCTGGACAGTGGGATCCACCTTGGTGTATGTATTCTATCCACACCGTCTGGCCATAGACGGTGGGCCCACATGATGTATGTGTTTCATTCCACGCCGTCGGTCTGTTTGCTGGACGTGCAAGGTTCACCTGTTGTACACGCAGGGCTCACCTGTTGTATGTGTAGGGCCCGCCCTGCTGCGTGTATTCCATCCACACTGTCCATTTAGTGGGGTCCATCTACACTTTACAGGCCCACCATGTTGTATGTGTTCTATATGCATGTTGTCCATCTATTTTGCTAGGCCATAGGGGTTGACCCAAGGGACCCACCATGATGTATGTGACGCCCATTGTGATGTAAGTGAGGCCCTTGTGTGAGGTCCAATATGATGTATATGAGGCCCTTATGATGAGGCCCATTGTGATGTATATGAGGCCCTTATGATGAGGCCCATTGTGATGTATGTGAGGCTCTTGTGTGAGGCCCATCGTGATGTATATGGGGCCCTTGAGTGAGGCCCAATTGTGATGTATGATTCCACCATGTTGTATGTGATAATATTTATGTAGCCCATCCATTTTCTAGCTCATATAAGGGTCGTGGGCCCCATTGCAGTTAGATTCTAGGTTCCAAATGGACCACACCTTGGGAGCAATGGTGGTTAAATGTCCACATTGTAAACAGTGGTTAAATGTCCCCGTTGTACATCTCCCTAGGGCCCGTTGTTAAGCCCATGAGCATCTTACCTTATTGGGATATCCCAAATCATTGGGTCCCCATAAGTGTCACCCATCTTACTCTAGTGGGCTAACCTAAACCATTGGGCCCCCATTCATACTAGTGCTCTCCACCACCCTTGTAGGAATCACCATAACTTGTAGACTCACCTTGTTTGTATCTGGGCCCATAAGAAATCCCAACTTATCATATGATAGAGTGGGTGAGGAAGACCACTTAATATACTTAGGGTCATCATCTTAACTCCCACTGTTATATGATTCACTTCATGATCATGCTTAGTGTAACTTCATGATTCATGCCCATGCACATCATATGTATGCTTGATATGAGGAGTGATTGATCATAGCATGTGTCATTGGGCGGATTATTTTTGGGACTCCCTAATAGACGGAGTTGCCCCATATGAGTGCACGGTACACGCAGGATTGATGCATAACTGAATAGTGTGACTCATGCACCTTGCATTTATGTGACATGATCACTGTACGCTCTAGCAACATCAGGGTCATAGCCTCCACAGTCATGTCGTGGATGGCCAAATTGGACACTGGAAATATTGGTTACTAGCATTGGGGCGCCATAAATGTCCCAGGGTGAAAGTCCCTAAACCCTTATGGTACCAGGAGGATGCTCCAACGTCGAAACCGAGTGGATACATGAGCGCACGAGTGTCGAATACCAGGACGCTGCGTCTCCCACTATGCCGTGGTCAATTGGAAGGGGGTGTGGCTTTACCTGCTCGAGTGAGGGGGCAATGAATAGGCTGAGTCTGACCTAGCTTGAGGAATGGGTCCGCTATCGACGAGCCGAGCCGAGCCGAGCCGATATTGGCAAGTAGATAGTGAAGTCTCTCCCACTCGCTCAGTTGTGGGCTTAGATGGGGCGGAAAGTTGGCGGGGAGTGTATTAGACCCCGGTGATTGTCCAGAGAGGAAATATACTGATATATGGATCCAGCTGAGGACTGGTATGCTTGCGTTGCGTCTTGCATTTGGCCATGTAGGCGTTGCATCACATCGCCTTGGTATGGGTGATAACATTCATGGGTTTACCAACATGTTTTCACATTACTCTGACTGCATACTTGACACTTACCTAACATACACTTACACCACCCTCTAAGCTTTCTATAAGCTTATGCACAATCGTTGCGTGCAGGTGATGCTAGGACACCACAACAGTACTAAGCTTGGAGCATGAAGCTGTCTTCTGGAGCTTTTGATTATTGATATTGTATTTCCCTTATGCATTGTACTTAAAAGTTTTTTTTTATATATAGTGGATATGTGATGATGTTTCTTGTTGTTTTGTTGTGGGTTATGTTTATGGTTATGCTTCATATGAGATAAATGTACATTAAAAATCCTCCTTGTAGGATCCTAGGATCGGAACCTAGTATATGGGTGCCAAGAGTCAAGAATGGGGTACTACGGAGGCCCTCGGCCCCGGATTCGACGATCGGAAATTTTGTGAGCCCGGTTTTCGAGTCTGGGGCATGACACATTACGTCCATGATATAATAACTGAATCACTAATTGTGATACCTTCAACACATCACTCATATCAAGAGAATGTAAATTGAATCATGGGGGTTTCGAAATATCAAGACACATGCCCAAACCATAAAGATAAATAACACAAGGCTAACAAAATAAAAAGGAGAGTAGCGATGGCTAACTCAACAAAAAGGAGAGTGGCAATGGCCAACTCAATAAAGAGGAGGGTGGCAATGGCCAACCCAATAAAGATAAGAGTAGCAAGGGCTAACTCAATAAAATTGGTAAAGGAAATGGCAAGGCTTGTATCCATCTCTCCATATAAATTAATAAAGATAACACATAATTAAAGTCATACCATAATTCCCAAAGGATAAATAATTGATGGTGGTAAATGTTGAGGGTCAAATATTGCATATTGGACCCCATTTATTACTTGGTTTAATGAACATGATAATGCTTAATGTTCTATTTTAATCATGTTTGTGTCGTAAGGTGAATTTAAGAGCTTGAATTGAAAAGGATGCTAAAAGGATGGATTTAACAATTACGAATCATCAAATCCAAGGATGGATCTTATGAGACCAAAAATGAAGAATTCACTTGCCAAAAATTCAAGAAAACCAAGTGAGGAATGAAGAGCTTTGAAGACTTGAAGTGAAGAAAAGGAACCCTAAAAGTCTACATCCTTCGACTAGTCTAATCCCATCTTCGTCCAATCGAAGGCTCTTGCTCGACTAGTTGAAGATTCCTCGACTCGAACTTTAGCGACAAAATTCTCTAAATTCCAGTCATCCTCGACCAGTCGATGGATTTCCTCGACTCGTCTAAGGTTACGCAAACAGCACACGGACTGCATAAATTTGAGGTGATTTTCGGATTTTTCCAACTCAATGCGAAAGTTGAAATTGCAAAACTATAAATAGGGGTCCCTAGGATGATCTTAGGCATCTTCTAGGGTTTGAGGAGTGAAGCAAAAGTATGGAGAAGCCGTCGCCAAGAGTTTTTCTTCCTTTACCTTAGTTGTTTTTATGTTTTTCTTAAGAAATTTTAGTTCAATCATGTCTATGGTTGTCTAAACCTCTTAGTTAGGGCTAAGAGGTGAAGCTCGTAGCGTGATGGGATGTTTCGTTTACTTTGATTCATGTTTATGTTGAACCTTCTTTGATTCTAGTTTGATTTTAAAGGAATACTTTCAGTTCTTAATGGTTTATTGTGACTCAAATTACAGTGCATCTGCAATAGCTTTGAGTATCTTCTTTTCCTGATTTTGAGATTGTGGGATTAGTAAATCCTGTTGTTAGCCATTATCTCATGGGCATGGTTTGGTGATGGAATCTCTTCCAATTATCACAATTCTCCTCCATTGAGAATTAGGTCAAGGAAAGTTCAGATTGATCTTAATTGTATATCTTCTAATTGGATAGGATTGGACTCCAATTCCAATCGTGTGACTTGAATCAAGTAAGAGGGCTCCCTGATCTCTACAAGTGGATCCTTGGAAACCCTAGTCACCACATTTGAATTTGTTAGTTTTAATCACTTTAATCACAATTACTCTCTCAATTAATTTAGATTTAGATTCACTTCTTCTAGTTCTAGTTCTAATTACTTTCGGAATACACACGAGATTAGTCCTTGTGGATTCAAGCTTGGTCTCACCGAGATTATTACTACATCGTGACCCTACACTTGAGGTTGTGAACAATTTTTTGGTGCCGTTGCCGGAGATTAACGACTGTGTTTTTTTGAGATTAGCTACTTTTGAAATTAGGTTAAGATTAGAGTTTTTCCACGTTCTATTTTTAGGTTAGGGTTTTTCTAAATTATTTTAGAAGCTAACTTAGCTTTCTACTTCTAGGTTTAAAAACTTTCCTAATTTGATTTTAGAAACTAACTTTTCCTCTTTTTAGTAACTTTCTATTTTCTATTTTTAGAAACTTTCCTTTTTCATTTTTAGAAGCTAGGTTGGTTTTTATTATTATTATTATTTTTAGAAACTAACTCATCTTTTTATTTTTATTTTTAGAAACTTTCTAATTTCAGAACTTTTTTTTTATAAACTAACTTATTTTATTTTGTTTTGCAGGATCTTAATTTAGAAACTTCTAATTTGGTAACTTCTTTTTAATTCCCTCTCTTTCTATTTCTAAATTTCTATTTTCCTTCTTTCTTTTAGGTTTAGGTTGGAATCTGAAATTGAGGGCTGAGAGTGTTTAGTGCCCAAGTGAGTCCGTGATAACACTCAACATCTTTTGAGTGAAGGAGGATTGGTTGAGGGGTGATCTATCCATCATAGGATTAGACACCACTTAAGATCCTCATAGTTAATTAAGGTTATGGCTGGCAATCAACCGGGAAGACAACCTCAACCTAGGGTTGAGAAAGTCTATGATGAAATGAGGTGCATCAAGCACTCCCGCCTCGTACTTTATGAGATTATCTACAACCGGCGGGGGTGAGTACACCCTCATGCATGGTTTTTCTAGAAAATACGGGACACATAGATATCAAGCTAGGGGTGATCTAACTCCTAAAATTTCATGGGCTTGAATCTGAAAATCCCTACCTACACTTGAAAGAGTTTAATGAGATTATAGCCACTTTATATTTTCCAAATGTGTCTGATGACACAGTCAGGCTGAAACACTTTCCTTTTTCTTTAAAAGAGAAAGCTAAGACGTGGTTGCATTCACTATGTCCTCAATCTATTGGTAGATGGAATAACATGACAAGGGAGTTCATAAAGAAAATTTTCCCATACCACAAGATGAACACCCTTAGAAAGTCAATCATGAACTTCACCCAAAAGGAAGATGAAACATTCTTCTAATGTTGGGAGCGGTTCATGGATCTTGTCAGTTCATGCCCACAACATGATTTTGAAACGTGGCCCATCACAAACTTTTTCTATGATGGACTGACATCTCCCATGCGCCAATTGGTCGAGACAATATGTAATGGGGAATTCATAAATAAAAATGTCGATGATGTAGGGAACTACTTTGATAAGCTTGCTGAAAACACACAATCATGGGACATCTCCCCGAAATCAAGTACCATGTCTAGGCCGACTCAATCCAAGGAGAGGGGTGGAATGTATCTCCTGAGAGAGGATGATGATATCAATGCTAAAGTGGCTAATCTCACCAGAAAAATTGAGGCCATGAAATTAAAGAAGGATAAGGCTAAGGAAACCATTTGTGGTATTTGTACTTGTAACATTCACACAACTGAAAATTGTCCAACGATACCTGCCTTTAAGAGGTATTGAATGAGCAATCTAATGCCATGAATAATTACCAAAGACCTTTCAGTGGGCCCACCTCTAATACATACAATCCCATCTAGAGAAATCATCCAAACTTCGGTTGGAGAAACGGACATACGTTACACCTCAAGGATTCCCTAACCAAATTCCACATCAAGGGAAACCTCAGGAGGATCTGGTTTTAAAGCATCTTCAAAATCAAGAGCTTTTCAATCAGGGCATGCTACAAGTCTTTCAAGACTTTACAAAGGTCATACAAGGACTTGAGATTACAAGTGCGATTGGGAATAAAGGGAGCCTTCTAGCTCAACCTCTTCCCAATCCAAAACCGCAATATGAATTTAGCGACTCAAACTCTTAACAAATTGATTTAGTTCATCTTGCATGGCAACTATCCAATTTTCATCAGTGAGTGCCTCTTTTACGTTGTTTAATTCAATTTGGGAAGTAAAACATGCATAATTGCATATGTTTTCAAGTTGTCTTCGAGTACGTACACCAGTGAGAGGATTGCCTAGGATTTGATCAGTAGGATGATCTTTGACTGATCGTAGTTCAGAGTTGGTTTGACAAGATGAGGAGTCAGGTTTATCAAATGTATTGACTTCATCATCTTCTGAACTTGATATTGGTGTGTTCAGGTGATCATCAATAACCACATTTATAGAATCCTGAATGACACCAGTTCTCTTGTTGAGAACACGATATGCCCGACTCTTCAAGGCATAACTTAAGAAAATCCCTTCGTCACTTTTAGTGTTGAACTTCCCTAAAATTTTTCGGTATCATAAAATATAACACTTACTTCCAAAATTTTGAAAGTATTTTACAGTGGGTTTCTTATTAAACCATAATTCATAAGCCGTTTTATCTTTTGATTTTCTGATATAAACACGGTTTATTATATAGCATGTAGTATTAACATCTTCGGCTTATAAATTCTTAAGCAATTTCATGTCATTTAACATTACATTGGCTATCTCTTGTAGCACTCTGTTCTTCCTTTCAACAACCCCATTTTGTTAGGGCATCTTAGGAGCAGAAAACTCGTGCGATATACCATGATCGCTGTAGAACTTCTCAAAATTGTTATTTTCAAATTCCGATCCATGATCACTTTGATTACATTCATTTCTTTTTCTGTTTGAATACGCTTAAATATTCTTTTGACTTCATTAAGAGTTTCAGATTTTTCTCTCATGAATGCAACCCAAGTAAATTTGGTAAAATCATCAATAATTACCAAGAAGTACTTTTTACCACCTCTACTCTCCGTTCTGGTTGATCCTACTAGATCCATGTGGAGGAGTTCAAGAGGTTTGGATGTGGTGGTGAAGTTGACTTTCTTGTGACTGCTCCTTGTTTGTTTTCCAATTTGACATGCGACACGTATTTTATCCATTTTGTTCAATTTGGGTAGACCCCTAATTAGATCAGCTTTGCTCAATCTATACAAATTCTGGTAGTTTACATGTCCAAGGCACTTGTGCCATAATTCACTATCATTGGTTCGGACCAAGTAATAAGATACTTTAGATGAGCAAGATTCACTTACGATATAACAATTCTCAGACGTCCTATGACCATTTAATATCACACAACCTTTCTCATTTGAGATCTCGCATCCTTGATTAGTGAATTTTACACTATGCTTATTATCGCAGATTTAAGAAATACTCAAAAGATTATGCTTAAGCCCTTCTACAAATAAAACATTTTCAAAAGGAGGAAGGTTAGAGATATGAACGGTACCTTGGCCAATAATTTCGCAATTGCTTCCATCACCAAAAGTGACTGAACCATCAGCCATATCTTTGTAGTTGGTGAACAAATCTTTATCACCTGTCATGTTCCTTGAGCAACCACTGTCTAGGTACCACTTTGATTGACTTGAAGCCTTGAAGGCAGTGTGTGCAACCAAACAAGTAACCTTAGGAACCCATTTCATAGTAGTTTTGGGTTTTGGAACACTGTTGGTTTTTCTTCGCTTATTATAATTATTAACTCTCACATTAGATTTAGATTTGAGGATCTCCTTGAGTAAATCCATAATTTTTTCAGCTAAAGGATTATAAGATTGTTTTCTAAAGTTGATATTAATAGAATTGACTTTAGGTGCTTGAAAAGTCTTTAGATTTCTAGAATTGTTACGATTATTTTGTTTCAAGTCCTTTCCTTTCGAGTTAGAGGATTCTCCTTTGACAAACATTGGAGAGGTACTCTTATTTTTAAGAGGCATCTATTTATCATAGCCCAGACTCAATCTATCTCCACATATTCTTAATGCAGTTAATAACTTTTCAAGTTTAGGGTCTCCCTAGGCATATCTCCATGTATCCTTTGAACTCAAGAGGGAAGATACTTCATTTTTTAGTTTCTCATTCTCTAATCTTAAAATTTTAAATTCTAATGTTTTGAAATCCAAATCACATTTTGTTTTTTCTAAACAATCAAAAATATGAGACTTTTCTAAAATTACATTGTCAAAATCCTCTTTTAATTTCAGAAATTTCTCTTTTTGAAGTTTAAGTTTAACAGCAATCTTACAACTCTCCCTGTATAGGGCATTATAGGCATCTTGAAGATCAACTTCATTATTATTCTCAAGGTTACTTCTCAGATTATCATATCCGGTTGAATCGCAATTATCTGTGGAAGTGACTCTAGCTAGAGTCATCAAAGCCTTGACTTCATTTGAAGTTTTGGGTTCTGATTCATCAGACACAGAAGAAGCTTCAGAGCTGGATGATTCATCCCATGTGGCTAACATGCCCTTTCGCTTTGGCTTGTCCTTCTTTAGACACTTATTTGCCAAATGCCCGTATTCATGGCAGTTAAAACATTAGCAATCTTTTAGAGATTTCCTAGTTTTATATTTAATGTTTTTCTTCTTAGAGGGTTTTGAAAATCAACTCTCTTTTTTTACTTTTGAAAATTTTATAAAACTTTTTTGCAAGAAAAGCCATATCATCCTATGAGTTTTCACAATCAGAATTAGCATTACTATCATGTGAAGTTGATTTAGATGATTTAAGAGCAATAGACTTTCCTTTTGGAGCTTTGAAATTTAACTCGTCTGTTTGAAAAGAACCAACAAGTTCCTCAACTTTCATGTTATCAGTGTCTCTACGTTCTTAAATGGCAGTAACCTTGGAATTGAATCTCTTAGGAAATGATCGTAGAATTTTTGCACAGACTTTGCTTTTTGGGATGCTATCTCCAAGACCCCACATAGAGTTCACTATGTCATTTAATTTCGTATAGAAGTCCATGAATTTCTCATTTTCTTCCATACGAATTTTTTCAAACTTAGTTGTGAGGATCTGAATTTTAGACTTTTTTACAATAGATGTACCCTCGTATGTCATTTCAAAAGTGTCCCAGGCTTGTTTAGCAGTATCACAAGATAAAATTCTTTTGAATTCATCAAGTGATAGTGCACAAGTGATTGCATTTAAAGCCTTAGCATTAGCACTAGTCTCATTTTTCTGAAGAGTAGTCCACATATAATATGGTGTTTCTCTCATGGACTTGGTTTCATCACTGCATAGAACTTTAGACATTGGTGGAGTCCATCAAGCTAGTTACTGTGGCTTGCCACACACTTTCATCGATGGATCTTAAAAAGATCCCCATTCGAGCTTTCCAATATGCATAGCTGGAGCCATCAAACAGTGGTGTCCTAGTAATAGATAGGCTATCAAAATTTGACATCCTAAAAGCTCTGGATCGATAAACTTAGGAAATGAATCCAAATATATGAGCCACTTAGCTCTGATACCACTTGAAAAGGGTGAGCTCTCAGTCCTAGAGAGGGGGGGGGGGGGGGGGGAGGGGGGGGGGGGGATGAATAGGACTATGCCAAATAAAAATTAATAAAAATTAAAAGTGGAATACAAATGCAGATAGCAGAAATAAATAGCAACCACAAATGCACTAGTCTTGAGAGGTTAATACAAACTTCGTTTAAAGGAAAACCTTACACCAAAAACCAAGGTTTATGGTAGGACAACCTGATGTCTTGAACTTAGTAAGGATAAAAAACTCAAACTAATACTAAAGGTAAATAAAATAAATCAAGCTATTACAACATTTACCACATGTATATGAAAATAAATTACAGCATTCACCACATCACATACATCATCATCATCATCATCCAAACTCAGAGAATTATAATGGTTCGGTGTGTATACCAACTATTCTCAAACAACCACACCTACTCCACTCCCAATATCCACAGCCCACGGGATACTGGCTTTCACTATGAAAGAAGGTTTTCAAAGGTTCACCTTAAAACCTTTACAATTGTGTTTTCAATGGGCTACCACAATTAAACACCCCACACACTGAGATTTTCTAGCTATCTCAGTCAAAACCAAAAAGAAATATTTTCTAGCAATCTTACAAACCACAATATAATAAATGAAATATACTTATCTGAAGATTCTACTTCTTCGTTGTAGCCCAGTAGAACCACTTCTTTGTAAACGAAGATGTTTAATGTTCAATCTCACAAATGAAAGGGTTCTAGGTCTAAATGAATTTTAATTTAAAATCAACCTTGGGCTAGCTTGATTCAATTTCTTAGATCTCAAAAGGGTAAAGCAAAATTCCCTTTCTAATAAGTAGAATTGAATTCAAGAGATCAAGAAATTCAAAATTAAGAAAGCTATAAAAAGAATCTTAAGTTACTGAGTAATAACTTCACAATAGCGGGGACTTAATTCTCAGAGAGGAGGTTTGAATTAGCTTGGAATTAATATCAAATGCTGAGAAAAGTCTTTTATTTATTGGGTGAAATTCGGTTCCCTCGACTGGTCTAAGGTCTTGCCTTGACTAGTCCTAATAGTAAATTTTCAAAATTTCTACTGCGATCGGATAAACCCGTCACTTGACGGGCCGAGCATGGCACTTGACTGGTCGAGTGGGGCTCAAATAGCTTGCTGGACTTTCAGTCGACCCCTGCTCGACTGGTCAAGCCAGTCTCCACGACCGGTTGAGCAGGGTGCTTGACTGGTCGAAGACCTACAAGACTTATCCAAAAATTTGAGTTAATTTCTGGACTGGTCGAGAAAAACCCTAGACTGGTCGAGCCAGTGCTTAGACTAGTCGAACCATGACTAGGACTAGTCGATGCAAGGTCCAAATAGAGTACCATGACCCAAATTCTATATGCAATATGTATGACCTATTCCTAAGGTCTTTCTAGGGTCATGTATACCTTAAATGTGAGCATTGAACTTGTCAATTTGGTCACTTCGGTAGATAGGATACTTGAGGTGCTTTGAAGCTTGTGTACTTGATCTTGAGCTTGTAAACTTGAACTTGAGCTTGTGTACTTGATCATGAGCTTGATCATGTAATGCACTTGGCCTTGAACTAGTATTTGAAGTCATACTTGCACTCATTCTTGTGTATGAACTTAATCTTGTATTTGCAGTTGAACATGCACTATAATTTGAAGTAAAAGTAGCACTTTGATGTTGATGTAGATGACTTGAAACTCATCTTTGAATGAAGGTGAACTTTCCATCTATCGAACTTGAAGGTGAACTTTCCATCTATCAAACAAGTCAATCACTCTCAAGTGGTTTGTCACTACAAATTTTGACAACACAGGGTGCTAATCTAAAACATAGCATTTACAAGGGGAAGATAGAGAAAGAGAAAAAAAAAAGGAAAAAGGGAAAGAAAAATAATACTAAGAAGAACAAGAAGAAATAAGAGATTGATGGATTCGAGTCATGAGCGAGTCAACTCAGTGAAAGAAGAGCATTAAACCCGTTTTTGGGCCAAGACTTAGATGCTGATCAAGGTAAGTTAGCTATTTACATGAGGGTTTATATTAAGTTTTAATTTAAATAATAATTAGTTTAAAGATGAAACCCCAAATTAAGCCCTAACCATATAATTGGTGAAATCTATGGTCGAAGTCAAATTTAAAGTGCACGCACTAGGTTCGAACAGGATGAGAGGGCACTTCAACCTCAAAGGTGAGGGTTTTTCCTTTAAGTTTAATTTAATTTAAGTTGGTATGATTTCATTGCCTTTATACATGTTTCTATGTTACCATGATTCTTTTCCTATTATCGTATAATTTTACCACCATAAATTGTCTATCCTTTGAAAATTATGGTACGACCTTGATTACATGTGATCTTTATGAATTTATGTGGGATGATGGATACATGCCTTGCCCTCGCCTTTATCAATTTGTTGAGTTAGCCCTTGCTACTCATCTCTTTTAAGTCGGCTCTTGCCACTCTCATTATTATTGAGTTGGTCATTGCCACTCTCTTTTTTGTTGAGTTAGCCATTGCTACTGTTGAGGGTCAAATATTGCATATTATCCCTCATATATTACTTGGTCTTATAAACATGATAATGCTTAATGTTCTGTTTTAATCATAATTGTGTTGCAAGGTGAATTTAAGAGCTGCGATCGAAAAGGATGCTAAAAGCATGGATTTAACGCTCAAGAATCACCAAAGCCAAGGATGGATCTTATGAGACCAAGAATGAAGAATTCACATGCTAAAGATCCAAAAAAAACAAGTGATGAATGAAGAGAATTGAAGATTTGAAGTGAAGAAAAAGAACCCTAAAAATCTGTCTCCTTCAACTAGTCTAAGCCCTCCTTCGACCAGTTTAAGCTCTTCCTCACTAGTCGAAGGAACTTCGACTCGAACTCTAGCGATCAAAATCCTCTAAATTCCTATCATCCTCGACCATTCGAAGGTAACCCTCGACCAGTCAAAGGTGATCCTCGACCAGTCAAAGGTTGTCCGCGACTAGTAGAAGCTTACGCAAACAGCACCGGGACTACGTAAATTTGAGGTGGTTCCAAGGTCGGTTTGTGAATTTTTAAGGTTGGTTCGTAAGAGAGAGTTCCCCAACTATAAATAGGAGTCCCTAGGATATTCCTAGGCATCTTCTAGGGTTTGAGGAGTGGAGCAAAAAGGTGGAGAAGTCGTCACCAAGAGTTTTTCCTCTTCTTCCTTAGTTGTTTTCATGTTTTATTTAAGAGACTTTGGTTCAATCATATTTATGGTTGGCTGAACCTCTTATCTAGGGCTAAGAGGTGCAGCTTGTAGCGTGATGGGATGTTTCTATTGCTTTGATTCATATGTATGTTGAACTCTCTTTGATTCTAGTTTGATTATAAGGAATATTTTCTATTTTTAATGGTTTGTTGTGACAAATTACAATAGATCTGTGATAGCTTTGAATATCATCCTTTCTTATTTTGAGATTGATGGATTGGTAAATCCTGTTGTTTGTCATCGTCCCATGGGCATGGTTAGGTGATAGAATTCCTTCCAATCTTCCCAATTCTCCTTATTTGATGACTAGATTCATGAGAAGTTCAGAGATCTGACTGTCTCTTCTTCCAACTGGATAAGATAGGACTCTGATTCCAGTTGTGTCCTTAAATCAAGCATAATATCACCCTGATTGCTACAAGTGGATCCTTGGAATCCCTAGTTCCCAACTTTAAATTTACAAGTTTTAATTACTTTAATCACGATTACTCTCTCAATTACTTCAGAATTAGATTCACATCTTCTTCTAGTTCTAGTTCTACTTAAATTCAGAAACATACGAGTTCAGTCCCAGTGGATTCGACCTCGGTCTTACCGAGATTATTACTACATTTTGACCCTACAGTTGGGGTTATGAACAAGTTTTTGGCGCTGTTGCTGGGGATTTATTGTTGCATTTTTCTGAGATTAACTAGTTTTAGAATTAGATTAATATTAGGGTTTTTCTACTTTCTATTTTTAAGTTAGGTTTTTTTTCCTAAGTTATTTTAGAAACTAACTTAGCTTTCTATTTCTAGGTTTAGAAAGTTTCCTAATTTGTTTTTAGAAACTTTCCTTTTTCGTTTTTAGAAACTAGTTTACTTTCTTTTTCTTTTCTTTTTTTTTCTTTTTTTTTTTCTATAAACTTTCCTAATTTGTTTTTAAAAACTAACTTTTTCTTTTTTTTTAGAAACTTTCTATTTTCTGTTTTTAGAAACTTTCCTTTTTCATTTTTAGAAACTAGGTTGCTTTCTTATTTCTTTTTTAGAAACTAATTCACTTTCCTTTTTCTTTTGCAGGATCCTAAATAGAACCTTATAATTTGGTAACTTCTTTCTAATTCTCTCTCTTTCTATTTCTATATTTCTATTTTTTTTTTTTTTTAAATTAGGTTTAGGAGTAGAGTCTGAAATTGAGGGTTGAGAGTGTTTCATGCCCAAGTGGGTCCGTGACAACACTCGGTTGAAGGGTTATCTATCCATAACAGGATTAGACACCACTCGATGTTGATGATGCCCATGAAGTAAATGTAATTGACTTATTCGTTGAAGATAGGTCAATTTTGAACTTATACTCTGACACTTTAGAAACATGCTTGGCCCACTCTCCTAATTTAGATGATGATATTTTTAAGGAGATGAATGACTTTCTGGATGCTACAACAGTACTTGAAACTAGCTAGTGGAGGATGAAATATTTCGAAAAATTACCCCAAACTGAGACCAAGCTTTTACCATTTAGTGTTAAGGCATTAACGCTTGACCTAAAACCATTACCCGCTGATCTTAAATATGCTTATTTGGATCAAGATGAAACATATCTGGTGGTGATTTCTTCCCACCTAAATGAGGAACAAGAGAGTATGCTTATTTCTACTCTCGCATTCATAAGGTGAAACTTTAACACCTCGGCTTTAACCACTTCTTTCATGTTAGGATTTAATCGATGTTGTGGTTTGTCTATTTTGATGAAACATATCTAATGAACCTTTTAGACTTTAAATATGCCTATTTAGGTTAAGATGAAACATATCTGGTTAAAGCCGAGGTACTAAAGTTGTTGGATGTGGGTTCATATACCCCGTATCTGATAGTCAATGGGTGAGTCCAAATCAGGTGGTACCCAAGAAGTCTAGGATCACCATCGCTGCAGAAAATGAACTCGTAGCAACTAGAATCACTTTTGTTTGGAGAATGTGAATTGACTACAGAAAATTGAATATTGTCACAAGGAAAGACTACTTCCCTTTGCCCTTTGTTGATCAGATCCTTGAAAGGTTAGGCGATTATTCCTATTATTGTTTTCTGGATGGATATTCGGTCTACAACCAGATAGAGATAGCTCTTGAAGACCAAGAGAAGACTACATTTACATGTCCTTTTGGTACTTTCACATATCGAAGGATGTCATTTAAACTATGTAATGCTCCTTCCACTTTTCAGCGATGCATGTTGAGTATTTTCTCTAACATGGCGGGGCAATTCTTAAAGGTTTTCATGGACGATTTCTCTATTTTTGGTAAATCATTCAGTGGATGCCTTAACAATCTCAAACTTGTGCTGAAAAGATGTGAAAAAAAAACTTAGTGCTGAATTGGGAAAAATGTCATTTTATGGTTCAGAAGGGAATAGTCCTTGGATGTATCATATCATCCAATGGAATTGAGGTAGACATATCCAAAATTGATTTAATCTCTAACATACCTCCACCCACAATCATACGCAATGTGTGATCCTTCTTAGGACACACTGACTTTTATAGAAGGTTCATAAAGAACCTTAGTTTCATCTCTGGTTCTTTGTATAATCTTCTTCAAAAGGATACTTCTTTTGAATGGAGCAAGGAATGCTAGAAAACTTTCACCAAGGTTAAGATCATGTTGACTAGCGATCCAATTGTGCAACCACCCAATTGGAGTCTTCCTTTTGAAATTATGTATAATGCAAGCGATTATGCTATTGGGGCGGTGTTAGGTCAGAGAAAAGAGAAGAGGCCTTATGTTATTTACTATGCAAATAAAACTCTAAACTCTGCCCAAGTGAATTATTCCATTATGGAGAAGAAACTCCTAGCCATAGTATTTACTTTGGACAAGTTTAGGTCCTACTTATTAAGATCCAAGATTATTGTTTATACAAATTATGTGGCGTTGAAGTACCTTCTTTCTAAGAAGGACGCTGTAACATCCCGAATTTTCACAGCCAGAGTTTATACTCGTGCCTGAGAAAATCGGGTGTTAATAATGTATAAATTGGAAGCTTTAAAAATTGCACCTTATTATTATTATTATTATTATTTAGATCACATCAAGATCCATTCATGAAGGTAAAATTCGTGAGAATAAAATTGATTATATTGTTTATTTCATTAAAGTAAAAGAATTCAGTAAATAACCAAATGCCCTCTCAATGAGAGCTTATTACATTTATCGAGTTCGCAACGGAAGTATAAAACTAATTCATAAAAATATTTTCTTATTCTTTCAGTATAATATTTCATAAAGAGATGGTCCTCTAGGTCTTCAATCTATACGTCACCTGCATCATCCGTACGGTTGGAGAGGGTCAACACCCTACTCATAGTGATGGTTATCCTTCAAGATTAACAATAATTCAAGAGATTCATAAAAGAAATATAAAGGCTTTGATACGTCCCATACTCCACAACTATGAGAGTTATCAATATGCACAAGCAATCTACATAAGATGCATGCCTCGCAAAGTATATGCAGTTCATCACACTTAACGATCGCCACAATGTGGAAAATGATTAAAGTTATCTGCCTCGCCCCGCATCCCATTCTACAGAGATTCGCTGGTGTGTCCCACGTTTAATATGGTTTTACGTGGTTATCCTAAGATAAACACAACACGTGACTAGATGAATTACTTGATACGATTACTTCATGGAGCGACTATTTGTGACATCCAATCTCGGAGGTGATATAACACACATTGCGAATCACTTACATCGATTTGTGCACCACTACCCATGAAATATCGAATTACGTGTCGCCCCATGGCTGCTACCGAAAACACATTATGTCCACGATATTTATTTGATTACTAGAGGGGGATTCCCAATATAGTAAACAAACCCTAATCTTAACATAATTCTAAAACTAGTTAATCTTAGAAAAATGCAACCATTAGTCCCCGACAACGGTGCCAAACACTTGTTCACGACCACAAGTGTAGGGTCGCAATGTAGTAATAATCTCGGTAAGACCGAGGTCGAATCCACAAGGACTGAACTTGTACATTTCTAAAATTAAGTAGAACTAGAACTAGAAGAAGATGTGAATATAATTCTGAAGTAATTGAAAGAGTAATTGTGATTAAAGTAATTAAAACTTGTAAATTTAAAGTTGGGAACTAGGGTTTCCAAGGATCCACTTATAGCAATCAGGGTGATACTATGCTTGATTTAAGGACCCAATTGGAATCGGAGTCCTATCGTATTTAGTTGGAAGAAGAGACGATCAGATCTCTGAACTTTTCATGAATCTAATCATCAAAGAAGGAGAATTGGGAAGATTGGAAGGGATTCCGTCACCTAACCATGCCCATGGGACGATGACAAACAACAGGATTTACCAATCCATCAATCTCAAAATAGGAAAGGAAGATATTCAAAGTCATCGCATATCTATTGTAATTTGTCACAACAAACCATTAAAAACAGAAAATATTCCTTATAATCAAACTAGAATCAAAGAGAGTTTAATATAAATATGAATCAAAGCAATAAAAACATCACATCACGCTACAAGCTTCACCTCTTAGTCCTAGCTAAAAGGTTTAGCCAACCATAGACATGATTGAATCAAAGTTTCTTAAATAAAACATGAAAACAACTAAGGAAGAAGAGGAAAGACTCTTGGCGAAGGCTTCTCCACCCTTTTGCTCCACTTCTCAAACCCTATAAAATGCCTAGGAACATCCTAAGGAGTCCTATTTATAGTTAGGGAACTCCCTCTTACGAAGCAACCTTTAAAATTCGCAAACCGACCTTGAAACCACCTCAAATTTACGCAGTCCGGGTACTGTTTACGTAACCTTCAACTAGTCGAGGACAGCCTTTGACTGGTCGAGGATCACCTTTGACTGGTCGAGGGTTACCTTCGACTGGTCGAGGATGATGAGAATATAGAGAATTTTGATTGTTGGAGTTCGAGTCAAAGTTCCTTCGACTAGTAGAGGAAGAGCTTAAACTGGTCGAATGAGGGTTTAGACTAGTCGAAGCAGGCAGATTTTTAGGGTTCTTTTTCTTCGATTCTCTTCATTCCTCACTTGGTTTTCTTAGATCTTTGACATGTGAATTCTTCATTCTTGGTCTCATAAGATCCATCCTTGGCTTTGGTGATTCTTGAGCATTAAATCCATGCTTTTAGAATCCTTTTCGATCCAAGCTCTTAAATTCACCTTGTAACACAATCATGATTAAAATAGAACATTAAGCATTATCATGTTCATAAAACCAATTAATAAATGGGGGATAATATGCAATATTTGATCTTCAACACAATCCTCAACCAGCATTTTGCTAGCCACACGAAACGTATGCGTGAAATAAACCTCAATGCTCAATGTCCAAAACCTCTTTAAGAAAACAATCTTTTGTACACTCAAGCATGAATGGTTAGAATTAAGATACAAAAGTGAAAATTTGAAAACCTAGAGCTGAATCACATAAGCAATCTATCAAATAAATTCTTTATCAATCAAATTAGAGTATATTTCTATATATCATTTTTTCAATATGCTCAGTGAGAATCAACTTACTTCCCAAAAAATACTATCTTTTCATCATGCTAGCCATGCTCTTCACTTTAAGATTGGTTTGAAACTATAGTACTGATTCCAAACTTATCCCCTTCTTCTTCTTTTTCTAATTTTTGATTTTATATCGACGGTCAATTTTTATTTATTCTTTTACAGACCTTGCATTATTTTTGCATTCTTTTCCAATCTTTTTCGGTCTTTTCACTATACATGACCTTTTTGTCGATCTCCTGTTTTTAACTGGTTCTTTTCTTCTTTTAAGGTGGATAAAATTCTCCAAACTTGATTTTAACCATCTATTAATGATTCACAAACTAACAATCAGAAATTCTAGCATGTCTTATAAAAGACAAATTGAATGTGTCTTATGATTTAGATTAACATAATATTCAAACTACATCTTAATCAATTGAGCGCAAGAACTTAGGTGATAGATTACTTAGATGATCAAACTCCAACAATCCAAATTTTGATTTCTAGCTTATCATACTTAAAGCATTCTTAAGCACACAATTCATCGCTTCCCAAATAAATTTCAACTTGAAACATTGTAAATTTTCAAAATTTTTGCTCAAAATTGAGAAAACATTGATTAGTTTACCTAATCCCCCATCCCCAACCTAAAATCTACATTATCCTCAATGTAAAAAAAAATAAGCATGTAATTCAAAAGAGACAATGAAAAGAGAAGGGAAGTGATGGAAAGATAATAACTGACGAAGGAATTTTGAGGCTTTTCCAATGATCTCAGTGTGAAGATGGGTTAGTACAAGAATTAAACCAATAAAAAACAAACTATTCTAAACAACGAAAAGTAAATTATCCTAAATAGCGGAAAGTAAACTATCCTAAACATAACATATATGAAAGCAATAAACCTAACTATACCTCCATCAGAGTAGGAGGTCGATCCTGATAAACAGGATCAATCAGAGGTAAGGACATATCCTCTTAATCGAATTTCTCAACAAATGACTTTAATCGATGTCCATTCACTTTAAAAACATTGCCAATGTTTGGATTCTTAATCTTGATGGCTCCATGAGGATAGACATTAATAATATTGAAAGGACCGGTCCAACGAGATAAGAGTTTATCCGAAAAAAGATGTAACCGAGAATTGTACAAAAGGACTTTTTGACCAACTAAAAATAATTTTCAAAGGATGTTCCTTACATGGAACACCTTCATCCCGTCCTTGTAAATTCTCGAGTTCTCGTATGCATCATTTCGGATCTCCTCAAGTTCATTCAATTGTAGTTTGTACAGCGCGCTAACATTGTCCAAATCAAAGTTCAAATTCTTGATAGCCCAGTAGGCTCTATGTTCCAACTCCACAGGTAAGTGGCAAGCCTTCCCGTAGACAAGTCTAAAGGGAGACATTCTAATAGGGGTCTTAAATGCAGCATGGTAAGCCCATAAAGCATCAGTCAATCGGATTGACCAATCCTTTCGGTCAGGGTTAACTGTCTTTTCCAAAATATGTTTAATTTCCCTGTTGGAAATCTCAGCTTACCCACTTGTCTGTGGGTGATATGAAGTGCTCACCTTATGAGAGATGCCATATTTCTTCATTAAGTTTGCAAATGGCGTATTATAAAAATGTGAACCTCCATCACTAATGATAGTCCGAGGCATGCCGAACTAGGAAAGGATGTTCTCTTTTAAAAACTTAATGACTGTCTGATGGTCATTGTTCCGACATGGGATCACTTCGACCCACTTAGCGACATAGTATATTGCTAGTAAAATGTATAAATTCCCAAAGGATTGGGGGAATGGTCCCATGAAATCGATGCCCTAGCAATCAAATGCTTTAATGATCAGAATTAGGTTTAAAGGCATCATATTTTGATGGGATAGTGCTCCCAATTTCTGACAACGTTCACAAGCTTTGCAAAACTCATGAGTGTCCTTGAACATATTGGGCCAGTAAAATCTGCACTGCAGAATTTTGGTCGTGGTTTGTTAGTAGAAAATGACTACCATAAGCCTAAAAATAACAGAAGGAGATGACACTTTGGTGTTCATTGTTTGGCACACATCTCCTTAAGATTTGGTCTGGGAAATATTTAAATAAATATAAATCATGCCAGAAGAACTTGCGTACATCAATGAAGAATTTCTTCTTATCTTGTGTAGTCCAATGTGTTGGCGTGAAACCTAGGGTAAGATAATTAGCAATATCCGCAAACCAGGGTGAATGGAAGACTTTAAACAATTGTTTGTCAGGAAACATGTCATTGATATGTGTCGTCTCAAGGGAATCAGAGAGATCAAGGAGGGAAAGATGATCATCCACTACATTTTCTACCATCTTTTTATCTTTTATTTCCAAATCAAATTCTTAGAGTAGGAGGATACATCTTATTAAGTGAGGCTTAGCATCATTTTTAGAAAAAAAAATACTTGAGCGTCGCATGATCTCTATAGATGATAATCTTAGATCCGATCAAGTAAGACCTAAATTTGTCTAAAGTAGACACTACAGCTAAGAGTTCCTTTTCCATAGTAGGGTAGTTCACTTGAGCAAGATTTAAAGTTCTACTTGCGTAGTGTATAACATAGGGCTTCTTCTCTTTCCTCTAGCCTAACATTGCCCCAAGAGAATAGTCGGATGCATCACACATAATCTCAAAAGGAAGGTTCCAGTTGGGTGGTTGCATGATCGGTGCGGTGGTTAACATGCTCTTGAGCTTAGAAAAAGCTTCCTAGCATTGCTCAATCCACTCATATGGTACATCCTTTTGAAGTAGATTGCATAAAGAATGAGAAAAGTGACTAAAGTCCTTTATGAATCTTCTGTAAAATCTGGCGTGTCCTAAGAAGGATCGCACGTCTCATATGTTCTTGGGTGGAGGTAACTAAGAGATAAGATCAATCTTTGCCTTATCTACCTCAATTCCTTTGGACAAGATGATATGTCCAGGGACAATTTTCTTACGAACCATGAAATGACACTTCTCCCAATTTAGTAACAATTTCTTTTCCTCACATTGCTTTAACACACATTTAAGATTCTCCAAACAATCGTTAAAGGATGGACCAAAGATAGAGAAGTCGTCCATGAAGACCTCTAAATATTGCCTTGTCAGAAGAAATACTCATCATGCATCGCTGAAAAGTGGCGGGGGCATTACACAATCTGAATGGTATCCTTCGGTAAGTAAAGGTGCCAAAGGGACATGTGAATGTGGTCTTTTCCATATCTTCAGGGCCTATCTCTATCTGGTTGTAGCCAGAATACCCGTCAAGGAAGCAATAGTACGAGTGACTAGCTAGCCTTTCCAAAATTTGATCAATGAAGGGCAAAGGAAAGTGGTCCTTCCTCATAACGGTATTCAATTTCTTGTAGTCAATACACATTCTCCAACCAGTAGTAACTCTAGTTGGCACAAGTTCATTATTGGTATTGGCTATTATGGTGATTCCGGACTTCTTAGGAACCACCTGAGTTGGACTCACCCATTGGCTATCCGATATAGGGTATATGATACCAACATCTAATAACTTAAGAACCTCGGCCTTAACCATGTTTGGATTTAATCTATGTTGTGGTTGCTGGGAGGTCTTCGCATTATCCTCTAGATAAATGCGGTGAGTACAAATCGAAGGGTCAATTCCCTTAAGGTCCGCAATCGACCATCCAAGGCCCCCCTTGTGAACAATAAGAGTATAAATAATCATATCTCCTGTTCTTGCTTAAGGTGGGAAGAAATCACCACCGGGTATGTCTCGTCTTGACCTAAATAGACATATTTCAAATCGAAAGGTAAAGGTTTTAGGTCAAGCTTCAGTGCCTTGAGGTTAGACGATAGAGGCACTACATCAGTTTGGGGTAATTCTTCAAATTGTGGCCTCCACCAGTTGACTTCAAGTACCGGCATGGTATCCAGCATGGTTCCCATCTCCCTAATTATATCATCTTCTAAATCATGAGAGTGGGCTAGGTATATCTCCAGAGGGTCAGAGGATATGGTCAGAAGAGTTCTATCTTCCACGAAAGAGTCAATCAGGTTAATATCATAGGAATCATCATCATCCTCTAATTATTTGCCTGCATTGAAAAAGATATGTAACTCTAATGTCATATTTCCAAAAGACAAACTCATGACTCCATTCCTGCAATTAACGATTGCATTTGATGTGGCAAGGAATGGGCAACCAAGAATGACAGGAATTTGAGTACTCATGTCCACGATGGGTTGAGTATCTAGGACGATAAAATCTACTGGGTAGTAAAATTTGTCAACCTGGACTAACACATGTCACACCCCAAATTTGGGAATGGACAGCTTCCGTAATGCCCCAAATCCAGCACTCGACTTCCATACACCAAGTCCCGAGTTCGATGCACCACAAGGAAGATTTTTTGACAGATTCTTTTTATATACATATAATAATACCTGAGCATGAAGATCTATGATCAAAATACCAAGCAACACTCTCCATTATAAATCTGGATGGTTACAAGTATAATGCTTCCCAAAAGATACACAACATGAACATTGTCAAATCGAAAAATAGATACAATGCATCGAGAAAGCTAAGTCTTCCAAGCTACTCCTGTCCTGAAAAAAATGAGAAATAGGAAGCTTAGGTAAAAAGCCTAGTGAGTACACACGTGTGTGCAGTGTGTCCTACATGCAAACAAGATAAATATGCCACGAAGAAATCATGTATGGTGAAAGGCGTGTAGTACGTAAGGTATGATGTCAATGCCAATGCAATGCATATGCATTATAGTAATACTCCAAGTCAATGCTACCAACATCACCAAGTCATATTTTCATTTCTTCTATACTACAACCATAATCATATTATACGCATCCGTAATCTCATCATTATCTTCATATTGTCATGCCATATCATAATTGTATATCTTGGGAAAACACCATGGTCGACACCCATGCACCAGACACCAGCAATCGACCTCACTACCACCAATGGGGTTACAACCTTCATTTGGTATACTAGTAACGGACCTCATTTGCGCTTCTCCTCGCCGGCAGGTCAAACCGGTCCCTGTTTGCACCTCAGCCCTTAAGCAGGTTGGACCCACCTCTTCTCAACCCGACCTTGTTAGTGGGAGTCAAATCCATGACCTATGTATCCACTCGGCCCGACGGTGAGGTATCCCTAGCTAGTATTGGGGTTTAGGGACTTTCAACCCAAGGGGCACATCACCCCCTACTATTTCCACACTTCCGGTGTACCGTTCATTTTTAGGGATAACTCAAGTCATCATCATAGACGTACATCTCGTCGTCAAGATCCAACTCATGTTATACAGCACGACTGTGGTATTTTGATCATCATGTATGTCATGATTATGCATGAATTCAAACAATTATGATAAGGCATATGTTCAAGGGCATGTGGTATGCATATAATGCCATGAGTTTAGGGTTTGCCTAAGCTTAAGCCAAAAATGACATATAATCATCATGTGCCACTATCAATTATATCAATCCATGGTTATGTGACTAAACTGAAGAGGACATATCTTACACATGAACATATGTATTGAAGTACACTTGCACATACCATCATTCCATGGTGCATGAGTATGATCAATATCAACATGGTTAAGTAGATGAACTTAGTATGCTAGGAAGTGAAACAACATTAATCAGGATATTAAATCACATACTTTTATTAACCATAATCACTAACATCACTAATATCATCCATAGCTATCATAATCACGAGCATTAATTGTATTCAAAATTACACCATATCCTTCGCAAGATAGATATTCCATTAGCGGCTTTGGCCCGGCATGATTTTCTTCTATTGGGACCACATGGTTATACCCTAACTAGGCCTTATGGTTAATGAGTGGTGGTGACGCAAAGTACACGCACCAAGTGGTTATGAGATGAAAGGCATATATATAACATATAGTGAATGAGCCATAGGATGGATGGTGCTAGTGAAACTCATATAATGTAGTGGGCTTCACCTTCAAGTGGGCTGTTAGTAGGTTGGATTTGCAAATAATTATTATAATAGGTCTACAATGGTTTGGAAGGCACAGGTAAACCTCATAAGATACAATGAGCCCTAAGTTGAACGACTTGGGTACATAGTATACACATAAAAGTAAGTCATGTTTGGATGACGTAGGTTTGTCTCATACAACGTAGTGGGTCCTACTTCCAAGTGGTCCAGCAAGCAGATGGGTCCACACACAAACATTATGGTGGGTCCCAATAAGTAGATAGTATAGGTACCTCACATACATTAAGGTAGTACAAGAAAGAACAGTTCAGATGCACAAGGCACACGTCAGCAGGCTCCATGATCGAACTGTTTGGTTGGTAAAACAATTGAACAGTGTGGATAAAATACGTACATTGAATGGGTTCATAAGTGTTCGAAAGTTATATGTTCAATTAACACTATTTCATATCGTCTAACTTATTTAGGAATTGGATCTATGTCATTTTGGAATCATGTTCTAGAATTAGCTAGCATAATGGGTAAATGGTGAAATATGCAATACTTACATCAAGGTAGTCCATAATCAATTTGACACATGTCCTAAGTTCACATACCCAAGAGGTTACACCATCAGCATAGTCCACGAGTCTGAGTAATCGCACAATTCTCATATGCCTACATGGTCTTATGGCCACTCCATTATCAGAAGTCCATATGGTTGAGTGGCTGCACAAAGTCACTCTACTTGCCATAATAAAGGATTTAAGGTCACATGGTTACTTATTTTTACTACACCATAACTCATACATCTATGGGCAACCACTTTATTAAGCACCCACATGGTTAGGTTGTCGATGCCATAATTTCACTTGGTTGAGTGGACATAGAATTAGTATCACGGTCTAGTGACCGCATCTCAAAGCATCCAAGGTACAATCACAAGCATACCCACCATACCCGGTTACACTACGTTATCCTAATTCCTAAACTATGACCGCCCAATACTTCATACGGAGAATGACTCAGATTCGGTGTCACGTGATCAAGAGGCCAAGAACTAGCTTCCATCACATCAGATATAGTTTAGTGGTCCCTACATCTACCTCCTATGAGCATACTGTAAGGGTTGTATTTATGTCGCATGACACCGAATTGAGGGCCACTCCATTATCAAGTTGTATAATCCAACCTATATCATAATTCTCATGACTAAGAAAATCTGCACGTACAACCCAACTATTCATGGTTTAGGTGACTATGGCTATGCCCATAAGCACGTGGTAATATCATTGGGTGGTCACCAATGCCACCTGATTTCATGTAGTTGGTTGGCCTTGTGTGGATTTCACAATCATACGGTTAGACGACCACATATACTCCACAATTGCATTTGATTAGGTGGTCATACATACGTCACATGCCCACATGATTAAGGGGCCAAACACATATATTGCACCCTTACACTGGATTAAGCAGTTATTCACACATCTTACAAACATAAGATTAGAAGCAAAAAATCACCATTTTTGTACAGGCGAATGGGCCATACAAGATCACGAGGTCGCATAGGTAAGTGAGCCGCACAAAATCACCAGTTCGTTGGTTTAAGTGGGCCAGGGAATTTCAGCTCAAGCAATATCTTCATGTTTTCAGTATATCTAATAGTGATGACTTTTGTATGGTTGGATGGTATATAAACATAACAGTGGGGCACACAACAGCCCCTAACAAACTTCGATGACAAATAAACTTTATATTGGGTCCCACATGGTGGGCCCATTTAGTTTTGGGTGACAAATAAACATTAAAGTGATCGTAAGAAGGTTGGCAATGGTAGAGGGTCACAATCTGTGCAACACAAATGGACATGTTAGATATCTCCTAAACATCATCATGGATCATTGAACGTTTCAACTATGGGCATTTTGGGCTTGTCCAAGTGTGTGGGTCCCACTGATGTACCAGGGCCACATCAATAAGGTCTACAAAAGCCGATAGATGGTGTGGATCTAACACACATATTATGGCAAAATTCTAGAAGGTTTTAATGGCGAACATTACAACAACACTATTTCTTGTGCCGCTAAAATAGACAGATGGTTTGGATGTACCCTATACATCACTGTGGGCCCTACAAGGGTATCAAAAGAAGAACCTACTTATCCCCCTTAAAACATTCATAATCATTTATTGGTTCATCGAGGCATGGTTCACAAATCCAGCCCATCCATTATATGTGTCCCACTTGGTTAAGGGGTCAAACCAAGTTTCAAATGCATCAACATTTCAAGTGGACCCCAGCAAGTGATTTTATATCCTCGAGCTCCGAGTTGTACGAACAGTTTAAGGAGATCAAACTTAAATGGGTCCCAAAGTGATGTATTTATTATATCTACGCTGTTCATCTACATTTAGAGATCATTTTAGAGCATTATCTAAACAAAAATGAATCATATCCAAAGATTATTTGGACCGCACCACAAATAGTAGTGGAGATAATGATTTCACTGTTAAACAATTTATAGGGCCCACCATAACGTTTATTTTCCATTCAATCTGATCATAAGGTCACAATGACCTGAATTAGGAGGAAACAAAAATTTCATATTGGTCCAAAACTTTTGTGACCCAAAAAGGGTTTCAATGGTAGACGTTCAATCCCCTGCTGCTTTTGTAATGTGGACCACTTGATAGTTAGATCTGTCTTAATTTTCTTCTCAAGCCTTAAGTTGAGCTCGCCAAATGGATGAATGGTTTGGATATAAGACATACCTCATGATTAAACCCACAAATCATGATGATTTATCTAGCTTCATATTATTATTTTTTTTATGGTGTGGGCCACCTGAGTTCCAAGTACGGCTAATTTTTGGGGGTGACCCAATTTTAAAGGGGACCCATCAAATGCACGGTGTAGATGGTCGACATGCATCATGGTGGGGCCTGTGGTGGGGCCCACTGTCCTTGCCCGTTCCAAGCAGCAAGATGCTTCTTGCTGCAGTGTCCTCTGGACGCTGGCAGCAACATCGTCCAGAGCTGTTGCTGTGATTTTTTGTTTTTCGATAGTTTTTCATAGGTGGAGCCCACATGAGGATGATCTAATCCGTCAATTGGATTCCTGGGCTCGTGACAGGTCCAATATTCAATATGTTTCGGTGTATAGAAACATCACAGCGGGCCCTAATAGTTTATCACTATTAAAATAATTTTTTTTATGGTGTGGCCTACTAGAGATTTGGAATGGCTTCATTTTTTGGCTCAAGGCCTAAAATGAGCTGAAAAATTGAATGGACGGTGTGGATTAAATACATACATCATGAGTGGGGCCTGTTGTGGTCCCACAGTCCCTTTCCCTTTAAACAAGCAGCTGGACGCTGGCAGCAGCGTCAACTCTTTGTAATTTTATTTATTTATTTATTACTTTTTTTAGTGTGGTGTGCACATGTGTACATGTGTGTATGTGTGTGTGGCCAGCCCAATGGGCCACACTTTGGATGGCTTGGATGGCGTACAAAATTCTGGTGGGACCCACTATCAATAGGTCCCACATGAAGTCTATAACAAGTTTTTTATATATATATTTTCTCCTATACATCCACACCATTAATCACATCATTATCATCATATCATCACCACTATTAATCATCCAAATAATCAAAAAGAAAACAAACCGTAAGAGTGGAGGGGGTGTACTCACATTGATGGTCTAGAAGGATGGTTGAGACGGATGGAAGGGATGGGATTGATGGCCCACCAAGATCACTCCTCTCTCTCTCTCTCTCCCTCTCTCTCTCTCTCTCTCCTTGTTGTAGAAAATGGTGAAAATGTTAAGGGATGGAGGACTATTTGTAGAGAAATGGATAAAAAAGTGGTTAGGTTATGTTAATGTGATTAATGTTGGCTTAGGCTAGGATTATGGGAATTTGTGCATGATTAAGAATTAATGGTGGATTAAAGGAGCATGGGATGGCATGGTGTGATGATGTCATGTATAGGGTATGGTATAGAGAGAAGTTGACTTTGGGGAGCACATGAGAGAGGGATGGCATGGGAAGGCGACATCACACACATGGGTAAAGATTCTCTCACCCATATGTGGCATGTGCATGTGTGCATGGCATGTGTTGTGCACATGTGTGGAATGCAATATATGGCTTCATGCACACATGACACACTAACAATTCTTCGCGGTGTATCTCACTAACTGAGCATCGTATAGATGCACAGGTGGTACCTCCGCGATCGCGGCGATGGGGCGGTCGATATGAAATAGGTTTTGAAGTCTTGGGGTTTCGGTCAGTTGGGTGTGCACTATACATGGCTAGTCTAGGTCTGGCCAAGGGCGTCGATCGTCGTGCACATAAGCATAGAAAATGGTACGGAATGGACGGGGTCTTACAACAAATCTTCAATTATCCCTTTCGATACACGAACTGAGCGATCGACAAGTTGTAATGTGGTCCGGGTGGGTTTTAATTCACCTAGACCCAGTTGTTCGTAGACTGAGTAGGGGATCAAATTTACGCTCGCTCCTAAGTCAAGAAGTACATGCTCAATATGGTAATTCCTAATTACACAAGCAATGGTTGGGCTATAGGGATCTTTGTATTTCTGTGGCACATCTTGCTTAAGGATAGCACTTACTTTTTTTGTTAAAAATATTCTCTTTTGAATACTATGCCTTCTTTTGGTCATACACAAATCTTTCAAAAATGTGGCATATGAGGCTATTTGTTTAATGGCATCCAGTAAATGAATATTGACATTCACTTGTTTCAGCACCTCCAGAATGTCCTGAGAGTTACAGAGAGGTTTTGGTGAAATCAACAATTGGGGAAATGGTGTAATCAGCTTGCCTTAAAGTTCTTGTTCTATTTCTTGTGGAGCAGTGCTAGGTCTATCAGTTTCATCTATTTCTGGGTCCTTAGACTTTTCAACCCTTACCAGAATAGATTTTTCAATTATTTTTCCACTCCTAAGGGTGGTGATAAACTTAGCTTGCTCCATTTGATTTGAAGAGCTTGGATCACTTATTTCGTATTGCAGTTTAGGATTTGCGAAAATTTGAGCAGGAAGCATCCCCTTCTCTATAACCGTAACACGTGAATCCATTTTGCATAAATTTTATAAGTTCTCATAATGCTTGGGTAAGCTCCTGAGTTTGTGTGGAATTTTGAACCAGTTCCTCTTGAGGTTTCCCTTGATTTGAAATTTGATTAGGGAATCCTTGAGGAGTAGCAGTTTGTCCATCCTCCAACTAAAATTTAGATGATTTCTCCAACTAGGATTGTATGTTTTGGAGATGGGTCCATTAAAAGGCCTTTAGTAATTATTCACAGCATTAGATTGTTCATTTAGTACCTCTTGAAAAGAAGGTATTGTTGGGCAATTTTCAGTTGTGTGAATGTTGCAAGCACAAATACCGCAAATGGTTTCCTTAGCCTTATCTTTCTTTAGTTCCATGGCCTCGAATTTCCTTATGAGATTTGCCACTTTAGTATTGATATCATCATCCTCTTTCAGAAGGTATATTCTGTCCCTCTCCTTTGATTGAGCGTGCCTAGAGGTGGTGCTCGATTTTGGGGAGACGTCCCATGATTGTGCATTTTCAGCAAGTCTGTCCAACTAATCTCACACTTCATCGACATTTTTGTTCATGAATTCCCCATTGCACATTGTCTAGACCAATTGACGCATGGAGGATGTCAATCCATCATAGAAAAAGTGTGTAATGCGTCACGTTTCAAAACAGTGTTATGGGCATGAACTGATAAGATCCTTTTGGGTGAAGTTCATGATTGATTTTCTGAGGGTGTTCGTTTTATGGAGTGGGAAAATTTTCTTTATAAACTCCCTTGTCATATTATTCCATCTACCAATAAATTGAGGATGTAGCGAATGAAACCATGTCTTAGCTTTCTCTTTCAAAGAAAAGGGAAAGGGTTTCAGCCTGACCATGTCTTCGAACATGTTAGGAAAATATAAAGTGGCTATGATCTCATCAAACTCTTTCAAGTGTAAATATGAATTTTCATATTCAAGTCCATGTAATTTTGGAAGGAGTTGGATCACCCCTAGCTTGATATCCATATGTCCTGTATTTTCTGGAAAAGCCATGCATGAGGGCGTGCTCACCCCCGCCGATTGTAAATAATTTTGAAAAGTATGAGGTGGGGGGTACTTGATGCACCTCATTCTCATCCTGGATTTCCTCAACCCTAGGTTGAGGTGGATTTGGAGGTTGATTGGTAGCCATAACTTCAGTTAACTCTATGGATCTCGAGTAGTGTCTAATCCTGTGATGGATAGATAACCCCTCAACTAATCCTCATTCACTCAAGAAACATCGAGTGTTGTCATGGACCCACTTGGGCATCAAACACTCTCAGCCCTCAATTTCAGAATCTAACCTAAACCTAAAAGGAAAGAGGGAAATAGAAATCTAGAAATAAAAGGAGAGAGAATTAGAAAGAAGTTACCAAATTAGAAGTTTCTATATTGGGATCCTGCAGAAGAAAAAGGAAAACAAATTAGTTTCTAAAAAAGAAATAAGAAAGCAACCTAAGTTCTAAAAACAAATTAGGAAAGTTTCAAAAAAAAAGAAAGTTAGTTGCTAAGAACAAAGTAGGAAAGTAAAATAGTTTCTAAAAACAAATTGGAAAAGTTTCTAATCCTAAAAATAGAAAGTAAATTAGTTTCTAAAAATAAATCAGAAAAACCCTAACCTAAAAATAAAAAGTAAACAAACCCTAATATTAACTTAATTCTAAAACTAGTTAATCTTAGAAAAACACAATCATTAGTCCCCGGTAATGGTGCCAAAAACTTGTTCATAACCCCAAGTGTAAGGTCGCAATATAGTAATAATCTCGGTAAGACCAAGGTCGAATCCACAGGGACTGAACTTGTTCATTTCTGAAATTAAGTAGAACTAGAACTAGAAGAAGATGTGAATCTAATTCTGAAGTAATTGAGAGAGTAATTATGAATAAAGTAATTATAAATTATAAATTTAAAGTTGGGAACTAGGGTTTCCAAGGAACCACTTGTAGCAATCAGGGTGATACTATGCTTGATTTAAGGACACAACTGGAATCGGAGTCCTATCTTATCCAGTTGGAAGAAGAGACAGTCAGATCTCTGAACTTCTCATGAATCTAGTCATCAAATAAGGAGAATTGGGAAGATTGGAAGGGATTCTATCACCTAACCATGCCCATGGGACGATGACAAACAACAGCATTTACCAATCCATCAATCTCAAAATAGGAAAGGATGATATTCAAAGCTATCACAGATCTATTGTAATTTGTCACAACAAACCAGTAAAAATAGAAAATATTCCTTATAATCAAACTAGAATTAAAGAGAGTTCAACATACATATGAATCAAAGCAATAGAAACATCCCATCACGCTACAAGCTGCACCTCTTAGCCCTAGATAAGAGGTTCAGCCAACCATAAATATGATTAAACCAAAGTCTCTTAAATAAAACATGAAAACAACTAAGGAAGAAGAGGAAAAACTCTTCTCCACCCTTTTGCTCTACTCCTCAAACCCTAGAAGATGCCTAGGAACATCATAGGGACTCCTACTTATAGTTGGGGAACTACCTCTTGCGAACCGACCTTAAAAATTCACAAACTGACCTTGGAACCGCCTCAAATTTACGTAGTCCGGGTGCTGGTTGTGTAAGCTTCTACTAGTCGAGGATGACCTTCGACTGGTCGAGGATCACCTTTGACTGGTCAAGGGTTACCTTCGACTAGTCGAGGACAATAGGAATTTAGAGGATTTCGATCGCTGGAGTTCGAGTCGAAGTTCCTTCGACTAGTGAGGAAGAGCTTAAACTGGCCAAAGGAGGGCTTAGACTAGTTGAAGCAGACAGATTTTTAGGGTTTTTTTTCTTCACTTCAAATCTTTGATTCTCTTTATTCATCACTTGGTTTTCTTGGATCTTTGGCATGTGAATTCTTCATTCTTGGTCTCATAAGATCCATCCTTGGCTTTGGTGATTCTTGAGCATTAAATCCATGCTTTTAGCATCCTTTTCGATCCAAGCTCTTAAATTCACCTTGCAACACGATCATGATTAACATAGAACATTAAGCATTATCATATTCATAAAACTAAGTAATATATGAGGGATAATATGCAATATTTGATCCTCAACAGTAGCAATGGCTAACTCAACAAAAAAGAGAGTGACAATGACCAACTCAATAATAATGAGAGTGGCAAGGGCCGACTCAGAAGAGATGAGTAGCAAGGGCTAACTCAAAAAATTGATAAAGACGAGGGCAAGGCATGTATCCATCGTCCCACATAAATTCATAAAGATCACATGTAATCAAAGTCATACCATAATTTCCAAAGGATAGACAATTGATGGTGGTAAAATTATACGATACTAGGAAAAGAATCATGATAACATAGAAACATGTATAAAGGCAATGAAGTCATACCAACTTAAATTAAATTAAACTTAAAGGAAAAACCCTCACCTTTGAGGTTGAAGTGCCCTCTCATCCTGTTAGAACCTAGTGCATGCACTTTAAATTTGACTTCAACCATAGATTTCACCAATTATATGACTAGGGCTTAATTCGGGGTTTCATCTTTAAACTAATTATTATTTAAATTAAAACTTAATATAAACCTTCATGTAAATAGCTAACTTACCTTGATCAACATCTGAGTCTTGGCCTAAAAACAGGTTTAATGCTCTTCTTTCACTAAGTCGACTCGGTCATGACTCGAATCCTTCAGTCTCTTATTTATTCTTCTTCTTCTTATTATTATTATTATTATTTTTTCTTTCCCTTTTTCCTTTTTTTCCCCTTTCTCTATCTTCCCCTTGTAAGTGCTATCTTTTAGATCTAGCACCCTGTGTTGTGAAAATTTGTAGTGACAAACCACTTGAGAGTGATTGACTTGTTTGATAGATGGAAAGTTCACCTTCATTTGAAGATGAGTTTCAAGTCATCTACATCAACATCAAAGTGTTACTTCTACTTCAAATTATAGTGCATGTTGAACTACAAATACAAGATTAAGTTCATACACAAGACCGAGTGCAAGTGCGACTTCAAATACTAGTTCAAGTCCAAGTGCATTACATGATCAAGCTCATGATCAAGTACATAAGCTCAAGTTCAAGTTTACAAGATCAAGATCAAGTACACAAGCTTTAAAGTGTATAAGATAAAGCTTCAAAGTACCTCAAGTATACTATCTACCGAAGCGACCGAATTAATAAGTTCAATGCTCACATTTAAGGTATACATGACCCTAGAAAGACCTTAGGGATAGGTCATACATATTGCATATAGAATTTGGCTCATGGTACTCTATTTGGACCTTGCTTCGACTAGTCTTAGTCATGGTTCGACTAGTCCAGGCACTGGCTCGACCAATCCAGAAATTAACTCAAAATTGCGGATAAGTCTGGTAGGTCTTCGACCAGTCAAGCACCCTGCTCGACCGGTCATGGAGACTGGCCCGACCAGTTGAGCAGGGCTTGACAGAAAGTCTAGCAAGCTATTTGAGCCCCACTTGACCAGTCGAGTGATGGGTTTATCCGACCGCGCCCACTCGACCAGTCGAGTGACGGGTTTATCCGATCGCGCCAGAAATTTTAAAAATTAGTTACTGCCAGGACTAGTCGAGGCAGACCTTAGACCAGTCGAGGGAAGCGAATTTCATCCTATAAATAGAGGACTTTTCTTAGCATTTGATATTAATTCCAAGCTAATTCAAGCCTCCTCTCTGAGAATTAAGTCTCCACTATTGTGAAGCTATTACTCAGTAACTTAAGATTCTTTTTATAGCTTTCTTGATTTTGAATTTCTTGATCTCTTGAATTCAATTCTACTTATTAGAAAGAGAATTTTGCCTTACCCTTTTGAGATCTAAGAAATTGAATCAGGCTAGCCCAAGGTTGATTTTAAATTAAAATTCATTTATACCTAGAACCCTTTTATTTGTGAGATTGAACATTGAATATGTTCGTCTACAAAGAAGTGGTTCTACCGGGTTATAACGAAGAAGAAGAATCTTCAGATAAGTATATTTCATTTATTATATTGTGGTTTGTAAGATTGCCAGAAAATCTTTCTTTTTGGTTTTGACTGAGATAGCTAGAAAATCTCAATGTGTGGGGTGTTTAATTGTGGTAGCCCATTGAAAACACAATTGTAAAGGTTTTAAGGTGAACCTTGGAAAACCTTCTTTCATAGTGAAAGCCAATATCCCATGGGTTGTGGATACTGGGAGTAGAGTAGGTGTGGCTGTTTAAGAACAGTTGGTGTACACACCGAACCACTATAATTCTTGGAGTTTGGATGATGATGATGATGATGATGTATGTGATGTGGTGAATGTTATAATTTATTTTCATGTACATGTGGTGAATGTTGTAATAGCTTGATTTATTTTATTTACCTTTGGTATTAGTTTGAGTTTTTTATCCTTACTAAGTTCAAGATATCAGGTTGTCCTACCATAAACCCTGGTTTTTGGTGTAAGGTTGTCCTTTTAAAAAAGTTTGCATCAACCTCTCAAGACTAGTGCATTTGAGGTTGCTATTTATTTCTGCTATCTGCATTTGTATTCCACTTTTAATATTTTCATGTACATGTGGTGAATGTTGTAATAACTTGATTTATTTTATTTACCTTTGGTATTAGTTTGAGTTTTTTATCCTTACTAAGTTCAAGACATCAGGTTGTCCTACCATAAACCTTGGTTTTTGGTGTAAGGTTGTCCTTTTAAAAAAGTTTGTATCAACCTCTCAAGACTAGTGCATTTGAGGTTGCTATTTATTTCTGCTATCTGCATTTGTATTCCACTTTTAATTTTTATTTGGCATAGTCCTATTCACTCCGCCACTCCCCCCCCCCCCCCCCCCCCCCCCTCTCTAGGATTAAGAGCTCACCCTTTTTAAGTGGTATCAAAGTTAAGTGGCTCATATATTTGGATTCGTTTCCTGAGTTTATCGATCCAAAGCTTTCAGGATGTCAAATTTTGATAGCCTATCTATTACTAGGACACCACCGTTTGATGGCTCCAACTATGCATATTGGAAAGCCCGAATGAGGATCTTTTTAAGGTCCATTGATGAAAGTGTGTGGAAAGCCACAGTGACTAGATGGACTCCACCAATGTTTGAAGTTCTGGGCAGTGATAAAACCAAGTCCATGAGAGAAACACCATATTATATGTGGACTACTCTTCAGAAAAATGAGAGCAGTGCTAATGCTAAGGCTTTAAATGCAATCGCTTGTGCACTATCACCTGATGAATTCAAAAGAAATTTTTTTCTTGTGATACTGCTAAACAAGCCTGAGATACTCTTGAAATGACACACGAGGGTACATCTATTGTAAAAAAGTCTAAAGTTCAGACCTCACAACTAAGTTTGAAGAAATTCGTATGGAAGAAAATGAGACATTCGTGGACTTCTATACGAAACTAAATGACATAGTGAACTCTATGTGGGGTCTTGGAGATAACATCCCAGAAAGTAAAGTCTGTGCAAAAATTCTACGATCACTTCCTGAGAGATTCAATTCCAAGGTTATTGCCATTTAAGAACGTAGAGACATAGATAACACGAAGGTTGAGGAACGTATTGGTTCTCTTCAAACAGAAAAGTTAAATTTCAAAGCTCCAAAAGGTAAGTCTATCACTAGTAAATCATCTAAATCAACTTCACATGATAGTAATGTTAATTCTGATTGTGAAAACTCATAGGATGATATGGCTTTTCTTGTAAAAAAGTTTTATAAATTTTTCACAAGTAAAAAGAGAGTTGATTTTCAAAACCCTCTGAGAAGAAAAAGGTTAAATCTAAAACTTGAAAATCTCTAAAAGATAGCTAATGTTTCAACTGCCATGAATACAGGCATTTGGTAAATAAGCGTCTAAAGAAGGACAAGCCAAAGCGAAAGGGCATGTTAGCCACATGGGATGAATCATCCAACTCTGAAGCTTCTTCTGAGTTGGATGAATCAAAACTTGAAACTTTAAATGAAGTCAAGGCATTGATGACTCTAGCCAAAGCCACTTCCACAAATAGTTGCAATTTAACTGGATATGATAATCTAAGAAGTGACCCTGAGAATGATAATGAAGATGATCTTTAAGATGCCTATAATGCCCTATACAGGGAGAGTTGCAAGATTGTTGTCAAACTTAAACTTCAAAAAGAGAAATTTCTGAAATTAAAAGAGGATTTTGAAAATGCAATTTTAGAAAAGTCTCATATTTTTTATTGTTTAGAGAAAAGAAAATGTGATTTGGATTTCAAAACATCAGAATTTGAAATTTTAAGATTAGAGAATGATAAACTAAAAAATGAAGTATCTTCCCTCTTGAGTTCAAAGGATACATGGAGATATGCCCAGGGAGACCCTAAACTTGAAAAGTTATTAACTGCATCAAGAACATGTGGAGATAGATCAGGTCTGGGCTATGATAAGTACATGCCTCTTATAAATAAGAGTACCTCTCCAATGTTTGTCAAAGGAAAATCCTCTGACTCAAAAGGAAAGGACTTGAAACAAAATAATCATAACAACTCTAAAAATCTAAAGACTTTTCAAGCACCTAAAGTCAATTCTAATAATATCAACTTTAGAAAACAATCTTATAATCCTTTAGCTAAAAAATTTGTGGATTTACTCAAGGAGCACCTCAAATCTAACTCTAATGTGAGAGTTAATAATTATAATAAGCGAAGAAAAACCAACAGTGTTCTAAAACCCCAAACTACTATGAAATGGGTTCCTAAGGTTACTTGTTTGGTTGCGCACACTGCCTTCAAGGCTTCGAGTCAATCAAAGTGGTACCTAGAAAGTGGTTGCTCTAGGCACATGACAGGTGACAAATATTTGTTCAGCAACTACAAGGATATGAATGATGGTTCGGTCACTTTTGGTGATGGAAGCAATTGCAAATTTATTGGCCAAGGTACGGTTCATATCTCTAACCTCCCTCCTTTTGAAAATGTTTTATTCGTAGAAGGGCTTAAGCATAATCTTTTGAGTATTTCTCAAATCCGCGATAATAAGCATTGGGTAAAATTCACTAATCAAGGATGCGAGATCTCAAATGAGAGAGGTTGTGTGATATTAAATGGTCGTAGGACGTTTGAGAATTGTTATATCGTAAGTGAATCTTGCTCATCTAAAATATCTTGTTACATGGTCCAAACCAATGATAGTGAATTATGACACAAGCACCTTGGACATGTAAACTACCGAAATTTATATAGATTGAGCAAAGCTGATCTAATTAGGGGTCTACCCAAATTGAACAAAATGGATAAAATATGTGTCATATGTCAAATTGGAAAACAAACAAGGAGCAGTCACAAGAAAGTGAACTCTACCGCCACATCCAAACCTCTTGAACTCCTCCACATGGATCTAGTAGGACCAACCAGAACGAAGAGTAGAGGTGGTAAAACGTACTTCTTGGTAATTATTAATGATTTTACTAGATTTACTTGGGTTGCATTCATAAGAGAAAAATTTGAAACTTTCGATGAAGTTAAAACAATATTTAAGTGTATTCAAACAGAAAAAGAAATGAATGTAATCAAAGCGATCATGGATCGAAATTCAAAAATAGCAATTTTGAAAAGTTCTGTAGCGATCATGGTATATCGCGCGAGTTTTCTGCTCCTAAGACGCCCCAACAAAATGGGGTTGTTGAAAGGAAGAATAGAGTGCTCTAAGAGATAGCCAATGTAATATTAAATAACATGAAATTGCCTAAGAATTTATAGGTCAAAGCTGTTAATACTACATGTTATATAATAAACCGTGTTTATATCAGAAAATCAAAAGATAAAACGGCTTATGAATTATGGTTTAATAAGAAACCCACTGTAATATACTTTCAAAATTTTGGAAGTAAGTGTTATATTTTACAAGACCAAAAATTTTTAGGGAAGTTCGACACTAAAAGTGACGAAGGAATTTTCCTAAGTTATGCCTTGAACAGTCGGGCATATTGTGTTCTCAACAAGAGAACTGGTGTCATTTAGGAGTCTATAAATGTAGTTATTGATGACCACCTGAACACACCAATATCGAGTTCAGAAGATGATGAATCAATACATTTAATAAACCTGACTCCTCATCTTGTCAAACCAACTCTGAACTACGATTAGTCAAAGATCATCCTACTGATCAAATCCTAAGTAATCCTCTCATTGGTGTACGTACTCGAAGATAACTTGAAAATATATGCAATTATGCATGTTTTACTTCCCAAATTGAACCAGCCAACGTAAAAGAGGCACTCACTGATGAAAATTGGATAGTTGCCATGCAAGATGAACTAAATCGATTTGTTAGAAATGATGTATGGTATTTGGTTCTAAGACCATCTGATAAACATATTATAGGAATCAAGTTAATTTTCAAAAATGAATTTGATGAATTAGGAAACATAATAACAAATAAGGCTAGACTGGTTGTACAATGGTACACTCAGATAGAATGAATCGACTATGATGAAACCTTCACTCCAGTATCTTGTCTTGAATCCATTAGATTGTTTATATCCATTGCATGTTTTAAAAAGTTTAAAATCTATCAAATGGATGTGAAAAATGCTTTCTTAAATGGTGATCTATATGAAGAAGTGTACATTGAATAACCTAAGGGTTTTGAGGACCTTAAATATTTTGATCATGTGTATCGCCTTAAAAAAGGAAATTTATGGTTTGAAACAAGCTCCCAGGGCATAATTTTGTTATGGGGAGTGTTGATAAAATTCTTTTTGTTAAGAAGCATAATGAATACATACTTATAGTACAGATCTACGTTAATGATATTATCTATGGTTCTACATGTTCTAACTTATCTATTGAGTTTGCAGAGTTAATGAAATCCAAGTTCGAAATGAGCATGGTGGGAGAATTGAATTACTTTCTAGGTTTACAAGTTAAACAACTTGACGACGGTATATTTATTTCTCAAACTAAGTATGCTCTAAATCTAGTGAAGAAATTTGGATTTGAGAATGGCAAAAACTTCGATACTCGTATGAGTAAAACTCTTAAGCTTTCTAAGGATGCAACAAGTAAAAGTGTAGATCATCGGTTATATCGCAGTATGATTCGTAGTTTATTATACTTAACAGTGAGCCGGCCTGATATAGCATTTAATGTAGGTATTTGTGCTAGATATCAATCAAATCCTAAGGAATCGTACCTTATTGCTGTCAAGCAAATTATTAGATATGTCGCAAGTACGACTAATTTAAGCCTATGGTATCCACATGATACTAATGTTCAATTAGCTGGATATATGGATGCTGACTAGGATGGAAATATAGATGATAGAAAATCTACCAACAGTGGATGTTTTTATGTTGGGAATTGTTTAGTTTCATGGCATAGTAAGAAACAAAGTTCTGTATCGCTATCCACAGCTGAAGCTGAATATATTACAGCCGGAAATGCTTGTACCCAGCTGGTATGTATGAAAAGAATGTTAAATGACTATAGGATTGCGCAAGATACTATGATTCTATATTGTGATAATTCTAGCGCAATTAATATTTCTAAGAATCCCATCCAGCATTCCCATACCAAACATATTGATATTAGATATCATTACATTCGTGAATTAGTGGAAGATAATTATTTCATTGGATTATGTTCAAACTGAAAATCAACTTGCGGACATATTCACTAAACCACTTGACAAAAATAGGTTTTCTAAATTAAAAATGGATATTGGTATGTGTAATTCGAACCAATTTATCATGTTTGCATCCTTTTTATATATATATATATATATATATATATATATATATATATATATATATATATATATATATATTTAAAATTTTAAATATGTTAAATTGTGTATGTTTGTGCTTACATGACCGGTCGAGCACATACTCGACCAGTTGAGGTGCGCGGTTGGAGGGCCTTTAAGTGTGTTGAAAACCTCTTTTCTTCATTTCTCTTATCTTCCTCACTTGCCCCTTCTCTGACCGGTCGAACCACCTTCAATTAGTGCTTGGTAAGTGCATCATTTTCAGTTTCCTTTCGAATTTAGGTTCCTTGAGTCTCATATTGTTTGATTCTTGCTTTTATTTCAAATTTACTTGTGATTTCCTTAGTGTTTTTGAGAAAAATATGTTGGGTTTGAAACCCTTTATTCCTTTCTTGTATTTTATTGTTGATCCTTGCAATGGAAGGTAGAAAGAAGAAGAAACCTACTAGAGCATCTTTTTCTCATTTTACACCGATGTGTACTCTTCGACCACCCGAAGAGGACCCCGACTATGTGCAGGATATTCGTCACCGCAACATTATTGTTGAGCGTACCATAAATGCTAACCACCTGACACCATTTCACATTATTCCCCTCCTTGTAGCTATAGGATGGGACAACATTTTGAATTGGGGCGGACCGGCATACCGTTCCATTGCGCAAGGAATGTATGCTTGTATAGGTGATGTTTCTATTGAAGATTTGACCTTCACTATAATGTTTAGAGAAGGTTCATATAAAGTAGATCGTCACTTAATTTCTGGTTTGTTGGATGTCCAAGTGAATGATGAAGGCATTCCTATTCCGACATTGGTTGAAAAAATGAATGAGTCGGAAAGCGCTCTTTAACCAGAAATTTGTCCAACATGGACTCGGAATGAAGTTCCAGGAATACGCTTTGGGCCAACCAAATGTTGCTCAGATACAGAGTGTTACATCGTATCTTTATTTCCAATGTCTATCCTAGATCTGGAAATAAGGCAAAACTGACTTCTTTTATCATTCGTATCCTTCATTCAGTTGTGTCTGGTATTCTTGTGTGTCTTCCTTCTTTAATATGTTATATCATTATCCAATTTCGACTTCACCCTGGTCCCTGGTCATAGTGATATTCCTTTTGGTTATTTGATGACCGCACTTGCCTTGCACTATTGTGTGGTCATGCCACCTGGTGAAGCTCCTACTTCACATCTTTCATTCAATAATTCCAATATTGACAAGATGAATTTGAAGTTAGCTCCTGGTAAAAAAGATGGGGATGCTGAGGAAGTTAGGGAAGAAGTTGGAGAGGAAGATGTGTTGCTAACTGACGCTAACATGGATGATATCTTTGATGAATTAGAAACAAATGATATAGAGGTTGATCCTAATTTTCAACCTTCTGGATTTGATGAGCGCCTTCGCACTTTAGAAGAGAAGGTGGATGGATTAAAAATATCCCAAGAGAGTCAAATGAAATATATGCATAAGTATTGTAGACACATTACTAAGGGACTGCATCATATTGATCCGTCCATTCCAACTCCCTCTTTATCTGGCTCTAATTAGTATGCTTTACTTGATATTTTAATTTTGGACTTGTATTAAGGATTAATTCTCATTTTCACTTGTTGATTAATTGATACTTGGACATGTGTAACTGTTAGATGTTGATGCTTTCATACTTTATGGCTTAATTTTCTAAACGCTTATTCTCTTTCTATATATTCTTTTTATATATCCTACCATGCTTATGCTCTATTCTATACGTTTTCCTTTGTCATATTGTGACAAAAAGGGAAGAATTTGTAAAATGTGGATATGTTTTGTGCATGTGGATATGTTTGGAGCATGTGAATGATGTAGAGAGATGCGTATATGTATGTTTTTTTTTTGGAAATGTATTTGTTAATACAGGTCTCTACAAGTCTCCGGGCTCATATTAAAGGGGAGTAGATTGAGGGGGAGTTTTGAAGTCTTTTTTAAAGATTGATTTGTTTGTGAATCTATATATTGAATAGGTTGATTCTCTCTCTAAATTGGTTTTGTCACAAATTTGACAATGGGGGAGATTGTAAGTGCTATGTTTTGTCAAATTTTGTAGTGACAAACCACCTGAGAGTGATTACTTGTTTGATAGATAGAAAGTTCACCTTCAAGATCGATAGATGGAAAGTTCACCTTCATTCGAAGATGAGTTTCAAGTCATCTACATCAACATCAAAGTGCTACTTCTACTTCAAATTATAGTGCATGTTCAACTGCAAATACAAGATTAAGTTCATATACAAGACTGAGTGCAAGTACGACTTCAAATACTGGTTCAAGTCCAAGTGCATTACATGATCAAGCTCATGATCAAGTACACAAACTCAAGTTCAAGTTTACAAGCTCAAGATTAAGTACATAAGCTTCAAAGTGTACAAGTTAAAGCTTCAAAGTACCTCAAGTATACTATCTACCGAAGCGATCGAATTGACAAGTTCAATTCTCACATTTAAGGTATACATGGCCCTAGAAACACATTAGGGATAGGTCATACATATTGCATATAGAATTTGGGTCATGGTTAGTCCTAGTCATGATTCGACTAGTCCAGGCACTGGCTCTACCAGTCTAGAGTTTTTCTCGACCAGTCTAGAAATTAACTCAAATTTTCAGATAAGTCTGTTAGGTCTTCGACCAGTTGAGTACCCTGCTCGACCGGTCATGGAGACTAACTCGACCAGTTGAGCAGGGCTCGACTCAAAGTCCAGCAAGCTATTTGAGCCCCACTTGACCAGTTGAGTGATGGGTTTATCTGATCACACCAGAAATTTTGAAAATTGATTACTGCTTGGACTAGTCGAGGCAGACCTTAGACCAGTCGAGGGAACCGAATTTCACCTTATAAATAGAGGACTTTTCTCAACATTTGATATTAATTCCAAGCTAATTCAAGCCTCCTCTCTGAGAATTAAGTCCCTACTATTGTGAAGCTATTACTCGGTAATTTAAGATTCTTTTATAGCTTTCTTGATTTTAAATTTCTTGATCTCTTGAACACAATTCTATTTATTAGAAAGGGAATTTTGTTTTACCCTTTTGAGATCTAAGAAATTGAATCAAGCTAGCCCAAGGTTGATTTTAAATTAAAATTCATTTAGACCTAGAACCCTTTCATTTGTGAGATTGAACATTGAACATCTTTGTCTACAAAGAAGTGCTCCTACTGGGCTACAACGAAGAAGAAGAATCTTCTTATAAGTATATTTCATTTATTATATTATGGTTTATAAGATTGCCAGAAAATCTTTCTTTTTTGCTTTTGACTGAGATAGCCAGAAAATCTCAGTGTGTGGGGTTTTTAATTGTGGTAGCCCATTGAAAACACAATTGTAAAAGTTTTAAGTAAAAAACTTGAAAAACCTTGAAAAACCTTCTTTCATAGTGAAAGCCAATATCCCGTGGGTTGTGGATATTAGGAGTGGAGTAGGTGTGGCTGTTTGAAAACAGTTGGTGTACACACCGAACCACTATAATTCTCGGAGTTTGGATGATTATGAAGATGATGATGTATGTGATGTGGTGAGTGTTGTAATTTATTTTCATGTACATGTGGTGAATGTTGTAATAGCTTGATTTATTTTATTTGCCTCTTTTGTATTAGTTTGAGTTTTTTATCCTTACTAAGTTCAAGACATCAAGTTTTCCTACCATAAACCTTGGTTTTTGGTGTAAGGTTGTCCTTTAAACGAAGTTTGTATCAACCTCTCAAGACTAGTGCATTTGAGGTTGTTATTTATTTCTGTTATTTACATTTGTATTCCACTTTTAATTTTTATTTGGCATAGTCCTATTCACCCCCCCCCCCCCCCTATAGGACTGAGAGCTCACCCTTTTCACCCCTGCTCTTCTTTTTTCCTTTCTCCTTAGGCTGGAATGTCCAGCAGTACTCAGACCATGCCTGACTCAGACCCAGGCTCGGCAAGTTGCTACTTCGAGTGGCATCGGTCTCTCTCTCTTTCTTCCTTTCTGATTCTCTCTCTCTCTCTCTCTCTCTCTCTCTCTCTCTCTCTCTCTCTCTCTCTCTCTCTTCCCGTTCTTGTTTCTCTTTCTTTCTTTCTCCTGTTGTACGTCCCACAACGTCGGGAGGAGTGTATTTATACAGGCAAGGATTCTCTATAATCCTCTTGCGTAAGTTACGTAATGGATGCATGGTTGCGTACGGAAACCACCGCACCCGGTTTCTTTCCTCCTTTTTTTTGGACGACGTGGAGAGGGTTGGACATCCCCCTTCTTGATTTTGGATAGCCCAGATTAGAGCTGGATGTCCAGGTTTGAGCATGCTGGGGTTTTGAAAACAGCTGGTTTCTTGCTGGAAACCGTTTTACGAAAGGAGACAGAAGAGGTGCGAAATGATGTTGGTGCGATCCTTGCTATTCTGTTTCCTCTTCTAGTTGGGAAGGGTCGGAATTCCCTTTCGTGGAGGTTGGACGGCTTAGATCTGATAGAGTAGCCGTGTCCGTGAGTTCCGGTGGGAGAACTCATGGACTATTCTGTTCAGGCATTGTTATAGCGAGTGCAAAAAGGGTGTCTACTTGGTTCGACTGCCGGATCAAGTGGGGTCCACTTATGGTGTGCCCTTGGGAAATATACACCCATCATCTGTTTTGTAAGATAATGTTAGGCCATGGGCTAAAACGTGAGGTAAATCCGAGTTCCTAGTGGGCTGCACCATCAATTAATGTGGTGATGCATTCGTTGTTGCTGCATGTACGCTAGTGTGCATGTATGCACATGCGCAATATGGTTTCGTTCGGACCGATCTCCCCAACATGATGAACGGTTCAGATCTTCCATTTGGTCAATCATGGTAGCCCACAAACGTTGCAAATGGACGACATCCGTTTGAATCGTTGTTGGTGGGAAGATGTGAGAGACAAAATCTCTCTTTTGGAGATTTTCTCGGTCAAAGTTTGTTTGATCTAGCCATGCGATCCAGTGCACTTTGGGTGCACATGCCCTATGCACATGCACTGTGTGCATGGGGTCCTCAGTGATGTTGTGAACGCTGGGAAGTCGGCGCCCACGCTTGGCATTGGATGTTATGCTCTTGGTGTTTGTGGGGGTGACCTGATTGATGTAGGTTTGGAGTTACCACTAGCCACTTAGTCTCTAAATCTCACAGTCGGCTAGAGAATCTAAGGACTCTTTTGCTTTAAGTTGACTCCTGGTTTGCGATCTAGGATTTCGAGCAAGGGACCTCGGTTTAAGGAGGGAAGGTGTTAGGCACCCTCTCTGCCCATACAAATGTACGGTCTCAACTCTATATGGTAAATAATCTCAAGGGGTGAATGAGGTAGTCGGAGTAGGACTAGGTACACTCAGATTTCTGATGTAGCAAGATCCGGGACTCTGGCAAGCCACAAAGCATACGTCCGAAGAGTGTCTAGAAAGGCGGATGTTGTGATGTTAACATAATAGTAAAGAAAAAGTGGACTAGATCACCATGAGTTTCTGATGTGACAGGATCCGATATACGGCAAGTCACAGAGCATACGCTCGATAGTGTTCTAGAGTAGCAAGGGGGTTGAGAAGAGAGAAGATGATATGATGAATGCTTAAATGAAAAATGAGTTGATCTTTGGCTTGCTCTTGAAATGGCTAGAACATGGAATACACCATGACCAATCTAAGCTAGACTGTGTGATCAAGATGGCTTGGAGGAGACATAAGGGATAGCTAAAAGATCGGATCTTGGAGGCTTGGAGCTCCTTCTCACCCTCACTCTCTTCCTCTCTCTCTCCCTCTCTCACTTGAAAATTTTGGAATGAGATAGTTGTTGTGTAGTGTTCTTTTTTTTTTTTAGAAGAGGTGAAGGCTATTTATAGCCTTTCGTGATGGCATTTTGGTAATTGTTGGCTTGTGAAGTGTAAAAGCTAACACGGCAGCTTAGGATTGGTTGAGGAGAGAGGAATGTCATGTGGCATGCTCTTATATGCTCTTGGGGTTAGGTAAAAAGGTAAATATGGTGAACTTCAGGGTTAATTTCATATGAAAGTTGACTTTGGGATGGAGGACAACTGGGTGCTCAGAGGGGACACCTGTCGGATAAGGAGCGACACTCAGATTACTGCCAGCGGTAGTCCGACTACCACCCGTTGTAGTCCGATTACCGCCCGGGCTAGGTTCTCTCTGGGCTTTGGCCGGTGGGCTCGCTTCGGTATTTTGGCTTGGTCCAAAGTCTATTTTCAGAGTTTTGGTGCAAAACGATTGGGTGCATTTTAGGGAATTGTACTGATTTGTATGTAGGCACTAACTTAGGTGGTGGTCAGGGTTTAAATTAAGGTTTCGGCTAGGGTTAGGGTTCAAGCTGGGGTTAGGCCAGGGTTAGGGTTCAGGCTGGGGTTAAGTTAGGGTTAGGGTTCAGGCTTAGGATATGATCAGGGTTTCCGGATTGTCTTTGTCTCCTCAAGATGCTAGCCTGGGAGGGGTGTCTACAAATGTCTATGAGAAATCTAATCCGACCATCTGGTTCCCTGGTCTAAATGGAGTTCTTGGCCAAAGATCCGGCCGACCAAAAGTCTAGGTGGATTGTGCCTTATAATTCTTCAACTTTAGAAGCCAATTTTGTTAAGCCGACGGTCAGATTCTTTCCAAAATTGATCATTAGCATATTTGACGTTCATAATCTAATTTAGGGTAGAATCATCAGTCATTTCTGTCGTTAATTTCCCCTACACCTCAATTGAGAGGGTAACATGGGTTTGAATGGAGGAGTTATTTCTTGACGATTTATTGACTGTCCAAGAGTTCTTTAAATGGATCTAATGACCAGTTCTGATGATCGTATCCATCGACGTACAATGTGAGGCCCAGCTCTAATGATTTGTCTTGGGTTTCATAGTTGATCTATAATCCCAACAATTGGATCTTGTGATCCAGAAGCGAAAGTGTCTCATATTCACTCCTTACTAGTTCTGGGTGTTTTAAAGTCGATATAGGTAGAGATCTAGCCCCTGATCCTATGCTTAGAGGGTCATATTCATGTTGGAGAATAGATGTAATGTTGGGATTTTAGCTAAATCGGTATCGTACAAATGTACATATTAAGTTAACTTTCATGGTGATGCTCGTGAATTTTCAATACTCATAAATTGAAAAGTTCAGGGTGTTACAGATGTTAAGCCTCATTTTTTACAATGGATTCTTTTACTCCAAGAATTTGACATAAAAATACGAGATAAGAATGTAGTACTGAACATAGTGGCTTACCATCTCTCTAGACTTATTCTATTGGATTCCGTGAAGATGGCACCTATAAATGACATGTTCCCTGGTGAACGATTATTTAAAGTCTCTTGGGTTTGAATGGACGAGTTATTTCTTGACGATTTATTGACTGCCCAAGAGTTCTTTAAATGGATCTAATGACCAGTTCTGATGATCCTATCCATCGACGTACAATGTGAGGCCCAGCTCTAATGATTTGTCTTGGGTTTCATAGTTGATCTATAATCCCAATGATTGGATCTTGTGATCCAGAAGTGAAAGTGTCTCATATTCACTCCTTACTAGTTCTGGGTGTTTTAAAGTCGGTATAGGTAGAGATCTAGCCCCTGATCCTATGCTTAGAGGGTCATATTCGTGTTGGAGAATAGATGTAATGTTGGGATTTTAGCTAAATGGGTATTGTACAAATGTACATATTAAGTTAACTTTCATGGTGATGCTTGTGAATTTTCAATACTCACGTATTGAAAAGTTCGGTGTGTTACAGATGCTAAGCCTATTTTTTACGATGGATTCTTTTACTCCAAGAATTTGACATAAAATACAAGATAAGAACGGAGTAAAAAACGTAGTGGCTGACCATCTCTCTAGACTTATTCTATTGGATTCCATGGAGATGACACCTATAAATGACATGTTCCCTGGTGAACTATTATTTCAAGTCTCTCTATTACCTTGGTATGCTAATATTGTTAATTATCTAACCACAAGTATCATGCTTATTCTTTGGACTAGGTAAGATAGAAAGAAAATTTTTACCGAGGTACACAAAATCTTCTGTGATGATCCATATTTGTTCAAATATTACCCAGATCAAATCATTAAGAGATGTGTCCCTGATAATGAACATCATAATGTCATCTCCTTTTGTCATTCTCATGCATGTGGTGGCCACTTATCGGATAAGAAGACCATAGTGAAAATTCTACAATGTGGCTTTTGCTGTGATTGTCCCGTAGAAATATGATGCCACTGAACCCCATTCTTATCATCAAGGCATTTGATTGCCAATGCATCAATTTCTTGGGGCCATTCCCCCAATCTTTGAATAGTGTATATATATATATATATATATATATATATATATATATATATATATATATATATATATATATATATTGCTCGTTGTAGACTATGTCTCCAAATGGGTCGAAGTATGTCGGAATAATGATCATCACACAATCATTATGTTTTTAATGAAAAATAGTTTATCTCCGTTCGGAATGCCTCGAGTCATCATACGTGATGGAGGATATCAATTTTGCAATAGGCTATTTGAAGCTTCGATGAAGAAATATGGTATTTCTGATAAAGTGAGTACCCCTATAATTATCAAACAGGTGTCCAAGCTAAGACTTCAAATAGGGAAATCAAACAAATTTTGGAGAAAACAGTTAACCGGGATTGTAAGGATTGGTCACTTCGATCAATGGATGCATTATGTGCTTATCGTACGCATACAAGACTTGAAATGTCTCCCTTTAGACTTGTCTATGGAAAGGCTTGCCACTTAACTGTGGAATTTGAGCATAAAGTGTATTAGGCGAAAAAGAATTTTAATTTCAATCTTGACAATACTAGATCCTTGTGTAAATTATAAATGAATGAACTTGAAGAAATTAGTAATGATGCATATGAGAATTCTAGAATTTATAAGGATAGAATGAAAGTGTTTCATGATAGGAACATTCTTCGAAAATCTTTTGTGCTAAAACAAAAAGTCATTTTGTATAATTATAGACTTCATCTTTTTCCCGGTAAGCTTAGATCTCGTTGGACCGAGCCCTTCAATGTCAAAATGTTCTATCCTCGTGGGACTGTCGAAATAGAAAACCCGATGAATGATAACATTTTTAAAGTAAAATATCATCGTCTTAAACCATTCATTGAGAAATTTGATTCAGAGGATATGTCCATCCCTCTGATTGATCTTGTGTATTAGAATTGACATTCTAGTTTGATAGAGGTCCACTCACATTTATTTCTTTCTTAGGATTATGAATATTAGGTCTGCTTTAGTTTTAGTTTGTTTTTGTTTAGTACTAATATCTTTACAATATTGAAGACTTCATACCATCCCATTAATCTTCCTCAGGTACTATCCTTCTTACTTACTCATCTTTTATTTTCATTGTCTCATGTGGATTTTATTATATGTCTTTTACATTGAGGACAATATAGATTTTAGATTGGGGGTGAGATTAGGTGAACTAATCAATATTTTCTTACTTGAGTATATTCTTGAAAATTTTCAATTTTTTTTAAAAATTTTAAAAATCTTTTTGAAGATTGATATTCAGTGTAATTAAATACATTTGAGTATTATGATAAGATGTAGAATAATTTTTGAAAATCCGAAGTCTAGTTAATTAGTAGATTTTTGAATAAGTTCTTTTAATAAATTTATTAATATAAAGTTTAAACATCAATTGAGTCTATCTCACAATTCACATCTAACTCATACTCTGTGAAGTTTAATTGAACTCCCATTTTTAGCATGATGATTACTTAAAAGTGTTAGGAACCGAGTCTGGAGATCCTTATCTACCTAAGTATAAAAGGAAGAAGAAAATGACCAATTAAAAAAACAATGAAATTGACAATGGTTGCTATTGTATGTGTTTAATTTGAGAATATAATACAAAATAAAAAAGAAGGAAAAAATGAAAATAGTGTGAAAGACATCGATATAAAATCGAAAAGCTAAAAAATAAAAATTGAAAAAAGAGATAGGTTCGGAATCAGTAACTTGAGTTGATCTGTCTACTTTTAAGTAGTGATTATGATTAATGTTATGGAGAGAATGCTAACGTTTACATATTATAAGTTAGAAACCACTATGCACACTAAGAACTTGATGTTTAGATGCATTTTATTGATTAAATTGTTGAAAGGGAACTTAGTTCATTTGTTTGCTAGTGATATTAGATTCTATATTATTAATGTCTCATTCTTATATTTTTTGAATTTTACTCATATGTTTAAGATTGCACAAAATGATATTTTCTGAGAAATGTTTGAAATTTAAAAGTTTAGAAGATTAGTTTCTGCATGTTTTGCTAGGGACTAGCAAAATGCTGGTTGGGGATGTGTTGAGAGTGAAATATTGTATATTTCTCACTTATTATACAATGGTTTTATGAACATGGATATGCTTAATTGATCTAATTACACATGTGTTCTCTTACGATGTGATTTTGAGAGCTAATAAGAAAATGATGCTTAAAGCATAAATTTAATGCTCAAAGAATTAGTAAATGAAGGATTGGATCTATGAAAGTCAAGATTGAAGAATTCAAGAGTCCAAGATTTAAGGAAACCAAGTGAATGAGGAAGAAAATCGATGAATCAACTAGTAGAAAATCGAAAGTGCAGAAATCGATCCTTCAATGACATCGATGACACCTTCGATGTCATCTAAGTAAATGTCAATGCCATCGAAGACACTTCTATCCCATCAAAAAATTGAGAAAATTCGATTTTGTTACTAAACATATTTGTGCATTCTTCGATGCCATCAAGGACATGTTCAATGCCATCGAAGCCAACTTCGATCCCATCAAAGGAGGTTCGATGACATCAAGAAAATACGCAATTTCAAAAGTTCATTGTTGGACAGTTTCCTAATTTCACCCAAACTCTTCGATGGGAGCTCGATGCCGTTAAAGGTATCATCGAAGCTGTGATAGCTATGTAAAATCAAGTCAATTTTAAAGTCGGTGCGAATTAAGCATATTTAAAGGGATGTTTTAAGAGTTTCTAAACACGAATTAGGAGATGAGTAAAGAAAGGAGTTATCGAGCTTCAAGACATCCTTCTTCCTCTTCAATCCTTCGGTTCTAGTTAGTTTTTATGTTTTTTTTATTTGAGTTTTGGTTCAATCATATATATGGTTAGCTAGTCTTTTAGCTAGAGCATTATGGTAAAACTTATTATTCCTCTTAATGTTTATTCTACTTTGATTCAAGTTATTTGAATTTCATATTAAACAAGTCATAGATATTGGTTTGATTGAAGAAGTATTTTCAGTTTATTTAAATCCATTGTCGACTCCTGGCACTTTAGATGCTTAGTTGAGTATACTATTGTGCCACTTCAGTCTACAATTCATAAATATTGGTTTGAAAATTTTTATGTTAACAAGGAACTCTAACAATCAACTAATTTTGAGCATCTTTAAAGTTGCACACAATGTTTTTAATATGCGTATATAACATGTCAATTTTCTTATAACCAGTCAGTATTTAATAAATTGCATTCTAATTCAGGAATGTAAAACACATGATCAAATATGTAACAATGATCACTACTCCTTGTATAGATCATAATCCTATAATTTCTTTTTACCGGCATTTTCTTTATTACACTACAAGAAAACTGGCCTTTACCGGCGGTCAAAACCGCCGGCAAAAGCTGATAAAACCGCCGCCAAATCCTTTACCCGCGGTTACCCAACAGCCGGTGAAGCCTCGGTCGGTAAAGGCTTTACTGGCGGTCGGGACTTTACTGACAATTGTGCTGGACGCCGCTAAATCTCCAGTTTACACTGACAGAAAATTGGACCAAAGCTACGGATAAAATCCGTAGCAAAATATAATTGGCCCCACAGTGCAACCGTAGCCATAGAACAAATATTTCTCATTAAAAAAAAAAGAAAAAAAAAAGGTGAAATTAAAGACAGAAAAGAGTGGAATTAAAGACAAAGAAAAGAGTGAAATTGAAGACAAAAATCTGGCAGAAATATACAGGAAACACAGATTGCAAAACAAAAATAATGGATTCACTTACCGAAAGAGTAAAGCCATTAAATGGATTTTTTCCCTGCTTTTGAATCTACTAATAGATTCCTAGCATTTCGAAACATGCTAGACAAATTACAGAGAGAGAGAGAGAGAGAGAGAGAGAGAGAGAGAGAGAGAGAGAGATTCCACCAACAGAATGCATAAACCTCTGGTAATGCAATATTACAGAATGAATCAGATAATGAAGCAGCAGGAGAAAAAAAAAATCACAACCATTACAAGAAAACTGCTCTTACCACATAAATACATCCTCATATTATCATTGAAGCAAGCAGAAAAAATTTAAAACTAAAAAGACAAACACATGAAAAAAGTTGCATCATGTGGTAAATGGCTGAAAGACAAGGCAAAATCAGTTGCCTTCACAACAAGCAGGGGATAAGTCACAGCAGTCGCCCCAAGTTTAGCAATAGCTCCAAGAAGAAATACCTGACCAAAGAAGCGCCATATAACGTGAAAACACCAAAATGAATGTAAAAGTGTTGCAACGACAACAACAGGAGATGCAAAACACAAGGTCTACCTCCAATGCAGTCACTCCTCTTGTGACTTTCTTACTCGAGGTGTGTCTTTCCTTCAACTGCTTCAGCATGGTCTCATATAGCATGAATTGTATGGAAGGGTTGCTCACCTGCGAACAACCAAAAATCCTCCGCTTGAACATCAGTATAACATTATACAAGGGCCTATAATCCTCCACTTGAGCATCAGCATAACATTTTGCAAAACATGAGAATGACCATGTGATTGGTGCCCATGGATTGACTTACATTTCTCATTTATTTTTGGAAAGCATTACATGCTGCACATCTGGTGTAAATTTAGTCATATGCAATTACAAACAAAAGAGAAGTGCAATTAGAAAAACCTCTAGCTGCAATTCTACACAATCAACAAAATTAGCATCTGCAACCAACTCCTCTGCATTCCGAGGTCGTAGTCTTATAGCCACTCGAAATCTTCCAAGAACTGTACTAAGCATCCAAAGAAAAGAAAAGAAAAATCAGAATTGATCATAATTAAATTAAAAAAATAATAATAAAAAATCCAGACTACAAAACAGATAAAACAAAAACTATAATATTGGAATCATAGTTTAAAAACCAGAAAAGTCAAACTAGAGTTGAGTCAAAGAGTAGGTTAAATTCTATTGAGTCTTGAAGACCATGAATTTTTTGAGTTATCAAACTATGATGTACCGGAACTCCCAATATTCAGATGATAGGGCCTGACACCTACAAACTGAGTTTTCACAACAAACATATAATAAATTCATTATATTTGACTAACTAAATCATACAAACATTCAGCTCAAAAAATGTCCATCAAAGTAAATGGATTACAAAACTGAAAAAAAAAAAAAACAAAAGTTTTTATTTAAAAAATGCACTACAGAACTATTCCAATCACATAAGATCTTAATAGGCTATGAGCAATACATTTTCATGGTTCTTTCTAAGATCTAGGAACTCAAAGATAACTCCATTGATATAAACTAACATTCTCCCAGTTGACTCAACACTTTCCTTCTGAAACAAAAACTGCCAAGACTCAGCAGAGTCACAACAAAAGGCAGATGTGGAGCAGCTGTTTTAAAGGGGGTATGTCCAACCAGACATGGGAAAATCCCGATCCAAAGCAAAGTACTTCTGGTCATTGGCAAAATCAGTTCAAAAGAGGATGGCAATTAATTTTAACCACTGCCTAGCAATTTCCAAAAGACATACATACCTTGTATAACTTGTGACAAAAAGCCTCAAGCAGTCGAAGCTCGGCATTGGGATGAGACAGCTCAACCTATTGCAGAATGCAGGAGAGAGTCGGTTGATTTTCTTCCAAGGGCACCAAAATAGCAGCATTCTATCAGTTAATACATGAGAAGCATTCTGATTGCATATCAACTGGGTTTCAATAAACTACTAGCTTAGAAAAGCAATTGTCCTCTTTTGAGAAAGAGTGAGATAATAGGCTCATGGATTAAGGAAACCTTGAAGAAGACGAGGACCACATCGAATAGAAGTGCATAAACAGTTGCAGAAATTAACCTTGGTTTTCAAGTCGTTGATTACATCCCCTACAGTACTCTGTTTGGGCAATCTAATAGTGTGAAAAACCACCTAAAAAGAAAGCAAAAGACAACTAAGTTTGTACTTGATCCAGAATTAGATGACTCTCATGGTTTGGGATCTCACCTCATCTTTAGTGGAGTGATGGAAAGCAACTTTCAGAGTTTTAAGCCTTGCAATTTTGGCAAAGGAATGTCCAACATTTCATAATACATGATATCAGAAGTCTGCACCAAAAGAAATTTGAAGAGCATATAGCATGAGCACTAAAAGAAAAAGTCTGCATCACTATTTCACTAACCTCAAGCAAATATTCCACCCTCTTATCTTCAACATGATCCAGAACAAATTGCAGCAATTCCTGTCCAAATAATTCATCAGAGCATGCATGTAGTTGGACTCCTAAATTGGAGCAGATTGGTGATTACTATGATGGACATTTAGAGAAGTTGAAAATATCTACCAGATATCCAGAAGGTATGCCTAAGATTGGATTTATCTGAACCCCAACCATGAAGCCTTGTCGCTGAAGGAAAGTAAAACATCTATCAAATAACAACAGGATCCTTTTCATTGGCCAAATCAACCATATTGGTTTTTCTAAAGAATCTGATATGTATTGGCTAATATTTTGTTCCTAGTCGCCAAGAACCAAAACCTTGAATAATGGCTCGTTCAACTTCACACCTTTTTATCTGTGCTTTTGGCTCTTCTACTTAATGATTTCATTTCATAGTTCTCAGCTTGACAAAAAGGAAAAAAGGAAAAAGGAAAAAGAAAGAAAGAATGTTGCCTCCATTAGCAAGTAACCATGTCTATTTTTCACATTAATGTGGACTTTACCACAGGCCAAGATGATGACTAATTTCCAACGAATAAAAGAGTCAAATTTTCCAAACAACAAATCTTTGGAAATGACATATCATGAGAAGACCTTCGATCACGCCCTAAAAATAAAATTTACTATTTAACACAATACATTGCATCATTTGTATACCACATCTAATTAAGAACACAATAATCTCAAAACATAATAAAAGAACTATTCAATTGGAGTGAAAATTTACCCTGGTACTACTGCAAGTCGTAGTCTTTCCCTTTTTCGCTAAGTGTCCCTACAAATGATAAATCAATGTCAATCATCATATTCATATACCATCCAATCAAGAACCTTCTAATGGGCACTTTAAGTGATACAGTTTGCATTCACTTTCAACAATGAAAAACCCATTGATCAAACAGTTAGATTGTTAGATCAATCTTTCAGAAAATGGGGTCAGATCGGTCTTTCAAAAGAAAATTAGAATGATTTTTGAGATGCATGTAATACAAGGTTGCCCACATTTCCAATACCAGTTAAATTGCGCCATAATAGAGCAGACCATCTTTCTCATTTCTTGACAGAAACTGTTGTCCCTGAGTATACATGGAATGGCTGCCTCTATGTTCTGCTCTTTAGTTCCACATTGCATTTTAAACTTTTTGTACTGCAGGTAGAGTTCACTAGACCTAGAATATGCCATGGGTTTGCACTTTGGATTGATTAGGTGATGGACGCGAAGAATGAAATTATTATATCAACAGGGATAGGTAAGCATCTGCAATAAGCAGATGGTGTCTTACTCCCATAAACTTCTCAGCATTAAGCTTAAAACTTCAAGTGATACAGCTCCACAGATGCAATGGGCCATTAGCAGTGTGGATGATCAAATATAAAATAGATAATACATACAAGTAGATGTATGCCTATGATCGTGTTCTCTTGCACAAGGAGCAAATTAGGATGCAGATTTCATACTACTTGTATCGTTCCCATGCAGCAAAAAGCTCTATGGAGCCTAGCTATTGTGCCGTGTATGTGACATCTAGTCGGCCCATCATTTGCACCGGTTAGTGTTAGCATGAGGACAAAAAAATAGGCTGATCCAAACTCAAGCCTTGGAAGTTCTTTTCTTTCTCCCAATTCCATTCTCTTTGGTTTTTCTTTTTTCTTTGGTGGAATTTCCACATTTTCAGATCTTGGAAACTGTTTTTCTTTACTGGAGTTAATCTGAATTTTCAAAGCTAATGCCCCCTTTTCCTCCCTACGGTTGTTCCTTTTTCATTATCTTTTTTTATTTCCCTTCTATGTTGTAGGTTTACTTTCCAATTTCCTTCTACATTTTCGGAGCTCGAAAATCTTGTCTTTTTATTCAGCATTATCATATCTCATTACGAGTTGGTGGCTGAGCTAAAAATAGTGAAAATGAACCGCGGCTATCTAGCATCATTGAAGAGATTTTAAGGCTAGCTACATAAACATTTCAAGAATATGACCAATGATATCTCCAAAAATTTGGTCCCCAACTTTTATGAAGGAAAAAGGCCCCAAAACGTGAAATAGGATCCATTTTCAAGCATTTCCCAGAAACCAAACATGTGCAGCAACCCTTGCTAATGGATTCCATTTCCATTAGGGCTACTTTCTAGGAGCCAAATGAACCTCTAAAAATACATTAATTTTCAAGATATGGTCTATTATCAGATGGTATCAGAGAGCAGCCGGTGCTCTCCAGTCCTTGTCTTCCTCATCATGGTCAACTGTTCGAATCTTTGCAATCTGACTAGAATCTTATACAATACCTACTGTATTAGATTTAATTTTGTTGGGTCAGATTGGGGCAAACTGTATAATGAAACCAATCAGTCAAATGACAAAACATTGCATGCTCAGATTCTGTGCAAATACAAAAATCTTGATTAAAAAATTTTTGTAGCTACTAATGCTGAAAAAGACAGCACGTAGAATACATAACATGCAACTATTCATTTATGTGCAAGAGTTAGTTAAATCCAATGACTTTTCTGATGCATATGGTGAAATCAATATACCAAAAAACTGAAAAAATAAAAACCTGCATCAACACAAATTTAACATGCATAGAGATATTTGTAGTTAGATACACATATAAAATCATTGATAAATTTAAACTTATTTTCGTTATAATTGATCAATAAACTAGTAAACAGATGGAAATGGAAGCATGCAAAATGTAGACAACTTAGGCTAACATAAGTAAAAAATTTAAACAACTTTGTTGAACATATATGGTACAATGTAACTATAGAGTTTATGCCTATGGTGTTCTATTCTCCAACTGACAACAGTATCTCACCTGGTAATGAAATGTACACTTGGAACAGTATCTCACCTGGTAATGCAAGTCCCTGAAGAAAGGGAACAAATACTCAAAAAGAAAAAATGAAAAAAAAAAAAAGAAGCAAAACATGAGAATAATATTGTCAGAATACAGTATTGGACTCTGAATTTATTTACATCAATAGTGATGAAAACAAGTTCAGCAGTTACTTCTAGCCAACGAATTTCTAAATTCAAACACAAACAAAACCATTTTCTGATGATCTTTTGGAGTGTATATGAATCATGAAAAAGAGAGTTATGGAAGCCTATGGTTTAAAAAGGCGTGAGGCAGAGGCAAGCCATAAGCCTCATGATAACCTTTTCTTTCTAATTTGATTAGGAAATTGAAGAAAAATAGCAATAATAAATTAAAGAAGATTGGAATTAAAGTTTAAAATAATTTGCATAACCATCAACCTCATGTGAGAAAGCACACAAAACATATATATGGGTACAAGCAACTGCACTTTTACCCAACATTTTTTAGTTTTTTTTAATGGCAATCTAATGGCAACATAACTTTTATTGAAGAAAAGAACAAAGCTGAAATGGCTTTACATGCCAGATAAAGAAGGATGCTGAGAGATCATCCAAAGAGGACTGAATCAGGCCCCACAAAGGAACAAACCTTTTTCACATCCATACAGCTACTAAGCTCAAATTTTTAGTTTTTTTATTGATTGAATTTCTCCTTAAGCTTGATAGAAGTATGTTTTTACCCCTTAATATCTGTTAATTTGAGCTGATTGAACTGATTTGTTTAAGTTCTGAAGGCTTCCATGAATTGGTGTGAGTGTGTAAAAAAAATGTAGGAGGGCTTTTGGAGGCCCTTACTGCTACAATACGTTGTGGGAGGGTTTTAAAGTCAATACATCAATGCTTAAATAAAGTTAATCACTGTATGCTGTTGTTGCAGTCATGAAGTAGCATCCATCGGGAGACCATTCGCTTGTAACAGAACATTCTGCCTTTGTTGTTCCAAGCAACTTTTTCTCAGAATAGTCCCAAAAAGCCTGAAAAAACAGAATACTATACAATAACAAAGGAAAAGAAAAACATTGACAGATAAATATTCTGAACTGAGAAAAGAATATCCACAGTTCAGCAAGTGACACATTGCAAATAAAATCCTATAACATATAAGAGGAAAGACAGGCAGCTTTTGAGCAAAGATCAACTAATGATTTAGCACCTTCAACCAAAGGAAAATAGTACAAGGTTCACACTTGGTGTTGTGGATGCACCCGCTGCTTGTTTCCATATCCCTCTTATGAAGGCACTTTGGGTGACTAAAATGCCCTCTAGAAAGGTGATGTGGAGCCACCAATGGGCATGTAAAATAAGGCAAAAGTATTGCTAGAAAACCTCTTGGCCAAAATAGAATGATACTGATTTTATAATGTTTCCAAGATCTGCGCAGCAATTAGGCAATATCCATTTCAGGTATTAGGTAACAACAGAGAATTTAGGGATTTCGGATTTCAATCCTCAAATCAGAAAATTAGGGATTTCAGATTTCGATCCCCAAATCAGAAATTTAGGAATTTCGGATTATGATCCCCAAATCAGAAATTTAGGGATTTCGGTTTCTGATCCCCAAATCAGAAATTTAGGGATTTCGGATTTTGATCCCCAAATCAGAAAATTAGGGATTTCAGATTTCGATCCCGAAATTAGAAAACTAGGGATTTCGGATTTCGATTCCAAAATCAATAATTGGGGATTTTGATTCCCAAATACAGTAATTGAGGATTTCAGAATTCCCATATCAGGAATTGGAAATCTCAAAATCCAATTAAGGATTTCAGAATCAACTCGTCACAATCAAAATTTTGATCAAGGACTTCCGATTGATTGTTCCTTAAAAAAATGCTAAAGAAATGCTCAAATTGATATGAATAGATAAGGAGAGAGAGAGAGAGAGAGGAAGATACCTGATGTTGCAGAATGCTCCTTGATGTACTAAACCAAAGAAAATAAGAAAATAAAAGAGGGAGAGACAGAGAGAGAGTGAGGGAGCGGTAGATCGAGTGGAGAGGGAGAGGTAGAGGTAGAGGTAGAGAGAGAGAGAGAGAGAGAGAGAGAGAGAGAGAGAGAGAGAGAGAGAGAGAGAGAGGAACGGGAGAGGCGCAAAGAGAGAGAGAGAGAGAGTCGGCGCGAGTGGGGAGAGAGGAAAAGGGTGAAATGGGATAAAAATCGAGTGGCCGTTTTTATTTATTTATTTATTTTTTATTTAAGGTTTTAAACGCACCCTTTGCCAGCAGCCGGTTATACCAGCTGCCAGCAAAGGGTTCCCCCAAGGGTCGGCAATTCATTAGTTTCTTGTAGTGTTATCACCAAACTCATAGAACTAACTGACTCATCTAGCAATATTAACATCTCATTCTTTCTGCACATGTGACTATTGCATCCTGTATCCAAGTATCAGAAGCTACTTTCACTTTCTTCTAGCACACTAACAACAAATGAGCACCAGAATCTTCATCTTTTTCCACAAAAATTAGTATTTTCATATCTACACTCATACTGGCAATAGTCTTATTTATTACAATTATAATATTGAATATTAGATTTGTCATACTTTCAAGTGTTTCCTTAGGCATTATCTCTTCGCTTATATATTAATGTATTGGAACTTTGATTTTGATCTCATTCCTTGTAAGATGAACCTCTGTTATGATTACAGCCACGACCATGGCCATATTTGCCTGTTTCTCTACCATGGTTGGAATTGTCAGACATTGACAATTGAGTTTTGAATGTATACTCAAGTTATGAAGAGGCTCTTGGATTCATCCTGTATTTATGAGCTTTTGACGAACCCATGAGTTCTTCGATGAACATTTGAGGAAAGCTTTTCACATTTATTTTTATAAAAGACATTGTACACTCAAAATTTTGTGTGAGTGATTTATCTATGACTTCTATATTATTTATTTATTTTTTCTATTTGCATCTAGCTAATTTAAAATAGAAATTACTTTATCGAAATAACAAGCAATCTTGTCACTATCTATCATCTTTAATGCTTCAAATTTAACTTTGAATATTTAGATACATATCTTTCTCATCCTATCAATTAAATTTTAACATTTTCTTTAAAAGTTCCATGCTTCCTTCACCATTGTGGCTCTTGAGATTCTATCAAGTATCATCTCATGATCTACGAGGCTCGGAAATAAAATAAAGTGCTTTTCATAGTGGTCATAACTTATCCCACGCAAAACCTTAGGAGTTATGGTCGAATCATTGGTCCTTACTTGCCTCAACAACAATCAAATTGGTTGAACCGAAATAACTAAATAAATAAATAAAAACAAACTTCTTACCTAGGCTCTCATGCCACTTGATGATCAATTGATGCCCCGTTGAAATGAATTGCTTATCAATATGAGATCTAAAACATACATTCAGGAAGAAATAAAAGACATGAGAAAGAGAAGGAAGACAATATAGGAGAACTCAAAGTTTCAATAACGTGGAATTCTGTATTACATTCAACACTGCCAACACCACTATATATCATATTTTCGCTGACCTAGAGAAGAAACACTCATAAAGCAAGGACCCTGACCATAAGCTATGGTAGAAAACTGTAGATCGCAACTCTCGGACGTGGATTAGATGGTGAGGAGCTCACCACCGTCAGTAGTGGTCCGGAGACATGGTGAGATTTATTTGGTGAGGCCGTACGCTATTTGAAATGGGCCACACTTTTTTAAGCTTGTTTTGGTTGAGTGCATACACGGCCCATCTTTGATAAGCATATGGCCCACCAATCAAATCTCCCTATGTCACCACACCACAGCTGAGGGTATGTGAGAGCTCACTACCTAATTGGCGTCCATAACTCTTTTACTAATATACGTATTTGCGTAAGCGACAAGGACTTGAAAGTCCCATTTATAGAAAACTTTTAATAAAAGGCTCATTTATTAGTTTGTCGGAAGTTAAGGTAATTTAATCAACGTCGTTGTTTTTTTTTTTTAATGTTCGATTCGCAGTAGCCCCTCCAGGAAATCCCAGTAACAGTCTGTGCTGGAAAAGCTTTGTGGGCTTACTATGCATGATGTATGTGTTATATCCACGAAGTCTATAGATATTTTCAGCTCATTTTAAGGCATGAGCGGAAAAATAATGAAAATCAAAATATCAGATATTTTAAGGCATGAGCGGAAAAATAATGAACCATAACCATGAGAAACAATGATGATTGAACACCCACTATTAAAAAATTTATAAGGTCCACAAAATATTTATTTTCCATCCAATTTGTTAATAAGGTTAGACAAACCTAGAAGAAGAGAAAAATTTTATAGCCCTGAGAAGTTTTTAATGGTGGGCATTCAATCACCACTATTTCCTGTGGTGTGGACCACTTGAGATTTGGATCTGCCTATTTTTTGGATAATGCTATAAAATGATTTGACAAAATGGATGACCAACATAAATAAAACACATATATTATTGTATGGCCCACAGCGCCAACAATTATAAACTTTATTACTGAGTCCTATTACGCTGCAAAACAGCAAAGATGCAAGGATTCTTGATTAGAATCACCACCAATTAAAGTTTCAAGACACAGAAGAGCCCCGTGCAACTTGTCAGCCTACACGGAGACATCCAATAAGCTAGAGGGGAGCGGCTTAGGTGTGGCCCCACGACTCACTCAAGACCCGCGAGGCCTTATACTGTATCCATACTTTTCATCAGTTTGTAAAGATCATTTTAGGGCAGAAATGGAGAAGACCCAATTCTCAAGTGTATCATACTAATGGAAATAGTGGTGATTGAATAACCTATTATAAAAATTTTCATAAGCTAATGTTTATTTTTCATCAGACTTGTTTATAAAGTTTATTGTTTATAATGTCATATGAACTTGGATGAAGGGAAAAAACAAATATCAACCTGACCCAAAACCTTGATAGCATATTATGGTTAATCACCACTTTTATTTACAGTAAATTTACCTGAGAGCTGGATCTACTTCATTTTTAGGCTTATATCTTAAAATTATCTGCAAATGCAAATGGACAACCTGGATACATAATATGTGGCCTCAGACTAGGTACCCAAGTTTTAAAACCATTACTGTTACACAGACGTGCCACGTGTGTGAACACAATTAAGAGCCACGAAAATGACGTGTACCTTGAGAGGCAGGTAATTCCAATTCAAAAAAGCAATTTGATCAGATGATGTTCAACCATCTAATCTAGGATATGGGGACGGTTAGGATCATCTGATCCACCAATAATAACATGTATCAGATGGACAGTCCAAATCCATCTTATCATAGAAAGACTTTTGGGGAGCTAAGAAACATTAGCATTTCTCTCGAAAAGAGCACCCTCTCGTGAGCCTAGTTTCGACTCGAAAATAGAAATTAAAGATAGTACCATTTTTTGTAAATATTCAAAAATTAATAATTATTTATAAGCAAATTTTACTATAAAACTTCATACAAATTTTAATTTTACAAAATATCTACTAGTCTAGTGAGGAGCCTTTCAAGTGGAGAAATTACAAAAATACCCTAATTTATTTATTCATTTAATAAATATTTTAGTCAAGAATTACTAAGTCACATTGCATGCGTCTGACGCGGACGCGGATTGCGTCCTACCCCATCCGGACGCTTATCCGTCCAGGCAGGGCTTTGTGGGATCCACCGTTATGTAAGTGTTTTATCCACTCCGTTCATCACTTTTCTCAGATCATTTAAAGTTATTATCCTAAAAATGAAGTAGGTCCACAGCTCCAGTGGACCACACCAAAGGAAACTGCAGTAGTAATGATACCCACTGTTGAAACCTTTCTAAGGGCCACCGTGGTATTTTTTTTTACCATCCAACCTATTCGTAAGGTCATGTAGACGTAGATTAAGTGAAAACACAAATATCACCTTGATCCGAAACTTCTCCAGCTCCCAAGAAGTTTTTAACAGTAGAAATTCAATACTCACTTTGTGGTCCATTTAAGACCTGTACATGCCTCATTTTTTGTCACATATCTTAAAATGATATGATTAAAACAACGAACCGAGTGGATAAAACACTTACATCACGGTGGGCCCCACATCAATGCCTGAACGGATGACCGTACGTCCGGGCAGGGGTAGGACGCAATCCGCGTCCCGTATGACGCACTACCCACCGTAAAAATATTACTAATTCAATCTTATGGGGTGGGCACAATAGAAATCAATAAAGAGGGTTTGAAAACACCTAAATTCACTAGTATTCTATATGAAATTTTCCACGTGGTAGGTATGCATGGTCCTCAATTTGGAGAACTTATTTTAGATGGAAGTGGGTTGCGTCCTACCTCACCTGAATGGACTCGGTCTATGCAAAGGCTCTGTGAGGCCACCATGATGTATGGGTTTCATCTATGCTGTCCATCCATATTTTGGTTCAAATAATAAGTTCAAAAATAAGGTACATTTATGATTTAAGAGGACCATGTGATGGGATTGAATGCTCATCACTTCAAGTTTCTTGAACCACAAAAGTTTTGACAAAGCTAATATTTTTGCCTTTCCTTTGTCCAAGATCATGTTCCATGTTACCTAATGAGGTTAGATGGCAAATAAATATCATGGTAGGCTTAGGAAGGTTTGAATGGTGGGTGTCATTATCACTCTTGTGTCTGCAGTGTGGTCCACTTATCCTTAGATCTACCTCATTTTTTGGCTTAAATTTTAAAATAACTTAGAAAAATAAATGAATGGCGTGGACCTATACATCAAGTTGGCCTTACAGAGCCCCTCTTGAGATAGTCGGTTGGAGGATTGGATCCCCTTCCATTTTGGATGGGTTGGATGTCATCTACAGCCCATGTGGGCTCCACAATTTCGACTTACTAACTTTTTATAGAAAAGTAGACAAGGATGTATTTGTAATTTAACTCCTAAAGCATCACCGGGGAGTTTCCGTTCGCGGGAGCTTTATTTGGTAAAATCTGGATTTCTCAGAAATTTTACAGCAAAAAACGGTTTATATAATTACTTCAAAAAAAAATCCATTTCATTATATATGGAGAGACGGAAGAGATAGAGAGAGAGAGAGCAGCAGCAGTTTGATGAGATTTCAAGAAGCTTCTCTTCGCTCTCTTGCTAACATACGCACACATCCACCTTCATTTTCCGGCGGCTTTCTGACGCTTTTCAACGTCGTCTGGCGTACCTACGCTGGATTCCGATCGCGGAGATGGGAATACGATGAGTAGCTTTTGGTCGATGTCTCTGTCCTGCCACGATTGTTTATCCGATCTCCTCTGCGCCGAGGACGCCGGAATCCTCGCCGGAGATGAGCCGGAATACTCACCGGATCTGGAATTTCCGGAGGATATCGAGGAATCTATCATCGCTGGATTCGTAGAGGGAGAGGGAGTGTACGCGCCCGGATTCGATTATCCGGCGAGGTTCCGGTCGCGGTCCCTCGACGCTTCCGCCCGTGAGGAGGCCGTCGGGTGGATTCTCAAGGTAAAAACGCATCCAGCGCATTTTAGCGGTCCTCGCAAACGTGCGCAGGTGGCCACGTGGGCTTGGCGGGATGGGAGTGGATCTCAGTCGTCGAGTTAGTTCCCGCCTTAATTGCCTGCTGGCTTTTACGCGGGAATACGCTGGTCCGCGCTTGGTTTGTCGTTGCCAGTTGCTAACGTGCGCTTGGCCGGAGGGAGATGGTCGTTGGCCCCCCCGGCTGGCGATGGCGATAGAAGTACTGGTGCGGTAACACCCCGGCGCACTTTAGACAAAAAAAGGTGCTGCTAACGTGTGCCGGTGGCCCGTTCCGCGCGACCGGGGCAATAATGAAGGAAATATGCCGAGGATTCTGGTTCTGTTACCTAGTCTCCGGATTTTGCTAACGTGCGCCGGGGCTGCATATCTGTTATACAACGCACGCGCGTTGGAGGGAAGGAGAGAGAATAATCGGTTTCGGTTATCTTTTGCAGGTGCATGCCTATTACCGTTTCCAGCCACTAACGGCCTATCTTGCCGTTAACTACATGGATAGGTTCCTCTCAACTCACCGTTTGCCGGTAAGCTGCCGTCACCGTCATTCTAACGGCAGTTTGGTTGAACAAAAAAAGAACGTCGTTAGAATCTTATGCTATCTTTACCAAAATACAATTTAAAAAAAATAAAAAAATAAAAAAACGCAAAACTCACTCTTTCTTTTCTTAAGAGTTTAAATGAAGTTTCCACAAAAAGATAAATAAATAAAACTTTTTCCTTTGATCTTCATATATGTAAAAATGATTGTTTATTAGGTATAATACTACTAATAATAATTTATCAAATTAGTATAATGAAGTTCTGTTTGTATCATCGCAGCGGTCGAATGGGTGGCCATTACAGCTCTTATGTGTGGCCTCTCTGTCGTTAGCTGCAAAGATGGAGGAAACCCTAGTTCCTTCTTTCCTCGATCTTCAGGTTCACTCTCCCTTTCTCAATCCATAGATAATTAAGGTACTTAAAATCTCCAATTTAATACCTTGAAAACCCATAATTATTTTATTTTTTTTTCAAAAGATTCAAGGTGCACGATTCATATTCGAACCAAGGACAATCCGCCGAATGGAACTTCTCGTCTTAAGCGCTCTTGATTGGAGGCTCAGATCCATTACACCCTTCAGTTTCATAGATTTCTTTGCTTACAAGCTTGATTCAACAAGAGCCTCTAGAAGATTCTTGGTGTCGCGAGCCACTCAGTTTATTTTAGCCACCATCCAAGGTAACAATAATCGTACTTATGGTACTTTTATATAATATGTACTTTCAATAATTATAAATAGTCACTGTAGAGAAATGCAGTCTTTACGATCCATCTGAAATATTGACCGTCTACACAGAGATTGACTTCCTCGATTATGGGCCATCAGTGGTGGCTGCCGTGGCCGTACTTTGTGCGGCTAATGCAACTACCGATCTGCCTCTGATTAATCCCGGGGATGCCGCATCGTGGTGCGTTGGATTGAGCAAAGTAAGGAAGTAAATGTGATTATATGGTTGTGGGTGTGTGTCTAATACATAAAAAAGAGACTATGTCAATAGGAAAACGTATATCTCCTTTTGCAGGAGAGGATTCTCAGTTGCTATGGGTTAATGCAAGCGGTTGTCGTCGACACCCGCCCGAGAAAGCCTCCGAAAATCCTACCGCAGCTCAGAGTAACGACCCCGGCTGTCTTGGGCGCTGGCAATTCGTCTTCCTTATCATCTTCCCCTTCCAAGAAAAGGAGAAAGCTGAGTCATAAAAAATGGGTGGTGGATGATAATGATGTGGAGATATGAAAGAGAAAAAATGGTCATTGCTGATATGAGGAGCCTTTTGTTTAAGTGGGTGATGTTGGATCCTCATTATTTTTAAGAGGATTGTTTAGATTGGATTAACAAAGTGATTTAGATTAGTGTTTGGATATGTTTGGGAGTTGGGAGACTTGAGAGTTTTCTTTTTTTATTTTGGGTATTGCTATTTATTAAAGTCCTGATGATGGGGATTGCAGATTCCCAAGGGAAGTGGAATTTGTTATTTTTTTTCCTGCTTGAGATAGTGAAAGAGAGAGAAAGAGGTGTTTGTTTGTGGAGCGTAGAGAGAAGGTGGGGATTGAATTCAAAGGCCGCATTGATTATTGAATGAAAGGAGAGGAGATGGTGGGTCATGTAAGGGTTGGGAAAGGAGACATCATGTGGGTTAGGTAAATAAGAGAGAGAAAGAGAGAGAGAAAGAGAGAAAAATAAAGAGTCATTGAAGTGTTGTGTGATATAGTCAAGCTTCTCACTCAGTCCTCCATCATTGCTATCAACTTCTTCCTTTATTAATGAAGAAGAAGGCTCAGTAGGCATTGAGCTGTGTGTAATTGCACCCATAGGAAGTGGGTGCCTTCTCACACGTGTGTATTTGATTTGGATAGGGGGAAAATCCTCTCCCGTGGCCTATTTCTGGCCATCCAATGTAAAGGCCTTTGAGGGCCTCTAAAGTGTGTTGTATTTGAAATAATGAATGAAAGTATATATCTGTTACTAATACATCTCTCTCTCTCTCTCTCTCTCTCTCTCTCTCTCTCATGGCATGCGCATACTTTAATGTTTTTTTACGGGAGAAAATCCCATACCACAAGTTATGGTTCGCCAGCAGATAACCTACATATTATTAAGTGCATGATAAATCCGAACCGTCCAATAGGTTGGCCATATCATGAACATCACTTCTGTAAAAATAGGCCACATCCAGTCAGTCCCACACCGTATTTTTTCTATATCATTATTGGACATTGTTTTCTATAGTGTTGTCAACCTGATCAGCAGACAGGATCAATTTTCGTACTAGATGATCTTCATGTGAGGCCAGTCCATTGAAAGGGTTGGATTTTACATGCATTTAATAGGATTGAATTATCTACTGGGTGGACCATGACTTGTGGTCCAACTAGTCGGACCTGGGACTTTCTCAAGTTTTATGGGTGATATGCATGGATGCTAACAGATGTACGCTTCGGATACAAGTAATTCAAACTAAACTGTCCAAACCATGGCCTTATTTTAGATGGCACGAATGCCATAACTTACTCTGATCGGAATTTAGACTGCACGAATTGTGGCCATTTGATAGACGGTTGAAATAAAACTAGTCAACAGTCTGGATTCAGTAAACTAATGTCCATTAATCAAAGTTTTAAATTGATCAACGGACCTGAGTTCTAGCTGATCACGCATCCATGCTGGGTTACAATATTTGGCCGGTTTAATTTTAATTAAGATATACCACGTGTAAAGTTTCTGAGTGCCAGTGTATGAACCATCACACTCTACAAGAGTATCAAATGACTCCCGCTCCCCTCCTTTTCCCTCTCTCGTGCATGGCATGTGCCTGACACTAGTTTTTTTTTTTTTTCTTTTGTATTCTCGCATTTTGTTTTGTGTAGGGTGTGGCATAAGGGTGTAAGTGCAACTTTGGAATTTTGCTAGAGAGGAAATGAGAGGTGGGCCCATCATGAATTGATAGTATATACATTGAAAACGATAGGAGAGAGCACCCCGTGACAATCAAATGGTTGTTTACCAACTTTTAAAAGCTCTCTGCCCAACTTTCCTTCTCTTCTTTTCTTCATCTTTTATATACTCCTTGCTGTTTTGGCTCCAAATATCAGGGCGCGGCTTCTGTGGATCTCCGACTATGGGGGACCACCTTGGTGTATATACCTTACATCCACACCATCCATCCGTTTTGATAGCTCATTTTACGCAAATGATACAAAAATCAAGCAGAATCAAATCTCAGGTTGACCACACCACAGGAAAACAGTGGTGATTGACCATTAAAAACTTCTTGTAGGCTACAAAAGTTTTGGATCAAGCTGATATTTGTGTGGTCTCTTCATCCAGGTATTTGTGACCTTATCAACCGGTTTCGATTGCAAATAAACATTCCAGTGGCCGTCACGAAGTTTTTAATGGTGGGTATTCAATCACCACTGTTGCTTGTGGTGTGGTCCACCTAAGATTTGAATCTGCTTCATTTTTATTTTCTTTTTTGGATTACGCCCTAAGATGAACTGTCAAAATGGATGGATAGCGTGGATGTAAGACGCATACATCAAGGTGGCCCCATGGTCAGTGATCCACCGACCGCTCCCCAAATATCAGGCCCAGCTGCTCTTCACCCGGTAAACTTAAAAATCCATCTTTACCGTACAATGCTCCTGCACAGCCAATCTAACCCTACAAATGTGATGATTCGATCGATCAGATGGTTGGGAGTTTCATAAGTGGCTGGCTGACTCATCCGTGACTGATTGGTTGGCAGAGATGATTTACATGTGACGGTCCTGCATTTGAAAAGGCGGATTTATTCGTATTGTTTCAATCCCTAGCGAAAACGGGACTCGAAAAGGAACTGAGTCAGACCGAGTTGTAGGGAGTTGTACTGGTTTCAGTCCTTAGAAAAGTCATGCTCCGAGACCATTCATATTTCGGTACTCCTTTGTATTGCTACAGACGTTTCAGTGGTGCAACGCCAGGGTCAGAACCAGTGGAGCCACTGGTTCCACCCCAACCCCACAGGCTTATCAACAAACAGGGATCATAAATGCTGGGCCCTAAGATTGTACAGTACCATCGGTTTTTTTACTATTCAGTGATCCAATCCGTTGATGTCTGCAGCCTCCACTGAGAAAATATGGCCTAGATAAAGATAAATAAATAAATAAATCCTAAGCCTTTATATAGGTGGCCAAAATAGAAATTGTTAAGAAAGAAAATAGAGCACTGTTCCTATTCGACCAATTAAAGTCCAGATATTAACGTATGTTAAAGAAAGGATCACATGGGTCAGTACCGCAGGCAAGTGGTCTAATTGGGATGGGTCTACCATGATGTTTTGATAGCATCCTCTCCATCCATTACATGCATCACCCCATGTTATGACCAGGGCCCAAAAATCATAATGATCCATGGAGCTGGTTGGCCACACGGTAGGTTTCCTATCCTTAACTCCTTACAAGGCCCACTGTGCTGTGTATGTGATATATCCACCATTCAGACTGTTCAGATGCGCTGGATGAAGGGGAATGCAAGAGATTAAGAAATTTAGCCTAGCTATCATGTGCCCCACTTCATTCACGGATCGGCATGACTTTGGGCCTTTGGCATAACAAGGGGAAACACATCTTCTGGTCGGAGTGATGTCATCCGCGTATCACAGTGGAGCCCACGTCAATCAGTCCGTAAGAGCGGTCTGTGTTGTACAGACAGCAGGTGATCAATTATCTTATAGTTATACATTATATATATAGAATTCTAGAAGAATTTTGGTTCATACACCATCCAATGTAAGGTCCACCGTACCAACGGTCTGGATCAGTGAATTCTGGCCCCAGTCAGGTAAACTCAAAGCTCAGACGTATTGTACAGTCCTTAACCCCTGCATTGTATAATCCTTAATAATTAATAAAATAATTACGGTGAGAAAATCCATGTAACTGATCATACATTTCAGGTACAGAAATGCTAAATATGGACTGCCCGCCTCACATGTTAAAATAAGCAACACGTGTGTGAGATTGGACCACTTATCAGTCGATTCCCATCGTGCAGAACTCATCTCTCACCGATTTGATTATTCGGTGGGCCATATCTATATATAAAGTTAGGACCGTTGAAGATTTTCTCTTCACCGTTCATTTGTTTTCCGCGTCCGTGGCCTAATTGATGTTCATGCACCTGATTTGTTTCCTAGGCAGGCACCGTAAACTTTAAAAAAGCGGGGGCGGCTTGGTGGATCGCTGAAGTGGGGCCCACCTTGATGTATTTTCCTTACATCCACAACGTCCATCCATTTTGACACCTCATTTCAGGCATTCCCAAAAATGAAGCAGATCCAAATATCAGGTGGACCATACCATAGGAAACAACGGTGATTGGCCATTACAAACTTCTTGACGGCCACAAAAGTTTTAGATGAAGCTGATATTTATTTGGTCCCTTCATCCAGATCCTTGTGACCTTACCAACAGGTTGGATGGAAAACAAACATTCCGGTGTCCCCCAAGAATATTTTGATGGTGGGTATTCAATTCCCACTGTTTCTTGTGGTGTGATCCATCAAAGATTTGGATCTCTTTCATTTTCTATACCAATCCCCAAAATAAGCTGTAAAAACGGATAGACGGAGTAGATTTAAGTAACATAATCAAGGTGGCCCCACAGTCAGGAATCCACCGACCTTGGTGGATCCCGGGATCCACCGAAGTCGCCCCAAAAAAGTGCATTCTAGCTGCCTCACATTTTCCTTTCAAGAATAGTCATAGATCTTGCGTCATGAACGGAAGAAGAAATTCAAGTTACCCATTTTGTCTCATACATCTTTCTTTTCTCCTTTTTCTTTTTCAACGCTCCAAAATATTACCTCATACAAACCCAGTTGTTTCGTTCATCTAGCCTATGGTTACCAACATGCCATCTACGTATGACATTCCACTGGTCCAACTGGTTGGGCCCACTAGGAAGATCACCCAGCGCCAAAAATCAGGCCTGTCCACAGGTTGTATCAGATTGATGGTTGTCATTTGTTTTCTATGGTGAGGCCCGCCCAGATGAGTGGATCATCCTGATTTTGGGTAAATATTTTACCTAATGGGCTAACCTTTTTATGCGGGTTAAATGTCATTCATGCCTAACACTTCCACAACTTTATAATAATTAGTGGCTAACACCACCGTCCAACTAGCTGCATGTGAGAGAAACCTTATGAAATATGTCTTCACGTCAATATTACATCATCTCCAACACGCTCTCCGTGGCCCACTTAATAGGATGATGCTAAGACGCAAAGCTCTAGAAAAATATATAAGTTAATAAAATAAAGGAAGAGAGCTGTAATATTATACATACGTCCACATAGATTAATATACAAAGCATTGTGCTTTTAAGTTTAAAGAGGCAAGGTAGGTCTAACTTATACATTATGTTTAATACATAAGGTGTATCTAGGTGTGCTTAAATGCATTTAAGTGAGGTCTAAGTGCATCCACCGACATTGCACTCAGGTGCTTAAATGCATTTAAGTGAGGTCTATTTTTATTTCTTTTTTTCTTTTTTGGTCCTCTGCCTGTTAGTTGGTTTTGGACATCTAACTTAAATATGAAAAATCGTATATATAGATAAAGATATTACTCCAAAAAAGTGGGACATAAATCAGGTAGGGATACTTTTGTTCATCCCCATTATCGTCGTACCCTCTTGAGACCAATCAGAGGGAGTTAGGTGCGATCAATACGGATGCGCACGGTATGTTCAGATATTTACAATATGTATGGAGGAGATTTCTCAATAAGTGTAGCCAGGACGTATTAGGTAGTGTCGTGCGTTGCTTGAGCGGCCGATTGAGAAACTATCATACTCAAATGGTTACGTGACAGGTTTACTCAAATGGTTACGTGACAGGTTGCAAGAGGAGGAGCAAAGGAAGCAAGAACGTGGTAAACATCTAGAGAGCAGTAATGCTGAATAGTTATGGTAGCTGTCGGAATGTGAGAAGGATCCAAAATAACTAAATCAAAGCTATAAATAACAAAGCAATTTAAGAAGGGAGATTGTCTCATACCGACCCAAACAAACCAAACTTATTTATCAAATTATCCTTTCAATTATCCCATCGATTTACATTACATAGCGTAATCTTTTACATGTCATGTTAAGAAAATTACATTCCATAGTACGGTCTTTACTTTCCAAGCTTGTTGCTTAGTGTAAGTCGTAGTGATAACTGAGTAGCTGATAATCATTAGTTGTAGTTTGAATTTATGCTAGCACACTGAATTCAGTTCATCAATCAGAAAGGTGTTCTTCAATTGTTCTTCGCAACCGATTGTAAGAATATCATTCACTTTCTGTTTTGTTTGTATCGAAAAGTTCTTTCATACGAAAGGCAAATGTGCAACCCATCATTAGAGGATGAACCCTACCCTCTGGATATTGCCTAATCAAATTTTACACATTGAACGAGTTGCTAAATAAGCGACCAATCTCTTTAGATCTCGGTTATACACTACGTGTCTGCCTATCTTGGTGCTTGGATTCATTCGTTGTTCAGTTTGAATTGAAGTCGCAATTTCAAATCTGGCATACCCGCGCACCCAATGCAGAAAACGATAGTGAACAATTTTCTGGCACGCTCAATGGGACACTATATCTAACTTACCGATGTGATATTTCTAATAATGAATAAAAAGAGTACCTGTATTGTCGGGGTTGATCCCTCTATACCAACTACACTACCTCTAGCCAAGGACGTGTCGGTTCTTGCAGCCCCTGAGGCATTGAATTTAAACAATAGCTCGACAACTGCTGCTGGAGACTCAGGAGGACCATCCACCTCCTAAATTGTCCTTCCAAATGAGGTAGCTATCCTACTCAGGGATGTTCAGATGAGCATCCAACTGGTGCAAGAATACGAAAGAGCCCAAGAGGAACAGTTTTATATCCAACCTAAGAACACCAATCGATACATGGCCAGTCAGACTGAAGCCATGCAATGATTCATAGCTATGATACCTGAGCGAACACCATCGACAACACAATACAATGCCGATGGAAGTTCGATCGACAATGTAACTCCATTGCCACCAATGTTATCTTTGTAGCGTAATCCACCCCCAATCTCTATCCCGGAAATGAGAAATGCGCCACCTCATATGGAAGTTAGGCAACCGGGGTAGGAGATTAGAAATTTTGTACCTGAAAACAGGAATCAAGGGCCTTCAAGAGGTTTTAATCCCTACCAATTCCCTAGATTCCAGAAAAATGCAAACCTATTTGGTCTGGATCACCCGCCAGCCTTAAGGCCTCAGCAGATCGATCGTGACCATATTGTATAAATGGTTCAAGAAGTTACTGGCCAAGTGCTCGACCGCAATAATATCCCAGTATATCATAAGTCATATCCTAAGTGGATAGATCGGCAACATCCATTGCTGAGGAACTATCGGCCGAATTCTGCTGTATTTTCAAGAGAGCCTAGTCAATCGACTATCGAGGATGTTGGTTGCTTCACAATGTAGTGTGAGGAGTTGGCCAACAACGATTATTATAAATAACAATTGTTCGGCCATTCGTTGACTGCTACAGCCTTCACTTGGTACTCAAATTTGTTGCCAAATTTTAGAGGTGGGCATTGAGCCGAGGTGGGCCAAGCTCGGCTCGGCTTGTCCATGTTGTACTCGAGCTCGAGCTTGGCCTCGAGCTCAACATTGAAGCTTGGCTTGTTTGCCAAAGTTGTCAAGTCGAGTTCGAGTCGAGCTAGTGGTTTGAGTTGAGTCGAGTTTACCTCGAGTCGAGCTCGAGTTTGTTGGGTGAGAGAGAAAGGGAATTTGTTCTTGATCCTCCTCCATTGATGAAAAATTCAAAAATCTTAGGAGAATCAAAGCAAAACCTGATGGAAAAACCAAACAAAGCTTTGAATCGGATGAGGAAACCTGTAAGAACCGATCTGTTCTTGATCTTCTTACACCAGCAAAAATCCAAGTACTAAAAAAGAAACAAAGCAGAACACAGATCAGAAATCCAAGTAAAGTGCTTTAGCTAATCAGATCATTGGATTTCCTTGAAGCTCTAACAAATCTGAGAAGAACCCATCTCGAATTTCTTGGGTTTCTCGCCCAAGAAGTAGATCTCAAGATATTGAAGTCATACTATTATGGAACTGAAATGAAAACTGGTGGTGGTGGTCCGGGCGGGCTGCAGCTGGCAGTTTATAGAGAAAGAGAAGAAAGGAAAAGGGAAAGGGAACGGGGGTGCGTGCGGTCGGGTAGAGACTCTAGGGTTTTTTTTTAAAGTTAAAAGTTAAAACTTATATTAATATATATATATATAATATTTAATATTTAATATATTTATTAATCGAGCCGAGTCGAGCTCGAGTTCGAGCTTCGAGTTGAGTTGAGTTCGAGTCGAGTCGAGTTGAAATGCCCCCTGGTCGAACTCGGCTCGAACTTAACTCGAGCTTCAAATAATTAGCTTGACTCGGCCCGAATCGGCCATTCAAGCCGAGTCAATCCGAGCTGACTCGAGCTAAGTCGAGCAAGTTTTTAGAGCTAGCTCGACTCGTGAACAACCCTACCAAATTTGATACATAATTGGCAAGAGATGGAAGAAAAATTCCATACTTAGTTTTTTCTAAGAACAGGGAAATTACCATGGCCGATCTTGCACGGTTCCAACAATTGCATGGCAAATCATGCAAGACTTATATTACGTGGTTCAAGCAGGTGAAGAGTTGTTGTAAAGCTGTCGTGACCAAGGTCGAGTTTGTGCAATTAGCATAAGACGAACTTGAATATAAGCTCCGTCAGAAATTCAAAGGTACGAAATCTATTGATTTATATGACCTGATTAAAAAGGTCTCGCGTTATGAAGAACTCTTGTAAGAAGGAGCTAGGTAAAAGAACTCATCATTGGGAACGTATTACAATGACCCCAATTACGAGATTGCAATTGCTGAAATAGTGGCTAAGAAGTCATTAGTCTACGTTGCATTGGTCAAAGCAGAGTCGACCGCTTTAGCCACGTAAAAGGCTTAAAAGGTTTACACCTTTGACATTACCAAAGCCAAAAAATTCGTTAAAATTCCTATGAACCATAAGATACCTTCTATCGATGAATTGTAGAAGACCGAGTACTACAAATGGCATGAAACTCGGTCACATTCGACTAATAAGTGTGTCATATTTATGAATGTCATCTAAGATCACATTGATCGAGGGCTGTTGAAATTTCATGAAAGGGGTGAGGAGGCGATGTTAATCATTACTGACCTATTCCCGTCTAATATTAAAGTGAACATGGTCACCACCAACCTAAGGAATCGGCCGTGACAAAGGGTTGATCTTAGCAGAGGCAAGCAACAAAGAGCACCATATTGGCCCACGTAAGTGCGCCTAGGGCCCCCACATCCTAGCAATGATTGGTCAAAGATTGTCAGGAGGACCCATCGGCCATCCTTACTCTATGACCGATGAAAAAGGGCGAGCTCTAAGTCTTAGGGGGGGGGGGGGGTGAATAGGACTATGCCAAATAAAAATAAAATGCAGAAAATAAACTCAAATAACAGAAATAAATAGCAACCTCAAATGGACTAGTCTTGATAGGTTGATACAAATGTTGTTCTAAGGACAACCTTACACCAAAAACCAAGGTTTATGGTAGGACAACTTAATTTCTTAAACTTCGATAAATATCAAAAACTCAAACCGATACAAAGGCAAAAGAAATAAATCTGGCTATTACAACAATCACCACAATGCATAAAATAGAGACAAGCATTCACAAACATAAACCAAATACAACATCCACCACAACAACAAGAATTATGGTGGTTCGGTGTGTGCACCAACTGTCCACAAATAGCCACACCTACTCCACTCTCAATATCCACAACCCACGTGGTATTGGCTTTCACTAAGAAAGAAGGTTTTCCAAGGTTCACCTTAAAACCTTTACAGATGTGTTTTTCAATTAGGCTTACACAATAAAAAACCCCACGCTGAGATTTTCCTGGCTGATCTCAATCAAAACCACAAATGGAGATTTTTCTAGCTAAATCTCTTAAACCAAATACAAAAAACTGAAAACAATACTTATCTGAAGAATGTTCTTCGATGTAGTCGGTAGAATTGCTTCTTTGTCGATGTAGATATTTATTGTTCAATCTCACAAATGAAGGGGTTCCAGGTCTAGATGCATTTTTAATTAAATCCAGCCTTTGGCTACTTGGATTCAATTTCTTGGATCTCAAAAAGGGTTAAAGCAAAATCCCCTTTATATCAAGTGGAATGGAATAACAAGAGATTAAAAAATTAAGAAACCAAAAAGCCATATAAAATAATTTTAAATACCTTACAATAGCTTCACAATAGTGGGGACTAATCTCTCATAGTGGTGGCTTGAATTGGCTTGGAATTGATGATAAAATCTAAGAAATGTCCTCTATTTATAGGTTGCAGTTCGGTTCCTTCGATTGGTCCTGGCAGAACCAATTTTCAAATTTTCTAGCACGATCGGATAAAACACACTCTCGACTGGTTGAGTGGCTCACTCGACTGGTCAAGTAACCTACTCGACTGGTTGAGTGGGTAAAAATCACCTTGCTGGATGTAACGCCCCGTATTTTAAGATACTCGAGTGTTACCATGTAGAGTAATTTAATATAAATATACAAATAATGCAATCTAAATATATAAACTATGAAGTGTATGTACTTGGTAAAGATTACAAATTTTATGCTAAAATGATATGTACGTATTTAATGTATATAAATATTATGAAAATAATACTATATTAAATGAAAATAATTTCACAACATTATTAAATACAAATATAATTTTAATTAAAACATGAATATTGTACAATCTTCAATTCATTCATATGTATAATTTATAATGTGGTATTATGCATTTTGTATTAATAAATATGTGATTAATAGCATGTATGTAGGAGCATGTTAATATTAGGGATTTTATTTATATACATGTATAAAGTAGTATACTAATATTAAAATTAAATCTTTATGAGACTTTAATTATAAGCAATAGGTAATAGCAACAAAATCTATTAGCAATGCATGATGTGAGCCTCACAAAAGGTCCATTAGTACCTTCTAACCGTTGACTATCAAATTGGAATCAATCCGGCCATTGGATCAACGTAGTCGGCACTTAAAGAACGTAAGTCAAGTACTATGGCCCACCTGAAGCGTAGATCTTCCTGATTTTCGGTGAGAGGCCCTGATTGGGACCTTTGAAGTGGATGAATGGACTGGATTTATCACAATCATCATGGTGGACCCCACACAGCCATTGCGTGTGCACCAGGGGTGGTGCACCCGCTGTGCACTGGTTGGCCCTGCTCGGTCAGCACGGGTCTGACCCATGTTTTGCTTAAAATGGAGGGATTCTCTCTCTCTTCGTTTTGCGTCAGCCGACGGACAGCGTCTGTTAGGGACGAGCCATGGCCCACCACCTTGGATCCGACGGGTGATCTAAACCGTCCGTTTTGTTCAGGGCGGTGAGCTAGTCAAAACCCAACTTTCCTCACATGCTAGTATGCAGGCACACGAGCACGATCTCCAGAGAAAGAAAGGCCTGCAAACACATACTTTCCAAAAAAGGAAATTTTCATTCCGTTGTTGCCACGAGGGCGATCCGGGTAAGATGGAATCCGTCGATCTCAGCCATCCATTCGGGCCTATCTCAGCCACCCGTTCTAGCAGCGGTGTAGGGCTTCAAAACCGCAAGCGGTCTCCACTTTACCCACCGTTTTGGAGGCAGTTTCGGTCTGACGTGATCTGGACCATTTGCTGCTCGTCTAATGGTCTACAAACGTTAGGGCAATGCTATATATGGGTTAGGATCGAGCGCAACAGACCCTACCGCTATTTCCACAACCGCCCGAGAAAAATTGTCTGACTCCTTGCTCTAGCAAACCCATCACCTAAACCTTCCTCAAGCTTTGAAAAAGCTTGTTTGGGAGCTTTCTAGGACCCTCACGAATCGTCTAAAAGGATCGGATTGGGGGAAGAAGTCGTCGTTTACAATCCGCCATTAACAACTGTCTTCTTCTCCACCGCTATTGGCACGTTGCTGGGCACGTTTGGCCTGTACATTGAGTCCAGAGATGGTTGGACTTTGCGGAGGGGAAAAGCAGAAAGAAAATAGGAAGGAGCAGGGAAGAAAAAAAGAAGAAAGAAGAAGAAAGGAAAGGAAATGGGGTGGTGCGGCTGCTGTACCGCACCATGACCCGCTCGAACTAAGCCGGCCTGACTCCCTGAACTCGCTGACCCGAGTTCGATCCTAGCCAGGGATGGGTCTGGTCAATCCAGATGTTTTCTGGCCGTAAGGAAGAGAAAGGAAAAGCAAAGAGGAGAAAATTAGGGAGAGAGAGAGAGAGAGTTGTTGTGGCTGCTGTGTGCACCCACCTGGCTCGACTCGGTTCATTACTGAGTCGACTCATCAAGTCGAGTTGGGTTGGTCTGTCCAGACTCATTGCTAGACATCCTAGCAAGGGAGAAAATAAGGGGAAAAGGAGAAGAAGAAAAAGAGAGAAAAGGAGAGAGTGAGAATAGGTGGGTGAAGGTGTTGGGCCGAGTCGACTCGGCTGGAACTAAATCTACCCGGTTGAGGCCGACTCTAGCTGGGTCAAGTTGGATCTGGCCTGATTTAGGTCAGCCTAAAAGAAAAGAAAAGAAAAGGAGAGAGGGAAGGTGAGAGGAAAGAAAGAGAAAGGAAGAAAGAAGAGTTCAAGTGAGTGGGAGCATAGCCGCACTAGCTCGACTCGACCGAGTCAGGAGTTGACTCGGGACCGAGTTAATTCGCTGGAATAGAGGTTGGGCCACACTCAACTACTGCTAAGGTATAAACTCTCTATCCTCTCGGGTGTAATTTAAATATGATTAATTAATTAGAAATTGCAACTATGAGGCTTGTCTTTCTCAAAACCCTAACCATAGGATAAATTGTAGGTTGAAGTTCATTAGATGGCATAGTTAAGACCCTATCTATCACAAAAATTGAGCATGGGTAGCCATTAGCATGTTACATATGTTAGTATTGGATATAATAAACAAAACTATAATTATTAGACATTACATTTTCTCTACTATCCTTAAATATTATCATTTTCATTAGGGGATTAGCATTAGTCCCTATTATATTAAATTATTATTATCACGTGTATTATTTAGTGGATTGGTAGTCAGTATAAGGATATTAGATAATGTGGGTATATTTAAATATGAATTTGTAAAATTTTCGTTATTAGTATCGACAAATTAATACTTCTACTATGAATATTAGCTAAGAATAGCCACTAGCAAATTATCCATACTAATGTTAGTCGTGTTAGACAAAATAAAATGAAATAAAATAATATCATTATTAGACACTAGTGTTTTGATTTTGTCACCCTTAAATATTATCATTGATAATAGATTGTGATATTAATTATCATCATAACAATTACTATTACTATGTTAGCTAATATGAAATTATGACACTAATATTGATAGTTAATTTCTAGTTATTAATTTACGTTGTAATTGATGGTGCACCAACTAGAATTCAAGTTCTAGAATCTAAGCATCAAACAGAACTTTAAGATAAAACCCTAACCCTACATCAAAACCCTGAAGATAAATAACTAAAACTCTAGGTTATGATCTTAAACCCTAGGTAGTGTGTAAAACTTGGATCTAATTGTACAAGTTCCTGATATATGGTAGGATTCGAGTTTAAGGGATCGCGCATTCCCTAACGATGTTGGTAGGCGATGCGAACTAAAGGTGATGATTCTTCCCCTTGAGCTTTCCATCTTCTCATTAACTTAAGTTATAGTTTTTATTGAAAATTATAATTGATATCTCTCTTATAATCACATATGTTAGCTGGTGGAAATTAAATTGCTATATTGCCTGCTAATTGTTCATCCTGTATATTTGTTCATGCTTGTGTATTGCTTGTGGACTTTAAACTAGTACATTAGTGGGAAACCCCCACCTATAAATGTACACCCATACTTGGGATGTAACCCGACTGGTTGTGATTAAAATGGACCTTCGACTTAGGGGTTATTGAGTGGTGGTCTAAATGGATCATTGATGTGGGCCCACCATCCAGGGTTGTTGTGCCCAATGGTTTTTAAGGATGGTCTTTTATCGCATGGTTTTGATACTCGCCCTACGTGGCCTATTTTGATAATTACCCTATGTGGCTTGTTTGATATCGCCCTATGTGGCTTTGTTCTGGTATTTTCCCTATATGGGTTCAATGTTTTGTTTTGTGCAACCATGCGATGGTAAGCCCTATATACTGAATATGATTGGCCACAAGTCGATTGAGATCCATTAAACATCCTAAGATGGTAGCCTCATGAGCCAGGGATGGTGGAATAGGACACTATGCCTAAGCTGTCGGCCTACGCTGGGCTCTGAGCTCCCCGTAGTGACCTTTGAGCTTATTAAACTGGTTGGTTGTAATTGGAATAATAACGGTTTGGCTAATCATGCATCCATAGCATATTAACGATGACGGGTGGCTAATTCTGGATGTTGTAGCACGTGCCCTAAGGACCACTAGGGTATCGTTTCGCTAGCTCCCAGACCACCGACTATCGATTGTTCCGACTGGATGATTTTTCCAGGTTCGATGATTGCATGGGTGACGGCCCACTGTCCGCACGAATAAGCATCCCCAGGACGATAATTACATTCACGCATCCATGCATCTAATAAGACTGCATTTACTCTGTTTTGGTTGTCTAGATGTTTTATACTATTTCTTACCTAATGCGGCGGTGTGTAATCTTGAAAAAAATTCACACTGAGTTGGTCACTCATCTATCAAATATACAATCGTACAGGTAGTACAGGTGGCTTTAGTGATATGCATGTTCAGATTTGATGAAGAGCAGGGTATGATCACTAAGGATGCATGACCATATTTTCCTGGAGGAGCTGCGTGACCTGGCGGCTTATATTTATATGCTTTCTGCTATTTTTTATGTATTAAATTCTTGTAAATCTTGTCTTGTTAAATTCAGAGACATCGGTTTGTATAAGTCATTATGGGCAGCTTCTTGTACATTTGAATGATAATGAAATTTTCATTTATGTCGATTTGTCCACACTACGCTCATTTGCATACTCTGATAAAAGAAAAGTATTGTGTCTGACCATCCTTTAAGGTTAACACTCGAGTTTTTGGGAAACGGGTCACGTACTTGGGTCCTGAAGATTCGGGTTGTTATACTGGAGTACGAGTCGAGCCCTGCTCAACTAGTCGAGCCAGTCTCCATGATCGGTCGAGCAAGGTGCTCGATTGGTCGAAGACCTATCAAACTTATCTGAATTTTTTAGTTAAACTCTGGACTGATCGAGAAAAACCCTGCACTGGTCGTGCCAGTGCCTGGACTAGTCAAACAATGACTAGGACTAGTCGAAGCAAAGCCTAAAATAAGTACATTGACTCAATTTAAATATGCAACATTAATGACCTAAGCCTAAGGTATTTTTAGGGTCATGTATATCTTAAATGTGAGCATAGAACTTTTAACATCGGTCGCTTCGGTAGATAGTTAACTTTGAAGAACATGAAGGTCTCATATACATGAACTTGAGCTTGTGTACTTGAACTTGAGCTTGTGTACTTGAGACTTAAGTACTTAGGCATTTGGACTTAAAGTCATACTTGTACTAGGTGAACTTGAATTTGTTCTAGTAGTTGAACGTGCACACTGACTTGAAGTTGTCGTAGCTCTTGATGTTGATGTAGATGACTTGAAACGCATCTTCGAATGAAGGTGAACTTTCCATCTATCAAAACAAGTCAATCACCTCAAAGTTGTTTGACACTACAAAATTTGACAATACAGGGTGTTAGATCTACAACATAGCACTTACAATCTCCCCCTTTGTCAAAAATTTTTGACAAAACCAACTTAGAAGATTAACCTATTATAATACATAGATTCTCAAAGTTCAAAACCTTCTTCATGACGAATCCAACATTCACAAACTCCCCCTCAATCTACTCCCCCTCAAGTTGAGCATAGAGACATGTAGAGACCTGTATAAACATATACATATCCAAAAAATTCCACATGCAACATATCCAAAACTTCTCTACATCCAACAATCATACATAAATTAAGCATATACACAAATTCTCCCCCTTTTGTCACAAAATGACAAAGGAAGAAATGATTGAATTATATGTGAAGAGTATGAGAAAGAGAGTGAACGTTAGTATTTTAAAACATACAAATGTAGAGTATCAACATCACACAATTATACATGTCCAAATGTCAAAGTAGTCACCAAGTGAGAATAAAGATAAGCATTAATACAAGTCCAACATTAAACATAAAGAAATCTAATCAGAACTAGATGAAGAAGGAGGTGGAATGGATGGATCAATTTGACGTAATCTCTTAGTTATGCGTCTAAAATACTTACGCATATACTTCATTTGACAATCTTGGGATATTTTCAATCCATCCACCTTCTCCTCTATGGCGCAAAGGCACTCATCAAAGTCAGAAGGCTGAAAATCAGGATCAGCCTCAAGATCATCTTCTTCTAATTCATTAAAAATGTCATCCATCATAGTGTCAATGGGCAGCGCATCTTCCTCTCCAACTTCCTCTGCTTCCCTATCCTTTTGACTAGGAGAAAGCTTTAAATTCATCTTATTGATGTTTGAATTGTTGAATGAGAGAAGCCTAATAGGAGCTTCACCAGGTGGCATGACCACATTGCAGTGCAAATCAAATGCGGTCATCAAATAAGTAAAAGGAATATAATTGTGACCTGGATGAAGTCCAAATTGGATGATGATATGACAAATTAAAGAGGAAAGACACACAAGATTACCAGACACTACGGAATGAAGAATAAGAACCATAAAAGATGACAACTCGGCTTTGTTTCCGGATCGGGGATAAACATTGGAATAAAGATCCGATGCAAAACTCTGTATTTGGGCAACATTTGGTTGGCCTGGAGCGCATTCCTCAAATTTCATTCCGAGTCTATGTTGCACAATTTGCAAGTCAAAAGGCATTTTTCCGATTCAGTTATTTTCTCGGCTAAAACCGGTATAGGTATACCGTCGTCATTAATATTAACATCAAGTAGGTCAACAATAATAAATCGATCTACTTCATATAAACCTTCTCTAAATGTGATTGTGAAGGTTAATTCCTCAATCGAGACATCGCTTATACAAGCGAACATGGCCTGCGCAATGGAGCGGTATGCCGGTCCACCCCAATTTAGAATGTTTTCCCATCATATAACAACAAGGAGAGGAATAATCTGAAATTGAGCAAGATGGTTTACATTTATAGGCCGCTCAAGAATGACCTCACATTGACAGAAATCTTGTACATATTCGGGGTAATCTGTGGGAGGCCGTAGGGTTCTCACCCTAACATGAGTGGTCTGAGAAGAAGAAGCTTTAGTTTTTTAACAGCCTTCCATAGCAAGATTAAACAAGAAAATTCAACAAAGAAAGCAAGGGTTTCAAACCCAACAGATTTTTCTTAAAAAAGACCCAATAAACCACAAGGAAAGATGAAATAAAAGCAAGATTCTAGCAAAGTGAGACTCAAAGAACCTAAATCCAAAAGGAAATTGAAAATGGAGCATTACTTGCATAAATCGAAGATGGGTTCGACGGGTTGGAGAAGGGGCGAGTGAGGAAGATGAGAAATTTGGAGAAAAATGAGTTTTTCCTACTAAAATGGGGTTTCTACTCACGCACCACGACTGGTCGAGTATGTGCTCGATCGGTCGTGCCACGACTGGTCGAGTATGTGCTCGACCAGTCATGCAAGTACAAAACTTGCATATTTTATCAAACCAAGCTTCTTTTAAAACAGGGACCTCTTCGGCCGTTAATGGGGTTTGTTCTACAGGAAGGAGCATCAGCATGGAAGAAGGTTTCTCGACCGTCGGTGAGTGAGAGGGCTTCATTTGTGTTCTGACCGATCGGTACATGGGGACTGGGAGGGATCTGAATCATGTACTCTGAGTCAGTAAGGAGAGTACTGACTTTAGGAGGGCTATGAGAGGGAAGGCCCTCAATGCTAATCATTGCTTCCGAATCAACAGTCTGAATCTTAATGACCACAGGAGCATCGACCACTGAGTATGGTTGTTGTTGTTGTGGCTGTGCCATGACAATTTATTTTAAAAAGGCCAAGCTGTATGTCCTAAAAGGGGGGGGGGGGTGAATAGGACTATGCCAAATTAAAACTTTTAACAGCGGAATTTAAATGAATAAAGGAAAGATAGCACTTTAAACAAATCACAGTACATAAATGTAAAGCAACCTCAAAATTCTAACTTTGAGAGGTTGATACAAATGTTGTTCTAAGGACGACCTTGCACCATAAAAACCAAGGGTTTATGGCAGGATAACCTTACTAGAGCAGTTTAAGTATCAATATCTCAAACCAAAGAGGAATAAAAAGTAAATAGCAAGAATGAAAGTCTAAACTATTACAACATTCCCCATAATGCTTGAAATGTAAATATTACAACATTCACATCCACATATACATCCCACAACTTTGAATGATAAAAGATATAAAAAAATAAACAAACATTCAAATCACAAGACAGAATTATAGTGGTTCGCCTGTGTGTTCACCAACTGTTAAACAACAGCCATACAGCTTGCTACTCCACTCTTAATATCCTCACACAAGGGATATTAGCGTTCACTATGAAAATAAGTTTTTCTAGGTTCACCTAAAACCCTCACAATTGTGTTTTTCTAATGGGCTTACACAATTCAAAAAACCCCACTCTGAGTTTTTTAGATCTCCTCAGATAACCAACACTTAGAGATTTTTCTAGCTTAATCTCAAGGAAACCAAAAACATAGAAGATTTACACAAATGTAAAATATCTACATTTCTCCTTTTGTTGCAGCCCGGAAGAACCAAATTGGAGTAGAAGTTCGAATAGAAGTTCAATGTCTAATACTCACTTTGAAATGGTTCTAAGTTCTAATTGATTTTAAATTAAATCAAGTTTGATTTTAATTCCAATAAGTGGAATATCACAATTCCTCTTTCAAATCAGATTGGATTGCAGAAACAAAATCAAATATAAAAAGCTAACAAAAGAGAATATTAAACATGCACAATCTAGCTTAAGAAGTTTACAAACTTATCCCTCAGAGTGATGCCTTGATTTTAATTGAATTGGATTCTCAAACTCTGAAAATCATGCTCTATTTATAGTTACAGAAATCACGTCTATGAGTGGTCATGAGGACACTACAACTGGTCATACGACGAACTGCATTTTGAAATTTTAAGCGCGATCGGATAAAACCATTCCACGACTGGCCGTGAGGAACCAGGAATGGTTATTGGAGTTTGAGTCGTGGCTGCTGGACTAGTCGTGAACGAGTCGACACTGTTCACACGACCGGTCGAGCAGACTCCAGGACTGGTCGTAGCTCAACCAAAAATTCTGAAAATTTGCAACAACTTAAGACTGGTCGTGGAATTTCTTGGACTGGTCAAGCCAGTGCTAAGACTAGTCGAACAAATCCAGGACTAGTCCTAGAATAGACCAAACATCTATAAAGTAATTTAATCTGAATTATGTATTCAAAATGACCTACCCTAAGGTCAATCTAAGGTCTTTCATACTTGAGACATGAAGTATGAACATTGAATATTCTTTTCTTCAGATGATTAGTGATCTTTGAAGTTCATGAAGCTTGAGATCTCGACACATGTTGAAGCTTGAACTTGAGATCTTTGGAACCTTGAACTTGTAATTCTTGAATTGTACTACACCTTGAGTCTTGAACAAGATCTGGTCTTTCAACGTAGTTCTAAAAACTCTGAAGCTTACAGAAGAGAACAATGTACTTGATCTTGCATTTCTTGAAGTAGATCACTGTACTTGACTTGAAGCATTGTCCTTGTGCATGAGATGCATTGCTTTGAACATATATATCATCGTGCTACACAAGACACAAACTATGATTTTGGCACAATAAAATTTGACAATCAAAGGAGTAAATAACCATAGCACTTACAATCTCCCCCTTTATCAAATTTGTGACAAAACACACTCCATTAAAAATAAGAGTAACATTATATGTTCAAAAAAGAATCATGCACCAGTTAAAGAGAAGCATTACATGCTCAATACAGAATCATGCACCGGCTATAATAACCAGAACACACTATCATAAAATATTTTTTTTTTTTTTAAAAAAAAAAAAAACATTGCTTACTCCCCCTAAGTAGCACAATCCATGTCCATATCCATAAAAAATAAAATAATGACAAACCATTCTCTCCCTTTTTATCACGATTAGACAAAGGAATAAGGGAGCAAACATGCAAGATATGACAGATAAAGGTAAATAGAGTACATCCAACAGAAATCATCATAAACCAAGTTCATAAACCAACATAACCCAAGTGCATCCATAGTCAGTCTCAAAAACTGAAAGAAAGCAAAGTATCATAAGAGTTATTATAGACCATAGGATAAAAACAGCTAATCAGATCATAAAGGAGAAGTAGATATGGTAGGATCAAGTTGATGAAGGCCCTTGTTTAAGCGCCTAAGATACGTGCAAATATATTTAAATTGTAAATCATGGGCAACATTCATGTTCTCTACCTTCTCCTCAAGTGCACGAAGACGAACATCAAAATCGGATGGCTCATAGTCTGGATCATTTGTAGAGTCTGAATCAATTTCATCAAAAATGTCATCCATATTGATATCATCAAGAGGAAGTTCACTACCTTCTTCTACATTCCCTGCTTCAGCTCCACCACCGCCCACATCCACTTTGCCAGGAGCCGGTCCCAATTTCATCTTGTTTATATTTGAATTGTTGAAAATAAGGTGATGAATAGGAGCCTCTCTAACAGGCATAACAACAAGCATGTGAGTAGCTAATACAGTCATAAGATAGGTAAATGGAATATCACTGTGTCTAGGATGGAGACAAAATTGAATGATAGAATGACAGATCAAAGATGGAAGACAAACTTGAGTACCAGAGATGATGGAATGCAAAACCCGAACCATAAAGGAAGTCAGTTCTATTTTCTCACCTGAACGTGGATACAGATTTGAAATAAATATTCGATGAAGAATCCTGTATCTGGGTAACAAGTACTTGGAAGCAAGCACATTCCCTTTATGAGTCCATTGCGCATATATGTTACACAAATCTCTAGTTAGCATACGTTTTTCTGATTTCAACGGTTTGTCAACTAGAGTGTGAATAGGAATACCCTCGTCATTAACAAGTATATCCATTAGAGCCGAAATTAGATGATGGTCTATATCAAATGAACCTTCTCTAATAGCTATTAAAAACGTTAAATTCTCAGTCAAAAATTTAGAAATACAGGCAAGCATAGCCTGCGCAATAGACTGGTATGCCGACCCACCCCAATGTAGAATGTTAGCCCATCCTACAGCTTCGAGAAGAGGAAGGAGACCAAAAGGAGCAATGTGTTCAAGATCAACAGGTCGCTCAACAATAACATTGTGCATTCTTAAATCCCACACATATGAGGGATCATCTTCAGGTGACCAAAGATGACACCTTGTTAAAGGAGTAAATCTAGATGAGGAAGCACCATGGGAAGTTTTCTTTTTTCCTCTAGCATCCATTTGCAACAAGAAAATCAAAGAAGCAAGAAGTTGTAGAAGATGTGGAATGGGTTTTCTCAAAAACAGATTTTGGAGAAGAAAACCCCAAAAACTTCAAGGAAACTTAAATCAAGCACTCCAAGTAAGAAAATGAAGTGTTTAGAGCATAAATCTACAAGAAAAATTGAAATAATGCACTGACCTTAAAGAATCAAGAAGTTGGGTACGACTAGTCGTGCTACGGCCTGTTGGAGAAGAAAAAGGAAATGAGGAAGAAATGGTTTTTTCCCAAATTAAAAGATCCAGCGCGCTACACGACTAGTCGTGGGATGTCATCAACCGGTCGTGTCACGACTGGTCGAGCAAAGACAAAAACATGCATTCTTCACATAATTTTAAAATTTAAAATTATAATTTAATAGATATGTAAACTATAATACAAAAATGCATGAATAATCAATTTAAACTGCACATACCAAGATCAAATTTCAATTTATTAAACCTGCTTTTGTCGAGCGGTTTAGTGAAATTGTCAGTAAGTTGAGTCTCAGTTGGAATGTAATCCGAAAAAATTATTTTTTCTTCCACTAATTCATGAATGTAATGATATCTAATGTCAATGTGCTTGGTTCGTGAATGCTAGATTAGATTTTTAGATATATTTATCGCACTAGAATTATCACAATATAAAACCAGTGAATCCTGTGCAATTCTGTAATCACTTAACATCTATTCATCCATACAAGCTGAGTACATGCATTTCCTGCTGCAATGTATTCAGCCTCAGCAGTTGAGAGCGATACGGAACTTTGCTTCTTGCTAAACCAAAAAACTAAACAATTTTCAATATAGAAACAACCACCACTGGTTGATTTTCTATCATCGACATTACCAGCCTAATCAGCATCTGTGTACCCAGCCAACTGAGCACTAGTATCATATGGATACCAAAGACCAAAATTAGCTGAACTTGCGACATATCGCATAATCCGCTTAACAACAGTTAAACGAGAATCTTTAGGGTCAGATTGATATCTAGCACAAATACCAACACTAAAAGCAATATTGGGTCTACTTGCAGTTAAATAAAGTAAACTGCCAATCATACTACGATATAATTTAGGATCCACACTTTTACCTGTAAAGTCTTTTGAGAGTCTTAATGTTGTACTCATAGGAGTATCGAAATTTTTTCTATTCTCAAATCTGAACTTTTTAATTAAGTTCAAAAGCATATTTGGTTTGAGAAATAAAAATACCATCAGGTTGTTGTTTTACTTGCAACCCTAGGAAATAATTCAATTCTCCAACTATGCTCATTTCGAAATTAGATTTCATTAAATCTGCAAACTCAACAGTCATGTTAGTACAAGTAGATCCATAAATAATGTTATCAACATAGATCTGTACTATTAAGATATGATCATTATGTTTTTTAACAAAAAGAGTCTTATCAACACTACCCATTTGAAAATTATGACATAGTAGAAACTTAGTCAAATTTTTGTACCATGCCCTGGGAGCTTGTTTCAAACCGTAGAGAGCCTTTTTTAAGCGATAGACATGATCAGTATTCTTAGGATCTTCAAAACCCGTTGGTTGTTCAACATAAGCTTCTTCATGTAGATCGTCATTTAAGAAGGCACTCTTTACAACCATTTGATAAATTTTAAATTTTCTAAAGCAAGCAATGGATATAAATAGTCTAATTAATTTAAGACGAGCTACTGGGGCAAAGGTTTCATCATAATCGATGCCTTCAATTTGAGTGTACCCTTGTACAACCAGTCTAGCCTTATTTTGAATTATATTACCAAGTTCATCAGACTTATTTTTGAAAATCCACTTAGTTCCGATAATATGTTTATCTATAGGTTTAAGAACTAGGTACCAAACATCATTTCTCATAAATTGATTAAACTCTTCTTGCATAGCAAATATCCAATTTTCATCAGTAAGAGCTTCTTTTACGTTAGCCAGCTCTATCTGGGATGTAAAGCACACGTAATTACATATATCTTTTAGTTGTCTACGAGTGCGCACCCTAGTGAGAGGGTTTCCAAGAATTTGAGTGGTTGGATGATCTTTAACAGTCCTTAGTTCAGAGTTAGTTTGATTTGATGAAGCATCTGGTATGTTAACTAAAAGAACTTCATCATTATCTGAACTTGAGGCAGGTGTATTTAAGTGACCATCAATGACCACATTAATGGACTCTTGAATAACACCGGTCCTCTTATTCAGTACTCGATATGTTCAACTATTCAAAGAATACTCTAAAAAGATCCCTTCATCACTTTTAGTGTCAAACTTACCCAGATTTTCACGATCACATAAAATATAGCACTTGCTGCTAAAAGCTCGAAAGTATTTGACAGTAAGCTTCTTATCAAACCACATTTCATAAGCCGTTTTATTATAAGTTTTACTTGTATAAACTCGGTTGATTATATAACATGTAGTATTTATGGCTTCAGCCCAAAGATTTTTAGGGAGCTTCATACTATTTAACATTACATTTGCCATTTCTTGAAGCACTCTATTTTTTCTTTCAACAATTCTATTTTGTTGTGGAGTTTTAGGTGCAGAGAATTCATGTGATATTCCCTGATCGCAACAGAATTTCTCAAAACTGTTATTCTCAAATTCTGATCCATGATTGCTATGGATCTTACAGACTTGAGAACCTTTTTCCGTTTGAATTCGTTTGAGAACTCTTTTTACTTCATCAAGGGTTTCTGATTTATCCCTTAAGAAAGCTACCCAGGTGAATCTGGTATAGTCATCCACAATTACCAGTATATATTTTTTGCCACCTCGACTCTCCGTCCTGGTTGGTCCTATAAGATCCATACGGAGAAGATTGAGTGGTTTTGATGTGGCAATGGAGTTCACCTTTTTATGAGTACTCCTAGTTTGCTTGCCAATCTGGCATTCGCCACATATTTTGTCTACTTTCTATAATTTACGTAGACCTCTTATTAGTTTCCTTTTGCTCAATCTATATAGATTGCGGTAGTGTACATGTCCAAGGCATTTATGTCATAACTCAGTCTCATCGGTATGCACCATGTAACACAATTGACTAGATGAGCTAGAATCACTAACAATATAGCAGTTTTCAGAAGTTCTACAACCAGTTAATATTACAGAACCCTTTTTCTTTTAAATTTCACACCCTAGGTTAGAAAATTTTACGCTGTGGTTTTTATCGCATATTTGAGAAATGTTTAACAAGTTATGTTTTAAACCTTCTACATATAAAACATTCTCAAATAATGGGAGGTTAGAAAGTTGAACCGTACCTTGGCCAATAATCTTGTAGTTGCTACCATCACCAAATGTGACTAAACCATCAGCCATGTCTTTAAGATCGGTGAATAGACCTTTATCATCAGTCATATGCCTTGAGCATCCACTGTCTAACTACCACTTTGAATGACTTGTAGCTTTGAAAGTCGTGTGGGCAACCAAACAAGTAACCTTGGGAACCCATTTCATAATTGTTTTGGGTTTAGGAGTATAGTTGATCTTCTTATGTTTGTACTTGTTGTAAGAATGACCCACCGAGTTAGATTTTAAGAGCTCCTTAAGTAAATCAACTATTTTCTCAGCTAAAGGGTTTCGGTTCTGATTTTTATAATTGATATAGTTACTTTTAGGTTGAAAAGATTGAAACGTTTTAGTATTTTTAGAAAACTTTTGATTAGAACTTTTCTCTTTTGAGTTTGAGGACTCTCCTTTTACAAACTTAGAAGGAGTATTCTTCTATTTAGGAGGAATATTTCTATGTAGCCCAAACTGGATCGATCACCACATTTTCTTGATCCAGATAAAAGTTTTTCTAACTTTGGATCACCTTGGGCATACCTCCATGTATCCTTTAAACTCAAAAGTGAAGAGACTTCAAGTTTAAGTTCTTCATTTTTAGATTTGAGATTTTCAATAGAGTGGTTTCGAATTCTAAATCGCATTTCGATTTTTTAAAACAATCTAAAATGTGAGATTTTTCTAAAATAAGAGAATCAAAATTTTCTTTAAACTTTGAAAATTTTTCTTTCTGAAGTTTAAGTTTAACAACAATTTTACAACTCTCCTTGTAAAGGGCATTATAAGCATCTTAAAGATCTTCTTCATTTTCATGATCACTGTTCAGATTTTCTTCACTAGTTAGATCATCGTTATCTGAAAAGTGAACTTGGCTAGAGTCATAAGGGCTTTTACTTCATTGCCCGACTCGGTTTCAGAATCTTTTGATTTAGAAGAAGCTTCAAAACCGGAAGATTCATCCCAAGTAGCCAACATACTCTTTTTTTTTGGGTTTGTCCTTTTTAGGACACTTGTTTGCCAAATACCCATATTCTTGGTAGTTGTAATATTGACTGTCTTTTAATGATTTCCAAGTTTTAGATTTAGATATTTTCTTATCATTAGATTTTTGAAAATCAACCCTCTTTTTATTTTTAAAAATTTTATAAAACTTTTTCACTAGAAGGGCCATATCATCTTCTGAGTTTTCTAAATCAAAATTGCTATTATTTTCTTGAAAAACATTTTTAGGAGATTTAAGGGTGATAGATTTACCTTTAAAAGCTTTAAAGTTTAACTCATAGGTTTGTAGAGAGCCAACTAGTTCTTCTACCCTCATATTGTCCGTATCACGAAGTTCCTGGATCGTAGTTACCTTAGAATTGAACCATTCAGGAAGTGAACGTAGTATCTTTGCACATACTTTACTTTCTGGGATTTTGTCACCAAGACCCCATGTAGAGTTCATAATGTCATTTAATCTAGTATAGAAGTCCATAAACATTTCATTTTCTTCCATATGTATTTCTTCAAATTTGGTTGTGAGGATTTGGACTTTAGATTTCTTGACAATTGATGTTCCCTCGTATGTCATTTCTAAAATATCTTAGGCTTGCTTTGCAGAATCACAGGATATAATTCTTTTGAATTCATTGGTGATAATGCGTAAGTAATTGCATTTAGTGCTTTTGCATTTGCACCACTCTCACTTTTCTGAAGTGTGGTCCAAAAAAAATAAGGTGTTACTCTAATTGATTTTGATCCATCGATACCAGTTACTTCAGTAGTAGGAGGGGTCCATTCAGTCATTGTGGCTTGTCACACGCTCTCATCCATGGATTTTAAGAAAATTCTCATCTTGACTTTCCAATAGGCATAATTGGAACCATCAAATGGTGGAGGCCTAGTGACTGAAAGGCTATCAAAATTTGACATCTTATAAATAGCTTAAATCGATTAGCTCAGGAAATAAATCCAAATAGAATAAATAAAAACGAGCTATTAGGCTTTGATACCACTTAAAAAGGCCAAGCTATATGTCCTAGAGAGGGGGGGGGTGAATAGGACTATGCCAAATTATAACTTTTAACAGTGGAATTTAAATGAATAAAGGAAAGATAGCACTTTAAACAAATCACAGTACGGAAATGTAAAGCAACCTCAAAATTATAGTTTTGAGAGATTGATACAAATGTTATTCTAAGGACAACCTTGCACCATAAAAACTAAGGGTTTATGGCAGGACAACCTTACTAGAACAGTTTAAGTATCAATATCTCAAGCTGAAGAGGAATAAAAAGTAAATAGCAAGAATGAAAGTCTAAACTATTACAACATTCCCCACAATGCTTGAAATGTAAATATTACAACATTCACATCCACATATACATCCACAACTTTCAATGATAAAAGATATAGAAAAATAAACAAACATTTAAATCACGAGGCACAAAATTATAGTGGTTCACCTGTGTGTTCACCAACTGTTAAACAACAGCCACACAGCTTGCTACTCCACTCCTAATATCCTCACGCATGGGATATTAGCGTTCACTATGAAAATAGGTTTTTCCAGGTTCACCTAAAACCCTCACAATTGTGTCTTTCTAATGGGCTTACACAATTCAAAAAAAACCCACTCTGAGTTTTTAGATCTCCTCAGATAACCAACACTTAGAGATTGTTCTTGCTTAATCTCAAAGAAACCAAAAACATAGAATATTTACACAAATGTAAAATACCTGGATTTCTCCTTTTGTTGCAGCCTGAAAGAACCAAATTGGAGTAGAAGTTCAAATAGAAGTTTAATGTACAATACTCACTTTGAAATGGTTATAGATTCTAATTGATTTTAAATTAAATCAAGGGCTAGCTCTATTTGATTTTGATTCCAAGAAGTGGAATATCACAATTCCTCTTTCAAATCAGATTGGAATGCAGAAATAAAATCAAATATAAAAAGCTAACAAAATATCATATTAAATATGCATAATCTAGCTTAAGAAGTTTACAAAGTTTTCTCTCAGAGTGATGCCTTGATTTTACTTGAATTAGATTCTCAAACTCTGAAAATCGTGTTATATTTATAGTTGTAGAAATCACGTCTACGACTGGTCGTGAGGACACTATGACTGGTCGTAGGACGAACTGCATTTTGAAATTTTAAGCGCGATCAGATAAAACCGTTCCACGACTGGTTGTAGGCCTTGCACGACCAGTCGAGGGACCTCTACGACTAGTCGTGACCTGTCCATGACTGGTCATGAGGAACCAGGAATGGTTGCTGGAGTTTGAGTCGTAGTTACTGGACTGGTCGTGAACGAGTTGACAATGTTCACACGACCGGTCAAGCAGACTCCAGGACTGGTAGTAGCTCAACCAAAAATTTTTTAAAATTTGCAACAACTTAGGACTGGTTGTGGAATTTCTTGGACTAGTCGAGCCAGTGCTAGGACTAGTCGAACAAAGTCCAAGACTAGTCCTAGAACAAACCAAACATCTTTAAAGTAATTTAATTTGAATTATGTATTCAAAATGAGCTACCCTAAGGTCAATCTAAGGTCTTTCATACCTGAGACAAGAAGTATGAACATTGAACATTCTTTTCCTCATATGATTAGTGATCTTTTAAGTTCATGAAGCTTGAGATTTCGACACATGTTGAAGCTTGAACTTGAGATCTTTGGAACCTTGAACTTGTAGTTCTTAAGTTGTACTACACCTTGAGTCTTGAACAAGATCTCATCTTTCAATGTAGTTCTAAAAACTCTGAAGCTTACAGAAGAGAACAATGTACTTGATCTTGCATTTCTTAAAGTAGATCATTGTACTTGACTTGAAGCATTGTCCTACTTGAAGCATTGTCCTTGTGCATGAGATGCATTGCCTTGAACATATATATCATCATGCTACACAAGACACAGACTGTAGTTTTGGCACAACAAAAATTTGACAATCAAAGGAGAAAATAACCATAACACTTATATATTTGTCTACAGCTGTGAGCTCCCAAGTGATTATAAAAGAAACAAAGAGAGTTAGCTTATGTAAAGAAAAAGGGAATTCATAGTAGTCAAATACATGTATAATTAAGCGATCTCCACCAAAGTCAGAATGGACGATGTAGACGATGGACCGATTACTAACGGCCTGAGGCTTTCTTATTAGCGTCGACAGTGGTCGAGTCAAAGTAGGGAATGGTGGCGGATTAGGAAAGTAAGGAGTAAGATACTTCCCGTCGAAGGGAAGATCAGGATCATTTAGTCTCTCTCTATCCCACCACCATTTATTCCAACATTTATTATAATAATCCTCCTCATGACGTTTCAAGCCTTCTTCAATCTCTTTTAAGTAATCATTGATGGAAGGACCCAGCTAGTACTTAGTTTTATAATATGTTTCAAAATAAGAGATGACCTCGACTGAAGAAGTACCTGATGATGGTCGAGGGCCGAAAGATGCAAGTAGCGGTCGATGCTCAGTTATTTCTTAATGGTTTGAGAGGACTGACATGCCGTGGGGCTACGACTATCACCTTAGGAGGGGGACTGAGTGGGGCCCCCAAGTCTGAAATCCTCCTGGGAGCTGCTGGAGGCTCTAGAGCAGGAGCAGGAGTGGTGGAAGTTTCTGTCACAACCTCCAGGCTTGTTGGAGCAGTAGCCTCTGACATTGGGGCCTTGGACGGAGAGTAGGTGGCCAAATTTTCCTTTAACTAACTTATTCTCTTAGATGGCGGTACAATGACGGCCGAGGGGGCCACTTCTCTCTTCCTTCCCTTTGTCTTAAGCTATGAACAGGGGGAGCGAGTGATATCTTTAGAATGATTCTGTCTTAACAACCTATAGTAGTGATTCTCCACCAATATAGGAAGTTAAACACTGCTTGTGGTAAATTAGGATAGCTGGGAAGTTCGAGAGTGTTAGAGGCCTTATGGTAGGGAGAATGGAGGGATGGATAAAGATCTGCATCAAACACCAGCCGCGACTGAAAGGTGGTTGGTTGTAAGTTTTTTGAGTGAGAGGGCAATGGATGCATTGGACTAGGCCGAGTTGCCGAGTAAGCAACTGGGGGTGATATTGCTCGACTCCAACCTTGGCATTCTTGCCTTATTTGACCGAACCTCCATATTGAAGATCTCGGCCAATGAGATAACTCTCTCATGCTTGAAGCGACTGAGTTGCGGTCTCCTCATCTTCTGATGTAAAGTGGTTGGTAGGCTAGTCCAGACTGTATTCTCCATCAGAGAAAGGCATGAACATCTTATTCTTCTTTGTTTTATTCATAGAGAAAAATGCAGTTAGATAAACTTCACATGGCAGACTCTCCTGAAGGCAGTGGAGGATTCGTTCGCCATATGAAGTATAAGTCATGATGTCATGCACATAATGCTACACTAGAGAAGGGCGGAAGTACGCATAGAACCACAACTGTAGCAGCCAGAGTGGTCCTCCCACTGAGTGTAAACCCTTATGGGTGATTTCATACATCCCCCTGTACAAGTGGCCGAGCACAAAAGGTTTTGGGGCAAGCGTAAAGCCCTGGGCGAGGCTTTTGGCCAAAGCAACGTATTCTGTGGTGATCTACTGAGCATTCACGCACAATAAGTGGCGGCAGATCCAAAGAAATAAGAAGGCGGTGTAATCCTCTTCATCGATCGGGCCTTCGACCTTACGATAGACCTTCATAAAGTTGGTGTAGCCCTTGATAGTCTTGTTGGGGAAATCCTTGCCTCACCTAGATGCGAAGCTTAGATAGACGGCCATGCCAAAGGGTAGTAGCTGGGTCAAAGCCGAGATGTCGAGCACAGTCGGGCTCATCGGACCATAGCCAAAGAAAAAGGTGTTCGTTGATGTTCTCCAGAAGGATGAAGTAGCCAAAAGAAGAGTCGAGTTCGCTAGATACTCTTTAATGGAGAGTTTGATGCATTCATAGATTCCTATTCTCCTCTTACAGAGAAGACACATGATCGAACCAAGACTCCCATTCTGGGAGCAGCTTCGGCCACATCCTGAGACTCTTAAAGGTGTTGGCGACATCAGGGATCAACTCAGATTGGATCATCAGAGTTTCCCCAATCTTCTTTTTAAACAGTCTTTTCCAGTGAGAGTTTCTTTACAGTACATTGCCTTTTTGTCGAATTACTATTTTTTTAACTGGTTTCTTTCATCTTTTTAGGTAAATAAAATTCTCAACTTGATCCTCAATACCTATCAGTGATTTGCATACTAAGATTAGAAGTTCTAGTGTCTCCTTAAAAAATATGTCAAGAATGGATTGTGAATCAGAAAAGTGATATCCAACCATCCTTTTAACCAGTCAATTGGAAGAATTTATCAGTAGCTTACTCATTTGATCAAACTCCAACAATTCAAAGTTTAATTCTGTCTTATAATTATACTAAAAAAACTTTTGTTTTACAAATAGTTCTTTTACTTGAAATTTTGAAAAATTTTCAAATTTTTTACTCAAAAACTAAGAAAACACTGATTAGTTTACCTAATCCATACCCCCCAACAGAAAAGCTACATTGTCCCCAATGTAAAACTTATAAGCATGCAATGCATATGAGACAACGAAAACAAGTGGAAATGGTGGTTAGATATTACCTAAAGAAGGATGATTGAAGATTTTCCAAAGTTTCTCAACATGTAAATGGGTTAGCACGAAAACTAAAAATAAAAAAATAAAAACAAGCTATCTTAATCTTATTCTGAAAGCGATAAACCTAATTACACCTCTGTCAAACTAGGAGGTCAATCCTGATACACAGGATCAAGCAAAGGCATGGACATATTCTATGAATCAAACTTCTTAACGAATGGCTTAAGCCGATGACCGTTCACGTTGAAAATGTTGTCATTCATTGGATTCTTTATCTCGACGGCCTCATGAGGATAAACAGTAGTAACAATAAAAGGGTCAGTCCAACGAGATCGAAGCTTAATTGGAAAAAGGTGTAATCGAGAATTATACAAAAGGACCTTTTAACTTATTGTGAATGATTTTCAAAGAATGTTCTAGTCATGGAACACCTTCATTCTGTCCTTGTAAATTCTCTAATTCTCATAAGTGTCATGCCAAATTTCTTCAAGTTCATTCAACTGAAGTTTGCGCAGCGGGCCGACGTTGTCTAGATTGAAGTTCATATTTTTAATTGCCCAGTAGGCTTTATGCTCTAACTCCACATGCAAATGGCTAGGCTTTATATAGACAAATATGAAGGGAGACATTCCAATGGGGGTCTTGTAAGCTATACAGTAAGCTCATAAAGCAGTTGACGGTTTGATTAACCAATACTTGTGATTGGGGTTAACCATTTTTTTCTGAATTTGTTTGATTTCCTATTGGAAATTTCAGCTTGACCGCTTATTTATGGGTGATAGGGGGTACTGACTTTGTAAGAGATGCCATATTTCTTCATTAAGTTCATGAATAGCCTATTGCAAAAATGTGAACCTTTATCACTGATGATGGCCCGAGCTGTTTCGCACCCGGAAAGGATGTTTTCTTTTAAGAATCAAATGACCCTTTAATGATCATTGTTTTAACACGGGATTGCCTCGACCCACTTTGTAACATAGTCTACTACTAACAAGATGTAAATATTTCCAAAGGATTGGGGGAATGTTCCTATAAAATCAATGCCCCAGCAATCGAATGCTTCAATAATTAGAATGGGGTTCAATGTCATTATGTTTCGATGAGGCAATCCTCCCAATTTCTTACAACGCTCACAAGCTTTGTAAAACTCCTGAGTATCTTTAAACGTAGTAGTCCAATAAGTCGCATTACAAAAATTTGGTCGTGGTCTTTTTATCAGAAAAGGGACCACCACAAGGCTGAGAGTGATAAAATGAGATTACGCTTTGATGTTCGTTGTCAGGCACACATCTCCATAGAATTTGGTCTGCATAATATTTAAATAGGTATGGATCGTCCCAGATAAATTTGCGTACCTCGATGTAGAATTTATTCTTATCATGCGCAGTCCACTGGATCAACATGAAAATTTTGGCAACATAATTAGCAATATCAATGAACCAAGGTACTTGGGAAAGTTTAAATTATTGTTCACCAGGGAACATGTCATTTATTGGTATTGTCTCAAGAGAATCAGGTAGGTCAAGTCTAGAAAGATGGTTAGCTAGTACATTCTCTACTCCCCTCTTATCGTGTATTTCAATATCGAACTCTTAGAGTAGAAGGATCTATCTTATCAGGCGGAGCTTGGCATCCTTGTTAGAAAGAAGGTACTTCGGCGCTGCGTGATTGATGTAGATAATGATCTTGGATCTAATCAAGTAGGACCTAAATTTGTCCAAAGTGAACACTATAGTTAAGAGTTTCTTTTCCGTAATAAAGCAGTTTACTTGGGAAGAATTTAGAGTTCTACTCACATAGTGAATCACATAGGGCTTCTTATCTTTTCTTTGGCCCAATAGCATAGTCAGATGCATCACACATGATTTCAAAAGGAGCATCCCAATCGGGTGGTTACATGATTGGAGCGGTAGTCAACATGCCTTTGAGCTTAAAAAAACTCTCTAACATTCTTCACTCCACTCGAATGGGATGTCCTTTTGAAGAAGATTACATAAAGGATGAGATAGGTGACTAAAGTCCTTTATAAATTTTCTATAAAATCCTGCGTGTCCTAAAAAGGATCGTACATCACGTATGTTCTTGGGCATAGGTAAGTTAAATATCAAGTCAATTTTAGCCTTATTACCTCAATTCCCTTAGACAAAATTACATGTCCAAGAATTATTACCTTGGGAACCATTAAATAGCATTTTTCTCAGTTCAGAACCAAATTCTTCTCCTCACATCTCTTCAGCACACATTTAAGATTATCTAGACACTCATTAAAGGATGGACCAAAGATAGAGAAGTCGTCTATGAAGACCTCTAAATACCGCCCCACCATGTCTAAAAATATGCTCGACATGCATCGCTGAAAAGTGGTAGGGGCGTTACATATCCGAATAACATCCTTCGATAAGCAAAAGTGCCAAAGGCACATGTGAACGTTGTTTCCTATTGATCTTCAAGGGCTATTTCTATTTGGTTGTAGCCCGAATACCCATCGAGGAAGCAGTAGTAAGTGTGACCATCTACCCTTTTCAAAATTTGATCAATGAAGGGCAAAGGAAAGTGGTCCTTCCTTATGATAGCATTCAACTTCATGTAGTCGATACACATTCTCCAACCAATAGTTACTCTAGTTGGTATGAGTTCATTGTCAGCATTGGCTACGATGATGATTCCGCACTTCTTGGGAACCACCTGATTTGGATTCACCCATTGATTGTCAGATATATGGTATATGATACTCACATTCAATAACTCAGCCTTAACCACTTCTTTCATATTTGGATTTAACAGATGTTGTGGTTGTCGGGGAGGTCTTCGCATTGTCCTCGAGGTGAATGCAGTGAATACAAATCAAAGGATCAATTCCCACAAGGTCCACAATCAACCATCTAAGGGCTCCTTTATGCTCTTAAAGAGTAGTAATAAGCATACTCTCTTGATCTTTCAAAAGGTGGGAAGAAATTAACACCGGGAATGTTTCGTCTTGACCTAAATAAATGTATTGAAGATCAGAGGGCAAAGGTTTTAGGTCAAGCTTCGGTGCCTTGACACTAGACGGTAGAAGTATTATATCGGTTTGGGGCAAAGTCTCAAATTGTAGCCTCCACCAGTTAATTTCATGTTTCGGCATCACATCAAGCAAGGCATCCATCTCCCTAATTATATCATCATCTAAATCAGGGGAGTGGGCCAAGCACATCTCTAGAGGGTTAGAGTATAGAGTCAAAAGTGTTATATCTTCCATGAATGAATCAATCATGTTAATGTCGTGGGTATCATCAACATCCTTTGATTGTTTGTTCATATTGAAAAAAATTGTCACGCCCCAGACTCGGTAACCAGACTCACAAGGAACCCGATAGCCGGTTCTAGTCACAATAGCCTTCGTAGTACCCCATTCTCGGCTCCTGAGGCAGATTCCGATCCTAGGATCCTACAAGGAGGTTTCCATAACCGTATATTCATTCCAATGCGGGCATACCCATGATCACAGCAAGTAAATCTTGAAAATAACAAAGGGTACATTACAAAATCTACTACAAATTTGAACTTTTCAAATACATAGCTGAAAGGAAATACATCTGATGACAAAAGAAGAAGGAAGAAGATCTATAACCTGGGGTCCTCAGCTCAACTCCTATCTAAGTTCTGCCGCTACGACGCTGACCTAGGATCTCCTGCATGCATCAATCGTGTATAAGCTTATAGAAACTTAGAGGGTGGTAGAAGTGTGTAACAACGGTGCACAGAAGAATAATAGGAGATACAGAAAGGGAAATATGATCAATGTCAATATCACTAGCCTTACCGAGGCTTGTCATGAATATAATGCAATGAGTACTGGGCGTCATACCAAGGCGATACATAAAGGGCTTATATAGCCAATGCAAATGAGATGTGAAGTGATGTCAGGCCTCATATCTAATCCACAATTAGTACAGTTCCATCATAAGGAATCTACCGGGGTCTAGTATACTACAAGATGACCGCCGCTTTAGAGACCCGCACAGTTAAACGAGCGTGTAAGACCTCACTACTCGCCCGTGGATAGCCAATCACCAGTGAGGCTCGACGGTAGCAGACCCATTCATGAACTAGTCAAACTCAGCCTAGCAATGCCCTCCCTCACAGGCGGATAAGGCCACACCCCATCCCAACCGACTACACGATAGTGGGAGTCGCGGCCTAACGGTGTAAGGCCCCGTGCGCTCATAGTTTCCACTCGATCACGGCGTTGGGGGAGATCCTTGATACCATGTAAGTTTTAGAAATTTTACCCATGGGCATCTTATGCACCCTATATGCTCAAGTAACATTTCTGGTGTCCACATATGGCCATCTACGAATATCCCTATGGAGGCAGGGCCCTGATGAAGCAAGGGCAACAATATCCATGTGATGCGATGTCAGATGCATGAGTCACGCATACTAATCTTGCACTAGCTCCAAGCACACAATGTGTACAAGAGGGGAAACTCCATCCCTCTATCATGTCAACCTAATGACCACACACATAAATGCAATCCAATCACTTAATGATGCATATGGGTCATGAGGGTGTGCCATACAGCGATGATGACTTAGAACATACTCCTTCCCAAGAGGGAATCAAGTCTAGGTACTTAGACAATTAAATCTTAGGAACAAACCTCTAGTGGGGGCCCAATACTTTGGGGTAGCCCACAAAGCTAAGGAGGACAATAAATATGCCTAATGGAATAAGCGGTCCTAAAGAGGGTCTATGGTGGGCCTTAAACCACCCATAGCAACCCATGGGCCTACCATTAGGGCCACCAAGGAGGACATCCAACCTCAACTGGGTCCCAAAAGGTAGCCCACCACTACTCGAATATGAAACAAGGCCTAGGGCCTAAGGCAATCCATGGCCTAGTGGGCTATACTCAAAACCCAACTCAAAGTCAATATGGTGGGCCCTCAAGCAAGGTTTGAGACCGACCATAAAGGTCACAAATCCACATATTGTGGTGGGCCTAGCGGGCAGCCCAATAATCCAACCATACGGGCAATTTTTATGCTTTATCTAAGTGAGTTGGGCCTCACTACTTGGCCCAAGTACAAGGTTATTTTGGTAGGCAACCAAGGGCCCAACTATTTACACATTGTGGCCCACAAACCTATCACAATAAGTGGTGAGATACAGGCCCAAAGGTCAAGGGGCCTAACTAGAAGATTCTAAAATAAATGGGCCTACAAGGTCCAACCAAAACTATGGATATAGATCCAATAAAACCCAATTGGGGTGGGCCTCAAATTGCACTAATTAAGTCCAAAGGCATATTAGGAAATCACAAGATTATGTGCATAAACCTCCTTAAATCTGGTGGGCCCTGCTGCCCCAAAACATGCCGTTAAGGGAAGCCAGTTTGGGCCTATTGCTGAATTTCGAGCCCACCTGTTCTTGGGCTTGTTAGAGTCCAGAAATAATATATATATACTAAGTATTTTGCTCACAGGTGACCCACACACATTTCCATGGGTCCCACCAAGTAAAATTAATGAAGATACACATAAATTAGGTGGGCCATGTTGTTGGACTAGACATCCAGCAGCAGCCCAATGGGCCTGGGCGTCCCAAGGTGGACGGTCCTATGGGCTTGGGCGGTCAGCCCAAAACACATCAAAGTGGGTCCCAAAAATGGGCAAATCCTCAGGGAGGTGGACCACGTCCCACGTGGACCACAAATAGATGGATGACAAGGATACACAACACATCAAGGTGGGCCCACAAGCAGGGTGGACGGCCAACCATGGCTGGACGTCCCAGCCTAGGCGTCCCAGCCTGGTGGGCCGGTCCAGCCCACACCACAAATTTTATAGGGGTCCGTTGACCCCGAAACTTGGTAGGTGGGTCCTACCATGGGTGGTTCATCTCTCTGTAAATTTTTAGAATAATAGAAGTATTTTATTTAATTTAAAGAAAACAGACTGTCCAGAAAATTTGTTTAGTGCAGATTTTTGACAGGCCCTGATCTGAGCTTCCAATGGTGTGGATTAATGGCCTCTAAAAATTGGAAAAAAATAGTTTTTGTATCCCCTCATATGTGTACTACAAATTGGGGTCCACGGATGTAGCCTACCAATGGAAAAATTATTTTATATTTAAGGAATTCCACATTGATATGTTGCTGGAATAGTTCATAATTTACAGACTAACCACCTCACTTGGGCCACACCTTTGGGACCTCAATCAAGGTCAGGTGGGGCTAAAATTTGGGGGACATTTAGGTGGGGTCCCCACCTTCAAGAAGCATATATTAAATGGGACCAAACACCCCACCAATCATCCCAAAAACTGAGCTCAAGACAGCCCAAAAATCAGTCTAAATAGTTTCTGGATAGCAACATAATACTGAAATAAAATAACTATAATCACTATAAAAAGAGGAAATCAGTCCATGAAAATTATGGTATGAACCACCCTAGTGGGCCCCACAAACATCTAGACTATTCCCACCAATAAATACCATTTGCATGTACCCTTTTTGGGTACATTCAGGGCCCCAACGTCTAAGGGTGGATTATCAAGGATGTCCTCCCTCTTTGGACGCTACAAGGTGGGCCACACACATCTTGATTTTAGAGATATAAACAAGGAAAATAAAAGAATCCGGCTACAAGGGAAAGAGCTCCACCACCTTGAGGCCCTTCCCTTTATCACACAATCACAATCATTCACCATATCATGATTAACATGGTTCCACATGAGCATAACTTATCCTACTCAAGATTTATGGTGGAGATACCATCTCCACTAAGGATCAAGGGTCTAGATGACCCAAGGATCCTTGATCAAAGAAAGAAAACCATGTAGGGGTTCATGGAGAATGGCCCCTTGCATGGATCATGCATGCATAAAGGATGGGCTATAAGCCTCATCCATGAATACATGGGGGCCACCACCATCATTTGATGGACCCCACAAGCTTCAAAATGAAAGAAATTGAAAGAACATCTATGGAATCAAAGAAATCAGATATTTCTATCTAAGGAACACCTACCTTAAGATCTATCTTCATTCCTACACCACAATGATCCTCTAGCTCCAAGGAAAAGCTTTCTATGGTGAAGATGAGTTAGGAATGGTTAGATTGGAGGGGATTAAAGAGAAGGAGGGCTGGAGAAAGGGAGAGGGTGGGGACGGTTTGGGCTTTAGCAAGGAGAAGAGAAGGAGAAAATGAGAGAGAAATGAGATTATTAGGGAGATATAGCCAAGAGGAATGATTAGTTTCTCTAAAAGAGGCTAGCAATGATGGTCTAGAGAAGATAAAAGCAATCATAGTCATGGGAGAAGCAACCCATGCCAAGTTTAGGGAGGCTATAGGGTAGCCTTTTTAAAAGCTATGTATAGGATGATGTCATCAATCATGAAAAAATGTGCAATGCTAGGGTGGGTCCCATCAAATCACACATCAACAACTTAAAATGAGTGTGGCTCACAACTCATGATCTACAACTCAGATTGTCGCACGAGACGCCGCAATGGAACCGCGGTGACGATGCAGTCACTATGGTACTAAATTCGGGTCAATTTGAGTCGGGTCTACGTGACCGGACTTGAGGATGACCACAAACACTAATCAAATGTCGTGGGTCACCGAGATTCGACTGGTAGGACCACGAGACCTAGAGGAACGAAATGCACACACTCAGGTAGGGTCTTACAAAAATATTGAGCTCCAATGTCATGTTCCCAATAGATAAATTTATCACTCAATTCCTACAATATATAATAGCATTTGATGTTACTAGGAATGGGTGACCAAGAATGACAGGAATTTGAGTGCTCACGTCTATGATAGGTTGAGTATCCAAAATGATAAAATCCACTAGATAGTAGAATTTATCGACTTGGACCTATACGTCCTCAATTATTCCTCTCGGTATACAAACTGAACGATCAGCAAGTTGCAGTGTGGTTCGGGTGGGTTTTAATTCACCTAGACCCAACTATTCGTAGATCGAGTAAGGGATGAAATTAACACTTACCCCCAAGTTAAGGAGTGCATGTTCAATCTGGTGATTCCCAATTACACAAGTGATGGTTGGTTTACCGAGATCCTTGTATTTTTGTGGCATATCTTACTTGAGGATGGCACTCACTTTTTTTGTCAAAAAGATTTTCTTTTGTATATTTTGTTGCCTTTTGGTTGTGCATAGAACTTTTAAGAACTTGGCATATGAAGGGATTTGTTTAACAACATCTAATACAGGAATATTGACTTTCACCTATTTAAGCACATCTAAAATATCTTGGGAATTAGACAAAGGTTTTGGTGCAATCAAATGCTGGGGAAATGACATGATCGGCTTATTTTGGGAGTCTAGTTCTATCTCATGTGGGATGTCGCTAAGTTTATCATCCTTCTTAGATTCTTCTGAGTCTTTTGGCTTCTCAGTAGCCTTTGTTGGGATGGTTTTATCAATTTCCTTTCCACTTCTAAGAGTTGTGATGGATTTGACTTGTTCCACATGTTGATTAAAAGAGCTCGGGTTACTGATTTCACATTGTGGCTTCGGATTGGGGAGAGGCTAGGCCGAAAAAGTCCCTTTCTCCCCAATCACTAAGTGTGACTCAATCCTTTGTATGGCCTTAGTAAGGTCTTAGAATGCTTGTACTACTTGTAATGTGCATTGATTGAAGAGCTTATTAGCTTTGGATGTGTTTTAGAACTAGATCCTCTCGAGGTTTCCTTTAATTTAGAAGTTGAGTAAGGGCCTCTTGAGGATTGGCCGTTTGTCCGTTCCTCCAACTGAAGTTTCGATGGTTCCTCGAATTGGAATTATAAGTATTTGAAGTGGGTCCATTGAATGGTCATTGGTAGTTGCTTATTGCGTTTGATTGCTCATTCAACAACTCTTGAAACACAGGAATTATAGGACAATCATGTGTTAGATGTATGTTACTGGCACAAATACCGCAAGTAACTTCCCCAACTTCCTTTGGTTTGACCATTTCCACCTTCTTAAGTTTCATGGCCTCGACTTTCCTTATGAGATTGACCACCCTTGCACTCATGTCATCTTCTTCTTTTAAGACATACATTCCTCCCATTTCTTTTGATTGAGTAGGCTTGGAAGTGGTGGGTCTTAGGGAGGTGTCCCATGATTGTGCACTCTGCTGCAAGTGAATCAAGTTAATCACATGTATCATCGGTCTCCTTATTTATGAATTCATTGTTTCACATCATCTTTACAAATTGGCGCATAGGCGATGTTAGTCCGTTATAAAAATAAAAATAAAAAGCTTATTGTCCACCAAATTTCATAGGCATGATATGGACATGTATTGTGAGATCCTTGAACCTTTCCCAGCATTGGAAAAAGGTTTCTACCTCTTTTTAGGAAAAGTTCATGACTACCTTCCTTAAAGTATTTGTTTTATGAAATGAGAAGAACTTTTTAAGAAATTCACCGGGTCATCTCAGCCCATGTGCCAATAGATCGTAGTTTTAAGGAGTGCAACCATGACTTAGCCTTCTCCTCCAATGAGAAGGGGAACAATTTCAGTCTTACTGTGTCTTTGGACACGTTTGGAAAGTGCAATGTAGCGACTATCTCATCAAATTCTTTATTGTGCAAGTATGGACTTTAAGAATCTAGTCCATGAAATTTAGGAAGGAGTTAAATCACTTTGGGTTTAAAATCCATACTTCCTGCATTGAGTGGAAACATCATGCAGGAAGGTATATTCACTCCCGCCAGTTGTAAGTAATCTCGTAAAGTTTGAGGTGGGGGAGTATGATGCACATTATTCTCATCTTGAACTTCCTCAATTAAATGTTGAGGTTGATTTGTAACCATTACTTCAATTAACTCAGAGGAACTTAAGTGGTGTTAATCCAGTGATGGATAGGCAACCCTTTGACTAATCCTCCTTCACTTAAGAGACGTTGAGTGTTGTAACCAACCCACTTGAGTATGAAACACTTACAACCTTCAAATTCTAAATAACTGAAACCTAAGTAAAGAAAAAAAGAAAAAAAAAGAAAAAAATTGGAAATAAATTACTGGATTGGAGTTGATATGTTAGATTTCTACCAAATAAAACACAAGGTTAGTTTCTAAAATAAATTCAAAAATCCTAACAACAAAAGTTAAACATAATCCTAATCCAATTCTAATACTAATCAATCTCAGAAAAACGTAACTGAAGTTCCTCAACAACGGCGCCAAAAACTTGTTGACAACCCCAAGTGCAGGGTTACACTATAGTTATAACTCGATGAGATCGAGGTCGAATCCACAGGGACTTGCCTTGTACGTATTCTAAAAATAATTAGTACTAGAATAAGATCTAAACTAGAATCTGGAATAAGAGAGAGATTAATTGTGAAAGAATTATCAATAAAAAGGAAATTAGAGTGCCAAAGATCGACTTGTAGCTATTAAGATGCCACCTCACTTGATTCATTAAACACAAATGGAACCGAATTCCCATCCTATCCAGTTGGATGATAGAGCAATTAAACCATAAAATGAACTTGCCACTGAATTCGTTCCCACATGAAGTATCAATGTGATGATTATAGGGAATTCAACCATCCACTATGCCTAGCAAACAATGGTGAATCACAAATTTTACAAATCACACAATTATAAAATAAGTAAGAAAGTATTAAGAGCCTTCCAAGCATCTACTGTAATTGGAGTCACAATAAACCATGGAAAAACTAAAAATATTCCTTAATTCAAAATAAGAATCAATAGAAGTTCAATATAAATGTGAATCAAAGAAAGATAAACATCTAAACAAATTACAAGCTTCACCTATTAGCCCTAGCTAAGAGATTAGCCAACCAAAGACATGATTAAAAGTAAAACTCTTAAATAAAACATAAAAACTAACTAGAAAAGGAAGAATGGGGAAGAAGAAAGTATTCATTGAAGTTCTCCAACACCTTAACCCAGTCTTCCGACCTTAATTCATGTTTAGAACTCCTTGAAGAACCCAAAAATATAGGCTTTGTTTAGCCGACTTTGGAAATCACTTCAAATTTACGCACTTTGTGTAACACCTTCGACGTTATCGAAAAACTTTCAATGTCATCGAAGGTAGGATCCCGGTTTGAATCAAATTCAGAAGTCGCGCCCTTTCGTACTACGTAAGTCTTCGATGCCAATGAACATACCTTCGATGTCATCGAAAGGAATTCGATTAATTGAAAAATTGTTCAGAATGTTCCAACGAGTTACTCTAAAAATCTTCAGAATTCTTGATGTCATCAAACTGACTTCGATGTCATCGAACAAGTTTTCGATCAATTGAACGGGTCTTCGATACCATTGAAAAAATGCACCCAATTAATCCAACAAGAAATTCCGTAAATCCTTCAAATTCTCGATCTCATCAACTGGGTTTCGATGTCATTGAAGGGGTCTTCGATCACTCGAACATGTATTCGATGTCATCGACAAATGTGCCCATTTATTCCAGCAACCATACTAGAATTTCACTTAAATCTCGATGCAATCAAACTGCCTTCGATGTCATCGAACACTTACTTCAATGTCATCGACAATGAAATTTAGCTTTTTTGAATTTGCACTTTCAATTTCCTTCCTCCTCCACTTAGTCTTCTTGAATCTTGGGCCCTTGTAGTCTTTAATCTTGGTTTCCTAAGATCCATCTCTTGCCTTGGTGATTTTCGAACATCAAATCCATGCTTTTAATTTCTTTTCAATGAAAGCTCTAGACTCACCTTACAATACAAATATGCATCAAGTATACCAATTAAGCATTATCATGTTTATAAAACTAAGATGTAAACAGGGGAAAATATGCAATATTTGACACTCAACATGTTGCTTATTCTCTAATTGAATTTGAATCTTACTTGAGAAAAGGAATCGAATAAGCTATAAATAAAATAAGAATTACCACATAAATAACTTGGAAAGGACTAGAGTTTCTCTCTTTGCTTGAGGAAGAATTATCTCACTTTTTTGTATCTAAGATAATGAGAGAATATCACTATTTATAGACAAAGGATTTGGTTATTCGGTCAGCCTAAGAATAGCTTTGGCTAACCGAATTTCAACAATACCATTCCAACAACTATCAAATTTTATGGGATTTGATTTTATAAAAAATTTGGCTAGTTCGAGCAAACATTCAGCTTGCCAAATACGGGGTTTGGCTAGCTGAATTTCTCAAAAATTCAAAAATATACATTACTGGAAACTTTACCCAGGTCACCCTCGGGCAGACCCAGCTAAGTTCGGCTGGTCGAACCCAGGGTCGGGCTGGCTGAACTTGCAATATTTTTCCATTTTAAGTTGTTGAAAACTTGACCTAGGATGCTGTCGGGCTGACCCGAGCTGAATTCGGCTAGCCGAACCTAAGATTGGGCTAGCCGAACATCCTCAATTTTAGATGAAAAAGTTATATATTTTAAAGTTATGAAAGCCATGATCAAGTACTCTATCCTATGGTCTTTTCTAAGGTCAATTTACTTAAAGGTTGGCATACAGTTGATCTTTCACTTGAAACCTTTCCAAAACCTTCTTTACTTGATATGTTGAGTCGCACTCTTGAAGTATCATAGAGGACTAAGTGTGTTGAAGATCTAACCCATATTTTTTAAAAGAAATTTGGCAAGTATATATGTGCTTAGAAAATTAGCACTTACACAAACCAACCTCAGTTAGGACCGAAAAGTCTGTTATTTTTATTAATGGAGTTTGTGATTTTTCTATTCTTGACTCTCTCTCTCTCTCTCTCTCTCTCTCTCTCTCTCTCTCTCTCTCTCTCTCTCTCTCTCTCCTTTGCACTTGGTTTTCATAGATCTTTAGTACTTGAATTCTTCAATATTGACCTCCATAAAACCAATACTTCACTTGGTCATTCTTCGAACATTTAATCTTCACTTTGATCATTCTTTTTACCGTAGTTCTTCAAATCACCTCGCATAGCAAAACACACGTAATTAGATCAATTAAACACACTTATGCATATAAAATCATTGTGAAATAAGGGGGAAATATACAATATTTCACACTCAAAACTTATAAAGGAAAATTCTGAATCGACTTAAAATTTACATAGTGTCGCGAACCGTCGATCAATCAATCAAGCTATCGATCAACAATTCTTAAAAATGTCTAGCAATTGAATTCAGATATTTATTACACAGCCGATCGATTGACCCCTAGACTTTGATCAATCAAACATTGTACAAAGTGTCCAGTGAGTTTCAACCATAATTCAATTAATTTTTATCTCTTCCACTCATCGATCGAGATGCATCGAAGATTCCTCGATTGATAGAGATGCATCAAAGATTCCTTGATCGATCGAGCATCTATTTTGATCGCTTGAACGCTACTGTTTCTTCAAATATTTTTCATATTAAACTTTGGTAACTTTCCTCAGTCTTAATACTTAGTTTTCAAGATTCATTGGGTTTTCATATCTTCAACTTTATCTTCCAATTCCTCAATTCTTCAGCTCGATTTACTCTGGACCTTAATTCAACACTTTAAGCTTAGTTTTGAGTTAGACTTCCAAATCGGCCCGCATGTAGAAATTATAGATAATTAAGTCCATTTATCACTTGAATGCAAGGGAAAACAATGCCTAAACAGGGTCAGATATGCAATATTTAAGCTTGGTTAGTGTGTCGATGTGAGTTTCTGTGGGTTGGAGTGGGGTTTAAGTGGGTCCAGAGTCTTCATAATCTCATGTTACATCTTCTTAAGAAGATATTAACCTAATCTAAGCTTGGCGAAGGAGTTTGACGTGCGATCAAAGAGGTTGCATTGTAGGTCAGAATTGGTTACTGTATGTCTAAGTGGTTCAGTGTGGGTCAGTATGGGGTCAGAGCGGGTTAAGAGTCTTCATAACCAAACATAATGTCTTCTCAAGTGGATATCGACCCATTCTAAGTTTGGTGGAGTTTGACGCGCGTTCGAAGGGGCTGTAATGAAGTTAGAGTGGGTTAGAGAGGGTTTGTGTGGGTCGATGTGAGGTTTGAGTGGGTCTAGAGTCATCATACCCATATGTAACATATTCTTAAGTGGGTACGCACTCATTCTCAATCTGGTGAATGAGTTTGAAGTGTGTTCGACAAGGTTACAATGCAAGTCATGTCAATATGGGTCAGTGTGGGTCGGTGTGTGGTTTAAGTGTGTCCGGAGTTTTCGTAACCTAATGTAACATCTTTTCAAGTGGTTACAACCCATTTGAAGTTTGGCGAAGAAGTTCGACGTGCGTTTAAAGGGGCTAAAGTATAGGTCGGAGTTTATCGGTGTTAGTTGGAGTGGGTCGGTGTGGGGTTTAAGTGGGTTAAAGGTCTTCGTAACCTCATGTAATGTCTTCTCAAGAAGATATTGACCATCTAAGCTTGCTAAAGGAGTTCGACGTGTAATCAAAGGGGTTTTAGTGTAGGTCAGAGTTGGTCGGTGTGAGTCAATGTGGGTCAGTGTGGGTCTGTGAGGGGTCATAACGGGTTTGGAGTCTTCATAACCAAATATAATGTCTTCTCAAGTAGATATCGACCTATTCTAAGTTCGGTGAAATATTTTGACATACGTTTAAAGGGGTTATCGTGCTGGTCGAAGTTAGTCATTGTGGGTTAGAGTGGGTCATTGTGGGGTCAGTGCGGGTTTGAAGTCTTTGTAACCAAACATAACGTCTTCTGGAGAGGATATCAACCCATTCTAAGTTTGGTGAAGGAGTTCAAGGTGCATTTGAAGGGGCTGCATTACATATCGACGTCAGATGGAGTAGGTCGGTGTCGGTAAGTGTGGGTTTGAGTGGGTATGGAGTTATCATACCTAAATGTAATATCTTGGCAAGTGAATATCGACCCATTCTCAATCAGTGAACGAGTTTGAGGTGTGTTTGATGGGGCTGCAGTGCAATCAATGTGGGACGGCGTGGGTCAGTGTAGCGTCTGAGTGTGTTCAAAGTCTTCATAACCTAATATAACATCTTTTTAAGTGGGCACGCACCCATTTAAAGTTTGGTGAAGGAGTTCAATGTGCATTTTAGGGGGTTGCATTGCAGGTCAGAGTTCATTAATGTTGGTTGGCGTGGGTCAGTGTGGGTTGGAGTGGGGTTTTAAGTTGGTCTGTAGTCTTCATAACCTCATGTAACGTCTTCTTAAGAAGATATTAATCCATTATAAGCTTGGTGAAAGAGTTCAATGTGCGATGGAAGGGGCTGCAGTGCAGGTCAAAGTTGGTCGATGTGGCTTAATGCGTGGTCAAAGATGGTTCAGAGTCTTCATAACCAAACATAAAATCTTCTCAAGTGGATATCGATCTAATTTAAGCTTAATGAAAGACTTCAACGTGCATTCAAAGGAATTACAGTGTAAGGTGAGTTGGTCGGTGTGGGTTAGTGTGGATCGATGTGAGTTTAAAGTGGGTTTGGAGTCTTCATAACCAAACATAATATCTTTTCAAGAGGATATCGACCCATTCTAAATTCGCTGAAGGAGTTCGACGTGCTTTTGAAGGGGATGTAGTACATGTGAAGTGGGTTGGAGCAGGTTAGTGTGGGTCGATGTGGGGTTTAAGTGGGTTTGGAGTCATCATACCCTAATGTAACATCTTTTCAAGTAGATATCGACCCATTCTCAATCCGGTGAATGAGTTCAACGTGAGTTAATGGGGCTACAGTGCAAGTCGGGTCAATGTGGGTTGGTGTGGGGTCTAAATGTGTCTGGACTCTTTGTGACGTAAGTATGAAGGAATGAATACTGACAAGTTTTTTAAACCATACGTGTACAAGCATCTTACAATGTAGTGCAATTGTAGGAGAATGATTCACTAAGTACTAGGCCATGTTAATGCCTTTTACTTAAAAACATCAATCGAGCCTAGGCAAACTTAGTATGCTCGTAACACAATTCATAAGCGTATGATTCATATGTTCAATCACTCTATTCTGTTGTGGAGTAGCAGGGACCATGTAGTATCTCTCAATATCATGCTTACTGTAAAAATTCTTAATTTCTTTCCTCTATTATTGGTTCTTAGACGCTTAATTTTAGTTCCCTTCTAGTTTCTAACTAATGCTATAAACTTAATGAAATTAGTATAAGCATCATTTTTTCCTTTGAGCATGTAAACTCATACATTTATAGATAAAAGAAATAAAATAATTAAAACCTTCTACGGATTTGAGAAGAGCTTTCCAAATATAAGAATAAATTAGATTTAAAACATCATGACTTATAGCATTGAATGATGGAAAAAGAGCTCTATAGAGTTTTTCAAAGAGGCAAGATTAACAACAATTTTGGTCAAGAAGTACCTTTAGTCTTTGCTTATATGATCCAACCATCTATTTCAAGTTGTACTAGAGTAACACAAAATTAGCAATAATAACATCACAAACCATAGTATCTGTAATCAATTGATGTAGTTCACGTATTATCTCTCATCTTTATCAAAAAAAAATTAGTCACAAAAAATTATTCCGCAAGTTCAATACGTGTCATACACCTGAAACTATTCATGTTAGACCATCAAACATAGTAATTCTAACATCTCTAAACCCCACAATTGTATACGTGCTATTATCTCCTATGTAAACTATGTCGCCATCACATAACTAATATGTTAAAATGACCCATATGTGGTTCATATAAAACAAGTTTCTAACTCCAAAATCCATTGATGGTACAAAAGCTCATATAGAATCATATACAACATCACTTTCTCATCCTCGAATGAATGACCTTTCTCAATAAGTTTTCTTAAAAACCATTTGAATTTAATGCCTGATCATGTGAATTATTTTTGAAAATTTCCCGATTTTATAATTTTTACATAAGTGGTCATTCTTTCTACAATTTCACCACTTTCATGTTTTGTGACTTGGATATAGTCTAAATTCTCCCATTGATACCTCACTTAGAAAATATTTCTCCGACCGTCATAGCATATGAGAAGATTCCTAGAGTATTTTTTTAACAAATTCTTTAATAGAAAAATAGACACTGATCAAACCCAAGGGTTGACAACCTCAAGTGTAAGGCTGTGATGCAGTAATACTTGGTGAGACCAAGGTCGAATCCACAGGGAATGGAGAACACAACCTAGAACTAATCTAAAGGCAACAATTTGTCTAGATTTTTAATCCAACGAGGTAAAAAGGGTTTTAATGCAAATAATAATTAAAAAAAAACATCTAAGGATCTAGGAATCCACATATAGCAATCATAATATCTTATTTATTAATTCAACCCTTATAACTCAATTAAATCAAAGTCCTATTATATCCAATCAGTGAATAATTCTATTAAACCAATCATCAACACCAATAAGATATAATTTCAATTGAAGGCTTCTCTCATAAAGCATCTGGACATCAATCACAGGGAATCAAGAGCATCAAAAGCACTCTTAGGCGACAATAAATCAATCAAATAATTCAGGCTAAGAAATTATTAAATTAAATTATTCATTGTACCTATGGTGTGCAAAAAAAATAAAAAATAAACAACTCAAAGACTTTAAAGTAAAATCTAAATCATCTCAATTTACTATCATCATTCAAATCATTGTTATTGAATCAAATAAATTAATTATTGTAATTAACTACAAGCTTCATCCCTAAACCTTATCTAAGAGATTATCCTAATATAACTAATATCCTATAACCAAAAAAATAAAAAATAAATAAAAAAAAATAAAAGACAAAATAGAACTGAAGGTTGGAAAATGAAGAACGGTTCCGTAAAAGCTCCACCACCCCTAGGTCTCTCTTCCAAGTCCTAATTCGTATCTAAAAAATTATAAAACACCCCTTTAAATAGACTTGATTCACACCTACTTCGAACTGACTTAAAAAATTTACACATTGTTATGGTTCGGTCGCATCGACTATAGCCTTCGGTCACACCGAACATCACTTTGGTCGCACCGACTATAACCTTCGGTCACACCGAACATCACTTCGGTCCCATCGACTGTGTCTCTTGTTTGCAGCCAAATTTTTTAAAATTATGTCTAAAGTCTTTATGTCCCTCAGGTCGCACTGAACCGTCCTTCGGTGGCATTGAATGTTACTTCGATTGCACCTAAGTATAAAGCTAAATTAAGTCCGAAAATCACAGTTCCTTGCTGGACTGTTTTTGACACTTTCAGTCGGACCAAACCAACCTCAGGTGGCACCGAATAGTTTGTTATTTTTGTTATTAGACTGTGTGATTTTTTTCAGTCTTTTCTCCATCCTTTATAATTAGTTTTCTTGGATCTTAGGCACTTGAATTCTTTAATATTATCCTTCAAATAACCAATTATTCATTGCCTTCGAGCTTGCTTTCTTTTTTAGTTTTATATCATTCATTTAAACATGTATTCATCTTTGAATCCAAAACCACCTCATATGTAGAAAACATATCTTATTAGATTGATTAAGCATTTAAATACAAGGAAAGCTAATACAATTGAGAGGATAAATATTCAATATTTAGCCATTATCATACATGCTGACTCTATATTGAGATCTAGATCATTATTGACATTAGTAATCAAACCATCCCATAAATCTAACATCGAATAGAGAGTAGAAGTACAGCATTTTCTTCGTTGTTAATATTCACCTCAACCACTACCAATCTACTAATCAAGATATTAAACCCATTCAAGTGTTCTTGTAAAGCGGACCCTATTTTCATCTTCAAGCTTTACAATTGCAGTTGAAGAAAAAGCATGTTTCACATTAATTTTCCTTCATATAGATTTTGTAATTTGTCATAAAAACCTTTAGTAGTTGTTTGATAAGATACATTAAATAAAATCGAATTATCCAGTGCAAGAAGAAGATCCACCATGTCTAACTAATTTTCTCCATAATCTCATCTTTTTTATTTGTATGTTTGTTTTCTTTTTTTCAATTACAATTTCACAACCTTTCTTCACCAATATCACATTCACCTTTAATTTCTACAATGCATAATTGCATCCAATGAACTTTAACACATTAACTATGGTAGAAATCAATCTATCCATATGAAAGAAATCACAACAAGAACATTAATACTGATCTTGTCCTAAAAGGCTTCTTGACCTTCGACTTTAATACCAATTGTTTTGGAAAAACACCCTCACATACTCAATGTAAGCAAAACAAAACCACAAAAGGAAAATTGTCAGACGAAAACCCAAAAGTCAGATAAAAAGAGCAAGAGATATAAAGATTTCTATGGTTCAACGATATGCTTATGTTTATTGGGCAGTAACATTAAACTTTCTTATTCATTAAAATAAGAGAAAACAAATGTATAAGGCTTACCTCTCTCCAACTCTTCTATTGAATAAGGAATCTCTCACTAAGGGTTCATTTGGATGTTTGTAAATCCTTAAGTTGTAAAGAGACTACAAGTAATCGAATTGCAGGGGTTGTTTGAATACCTGCATTTGCCTGTAAAGCCTGCATTTGCTTATAAAGGCTTTACAAGTTATAAACACATTACAACTTTTAGCTATAATCTAAAACTTGGCAATTTCAAATTACAAGTAAAGTCTTTACAGTTAAAAAGATGGTATGCACAATAAAGTACAACGATGGATACACAATTGTGATATGCAGTGTCCACTATAATATGTAAGATACATCAATCTATACATCATGTGCTTCCTTTTATGCTTTCATATGGCCCCAAAAACAACTTGATTGATCATCAAATGGGCCACATGAGAGGGAAGAATGCAACGTCTACCATTAAAAACTTTCATATTGCATTTTGGATCCACTACATTGGATAGAGGACATCCAATCCATCCAGTGCATGCATGTTTTGATGCTCTCCTAGGACGAAAAAAAAATGAGTCTTCTTTATATGATTGACTTATTTGGTGGAATTTACCACCCCATTCTTTGTGGTGTGAATATTTACTTTATACATTGAAAATACTTTACAAGTTAGCCAAAGACATAATTTGTTTACCTATAAATAGATTACCAATTAAAAGTGAAATAAAGTAGCATGTAAACGGTTTATATTCGAAACTCTTAGCAAATCTTTTCATATGTAAAGTATTTACAACTTAAAACTTTACATCCATCCAAATGATTCATAAGAAGACCACTCTCTTTACATGTATTTAAAGGCAACATACCAATGAACAAAGTAAGTTTCCAAAGCCAAGAGAAACTAAGATTAACCATGCATGCCAAACAAAACAAGGGCATGTTTGAAACATGGGATTAGGTGGTATGAAATTGCAATTGGTCCCATGTAAATTACATCCAACATTTAAAAATCATGGAAAGAATTAGATTAACTGAAGTATCATATCATCCGGTCCTAGCATAAGATGCTGCGTAATTTTTGGTGACCAAAATCCACTATATCAATGGGACCCACATTGATGGGCGAGTTTTATCCACGTCATCCATCCACCCTTTACACATGACAATCAACTAGCATGTGCATACAGGTGACCAGCGTCAATCTTGAAATCTGGTCATTGATTACAATTTATAGTCCATCAAACATAGTTTTCATTTAATAAAGTGTTTTTTTTTAAAAGAATTTAATCACAAAATGTCAGATTGGACGTTCAAAATACCAAAGGAAGGAGTACTTCCTGTCAAACAATTCTTGTGTAATAACGGTGTTAACTGGCATAATACATTCCAATACCATTTAATCCCACGTTTCAAATACGGGAGAGGAGACGATTATATTGGTGATGGCACCGGAAAACGCACCATGTCAGTAAGGTGAAGAGTCACGGCCTCAACAGGCTTAAAAAACGGTTCCCAATAAAAAACGAAAGATAAAAAACCACATAAAGACAATTTTGTTAACCTTTTACCAGATTTTTTCGGAAAGTACGCACCGTGCGTATCGAAGAAAATCACGGGGGTACCTTCTGATTTTGACGTTTGTATTCGTTCAAGTGCTCCGCTGAGTCTGCATTCCTTGTCAAATAGGCAAACCTAACAACAATGATCAACCACATAGCTCACATCTCATACATTAGGAATATTTAGTTCAATCCAGACCGATCATCAGGTAGGCCACCGATCATCAGCTAGTTCCACAAACATGTACACATGCAAATATAAAGAACCTGTGTGAGTCCTGAGCTTTATTACTTTGACAGATGCATCATTGCCGATGTACCGTGTCGCCAGTTCATTTCCACACGCAGCACACATGGATTAATGAGATCAAAACCATTTTAATTAGCGGATTGGCCTTATCACACAATTAGAAATTTGGGACGATCCAGGCCTTTTATTCGGTAGAATACAAATGAAAAATAAAAGATAAAGTTAGCAACGGTTATCATTTAATGAGAGAAGGTTATTTTATCAGATGGTTATGATGCTGGCCAGGGTCTAGTTAAAGATGGAGCCTAAAGGATGCGTGGTTGGGGTCGTCACGCCTACAGGAGGCCGCCTGGCTAGGGTCCACTAAAAGCTTTTTTTAAGGATAACATTGATCTCCAAACTGATGAATGGGCCGACCATGACATTTTAATGACATCTTTTGTGCCCCTAATGTTCTCCTCAGCCCCCCAAAATTCAGCCAAGCCAAAACTCAGGTGGACCACACTGTTTTCTGAGATGAGGGCACCCACTACTAAAAACTACCATGTTTGTTATAAGTGCCATTTAATCCATCTAGATGATGTATCCGGGATTTTTATAGACATAAAAATAAGGCCATTTCAAAACTAACATGTTTATTTGTATATTCCTCTTTGTTTAAATGTTAGTTTTAAATTTTATTTCAAATCAAACTGGCTTCAATTTTTATGGGAAAAGATGTGGATCCATTTTGCCCCTACTTGCACCGACCTCCCATTCTCCGAAATTTGATTGGACAGCAAATCACTATTAAAAATGATTCTCAACCAAATAAATTTTAAATATGTTTTATGTGGGCCATTCTTTACAACGACCCACCGTTCAATTAATTACTGCCATGTCCAGAGTAGAGTGAACTAGATTGAGGGAGGAACAGCACCCAATTCCTATCCATAAAAACGTTGTTTACTTTTCAACGGGGACCATGAACCAAGGCTGGCATGTCACCTCATGTCCGCATGTGAATGCCATACGTGTGGATGACATTTCATAACCACAAGCAGATGACATTTTGTGATGACAGGTGGGTGCTAGTCGGGACAACTTTCTTGTAATACCTAGTATACATAGGAATCTGTCCTTACTTAGGTTACTTGAGGCCATCATAATGTTTTTATTATATCCAGTCTATCTATCTATTACGCTCATGTATGTTAGTACATAACCTTAAAAAATAAAAAGATTCAAAATTCACGTGGGCATGCCTTAAGAACCAATGGGGATTGAATACTCACCATTGAAACCGTATTGGGATGGACGGAAGTTTTTGATCAGACTGATATTTGTGTTTAACCTTCATCCAGTTGGGAATTATATATGTTATGATAAACATATGGGTAGGCCTCTGGAAGATTTCTAAGGGGATGTTTCCCGTTCCTTCCGTGTGGCCCACTTGATTTTTGGATCCGCTCATGTTTGGGCTCATGTCCTCAAATGAAATGGCGAAATGGACGGACCGAGTAGATGTCACACTGACATCATAGTGGGCCCCCCAGAGTTTAGTGGTTAAAGACAAAAGTGATCCACTTATACCTAGCTTATTAGGATGACATGTGCTAAATTCGGTTCATTTGACTATTATAAAACTTAGACTTAAACGGTTAACAAATTGAAGTAAGTGGTGTAGCACTAATTCATTATGCTGTACACCTGTGAAATGATAGGTTAGGCTAGAGGTTTTCAGTAGGATAGCTCCATTGGGAATATAGACATTGGATATGTGGTCATTTTCGGTGATCCAAACCGTTCAGACCATGAGCCCTACTCTCAAAGGAGGATATATAGTAATGAAAGTCTAGACTGGAATACTTTAGCACTTTGATTATTTAAATTTTTCGTCTTTTGAATATGGACCATCCCCTTGGCTGTAGCTTTGTCGGCTATTGATTTTAACGTCTTGAGTCTTTATCTATGTCTTTATCTATGTATTTCATTACATCAACAGCTTGGATCATTGAATTAATATGACTCAGATCCAATGGCTATAGTCCGACGTGTTCTAAAATAATAAGTAGGGATGTATTGTAGCAAACTTCATGAGGCTGGACCGAAAGGTGTCCCAAAAAGCTACTTCCAGGCATACAAATAAAAGAGCTTTTGCTAAGCACACACGTGCATTCATTGAAGTTCGTGTACACACCACACATGTGCCAGTAAGGAACGTACGTGCAAGATCTAATCCACCCATCAGGCTTATCCGACCTTATACATGTTTTCCTAATCAGAGTGAGAGCCCAATATTGGAAACAGGTGGAAGAGTTAGAAAGTTCAGACATTTGTTTCAAAAATTACGGCCCACCTGATGAATGGATTAACCTCGTTCTTGAACTAGGGCATCAAACCATTCTGATGGATAGATTGCATCATAGACCTATCGTGCCATACAGCACATGTGTGGGATATACATGATCTTTATTGCACACGCTTGTGGGCTAATCAAAGAGGAGAAGCATAGTTGCCTCTCTCTCTCTCTCTCTTTTTTTTTTTTTCATTTTCATTTTTTTTTTTTTTGTTTTTAATTTTATTTTTTTTGGGAGTTAGCGAAAGATATGTAATCCACCGTTACAAGTTTCATGCTGTAAGGTATTCCTTCATGTTGTGGAGTCCCTTATGGTTGTGGTGGTGGGCCCCTCATGTTGCCAATCGCTCGTAGAGAGTCTAATCTTCATGCTGTATGAGGGACGTGCGGTCCCTCATAGATAGTCTAATCTCCTGTTTTGTAGTAGTCTATTTGGATGTTCCTATTTTATGTTATTTTATTTTATTTTCGTTTGTTGTTGATTAAAAACACACAAAGAGATAGAGGGTGCAACTGTGGCCCGCCAGGCCCGATGAACTGGCCCACCATTAGCCCTATTGGCTTGGCCCGTTGGCTAGGTTTGGACCTAGCATATACTTCCCAATCAATCTTTGTACTGGGCTTGGCCTTAAATCATTTTTCCGTGAATAGGTTCGGTTAAAAACGGAACTCACTAATGGTTTTGTTTCACTGATCTGCCCTTGTGCTTCTATAAATGGGTTACACTCTATGGCTGTATTTTGGAATGGGCTTAAACCTACTTGTTTAGTAATTTGCTGGGTTTGGGCGTTGTATGTATGGCTCGATCAATCTTTGGACTGGGCTTGGGCATAGGTCATTTTAGCCTGTATAGGCCCGCCATATTCATGTGTAAATGTGTTGCATTCTATCTGCTCCAATCATCTATTGGGTACCATAGGCATCTAGATAATGGACCCCGGTTTTCAGCTTCTAGAATATCAATTTCTTTGTAAATATGTGGCCCACCTGATCGAGGATGACTTATGAATATTTATTGAGGAAAATAGGGGATTAGATCTATTTGGGAAGCTTGGTTGAGCCCACGTTGTACCGATCATTTTCCAGCTCGTGCGAATGGATCAAGATCAGGCTCAGGCCTTGGGCCATCTCTAATAACGAGCACTATTTCTACATCCCTCCAAAGCAGGGGTTGCAATGAGTTACCTGATTTTGAGGTAGGTTTGGGTCAAGCTAAATGGGTAGTGGGTTGGAGCAAGCATTAGAAAAGTGGAGTTTACCGTCCCTCGCATTCCACCCATTCTTATCACTTCTTCGATGTGTGCTAAGAGGTCGTTTTTGCATTCGCATAGGTCCAAGTAATGTTGGAAGATTTCGTGCTCGTGTCAGAAAACCGTGGCCTATTAAAGCAAATAGGCTTGGCTCAGGTTGAAGCTGGGCTAGATAATCTAACCTGAAACAAATAAATAGGCAATACACACACATGATGTACCTTTGTATATATACAGTAATTGGGCATGAATGTGCATGCTTTTTGCCACATATTTTATTCTTAAACTTGAGTGTGGTTGTCCCAAGTAGGTTATGTTCAGGTGAGCCTGACTCAGTTACAATTAAATAGATCAGATCAGGTTGAGTTTGGACTTGATGAATTTTTGACCCAATAAGTAAATGGGTCAGGTTCAGGGAACCAATCTGACCTGAACCCGACCCATTACCACCTGTACTTCAAAGAATATTTAAAGCATCAAACAAAAACCAATGACGCAGGCAAAAGACAAACACCTTAGAGATTACGAAAACGACCAAAATCTCCTAAATTAGAAAAGACATCAAACAGTGGTAAGAAAGAATAAATTTCATGACTTTAGCTAGGACCAACCAAAAACATACTTATTGAAGAACTGACTAAATAAGTTACCGGGCTTCACCCCAAAACGTAAAGGGAAGTTTGTGTTTCGCTGCATTTGGACACTTCATTAGTACATAAATAGAATTTGGAATTCTAAGTGCGGGTATACAGGAGAATTGTTGCGTTCCGACCTTCTCTTTGAATTTGAGACTGCATTTGTTTCCTATTGATTAGAACTATCAATGCGTACTTGGACGACGGCGTGTAACCCCGGACCTAACTCCATTTTAATGGGTTTAGGTCCATTATTTGGACCATTAAGGGATTGGGTCGTTGGGGTATTTGTTTTTTTACCAGGTTTTAAAATGGTCTACTCAGGTCTAGATGAGTCGACTAACTTGGACCTGGTAAAAATTATGAGTCTACCAACATAGACCTGGTAAAAATTTCATAGGGTCAAAGTTATGAATGCTCACCCGCGCACCTTCTTACGTGATCACCCGTGTGATGGGGATTTTTCTCCTCATTGTTGGGATCGATGAAATCGAACAGGTTTCAATATCATCGATAATTGCAGGATTTTTCGCTGCTAGTTGCTGAATAGTTTTTTAGTCCTGTCGATATCATCGAGAGACCTTCAGATGATATCGAGGTTGTCATCGAGAGTGGCTCGATGACATCGATAATTGTTGGAATTTCCACCCCTGGTCGCTAGACAGTTTTTTGTCCCGTCTCGATATCATCGAGAGACCTTTAGATAATATCGAAGCTGTTATCGAGAGACCTTTGATATCATCGACGAGTTCCGCAGATCCGATTGCTGAAACTCAGATTTTGCGGATTTTATTTCCTATTTGGGTTATACCTCTTTCTATTCTTATATAAAGGAGTGTATCCGGGATTGGGGTGTATTCCAGGGAATTCTAAGTTTCCTAAAGGTTTTCTAAAAGGGCTTAGGACTATCAAAAGGTGAGAGAAAGAGAGAGAGAGAGTGAGAGAGAGAGAGAGAGAAAGAGAGAGAGGAAGCTTGTGGAAGGGAGATTCTACTCGTAGAGGTGATCTACTTCGCAGTCCACGTCTCAGCGCTTTTATACCCTCGTGATCGGTGAGATCTCTCCATTTTCTTTTATTTCTCTTATTGTTTATCTATTCTTGCGTGAGTGAAGAAGGTTTGATCCAAGCGGTGTGTGCTTGTGATCGGTTGTAACGTTCTGCTTTATAGTGGATTGTTGATCTAGACGAGGTCCTGTGGTTTTTACCTCTTTGAGGGTTTTCCACGTAAAAATCCCTGGTGTCGTGTGGTCTATGTTTTGATTTAGTTCATTACATTATTATTCCATAATTCTGGTTTGTTTTAGGAGGCTAGATCCTAAGGTTTTGTGCAAGGCCCCCAACAAAGTAGTATCGGAGCTAAATTCATTGAACGGGTAGGATCGGTTTTGAATTATGGAAGGTGGCTCATCAAGGATGATCAGTCTCAATGGTTCCAACTGGACCAAATGGAAGGCTAAAATGGAGGACTTGCTTTATTGCAAGGACCTATATTCTCTAATTTTAGACATATCAGCAAAATCCAAGGATATGTCTGATGATGATTGGAAGAAGATGGACCGAAAGGTGGAGGAGTTTATTAGACAATGGTTGGACGATTCCGTATTCCACCATGTGTCTACGGAGACCTCAGCCGCTAGCCTATGACTGAAATTACAAGAGCTGTATGAGAGGAAGACAACTGGTAATAAAAATTTTCTGATAAGGCGACTTGTGAATCTCAAGTTCAAGGATGGTGGTTCTGTGGCCGAGCACATGAATGAGGTCAGCAATATAGTAAATCAACTCTCCTCTATGAATATGGTCCTGGATGATGAATTGCAGACTTTGCTATTGCTTAGTTCATTGCCTGACAGTTGGGAGACATTGGTGGTGTCTCTAAGTAACTCCGCGCCAGACGGAAAGATATCCATGGAACAGGTAACCAGTTGTCTCTTCAATGAGGAGACAAGGAGGAAGTCTCAGGGGTCTACTCATCAAGAGGCCCTTGTAACACAAGAACGGGGGAGAGAAAAGAATAGGAAGGGCGAAAAGGCCCAAGATAAATCAAGAGGCAAGTCGAGTAACAAAAAAGATGTTGATTGCTGGAATTGTGGCAAGAAGGGCCACTACAAGCATGAATGTTGTGGTAAGAAAAATGACAAGAAAGGAAAAGGGAAGAAAGATTAATCAGATTCCACTGCGGTCGCTTCAAATGGCAATGTTGTAATTATTCTTTCTACAGATCACGATGTGTGTCCCACGGCTATGGGTCAGGACACCGACTAGGTGATAGACTCAGGAGCCTCGTTTCATGCGACTCCACGCATGGACTTCTTCACAAGCTCCAAGTCAGGTGACTTTGGGACCGTGAAGATGAAAAATTCTGGCGTATCGAAGATCGTAGGTGTCGGTGATAGTTGTTTGAAGACCGATGTGGGCTGCACATTGGTTCTTAGGGATGTGAAGCATATCCCAGACCTTCGCCTCAACTTGATGTCGACGGGAAGGTTGGATGATGATGACTATGAAAGCCGGTTTGTTGGTGGGCGCTAGAAGCTCATCAAGGGCTCGCTGATCACAGCTAAAGGAAATAAGTGTTGCACCCTTTACAAGGCAAGTGTCAGTATGTGCAAGGGTGGGTTGAACGCAGTGGAAGATTCAGCTATTGACATGTGGCACAGGCGTCTAAGCCACATGAGTGAAAAAGGGCTTCAGCTACTAGCGAGGAAGCAGCTCCTTCCAGACGTGACAAGTACACCTCTCAAAACCTATCTTGATTGTTTATCAGGGAAATAGCATAGAGTATCATTCGTTAAAACTGCTTCTCATGTTAATAAAGTGCATGCATTAGATTTGGTTTATTCTGATGTTTGTGGTCCTATAAGGACAAAAACCTTGAGTGGGGCATTGTATTTTGTCACTTTTATAAATGATGCATCTAAGAGGGTTTGGGTTTATGCTTTCAAATCCAAGGACGAGGTCTTTGGTGTGTTTAAATTGTTTCATGCTATGGTCGAGAGAGAGATAGGTAGATCATTGAAGTGCATCCGTACTAACAATGGTGGTGAATACATTAGCGACTTTCATGAGTACTACAAATCCCTGGGTATACGGTATGAACAGACGGTTCCCAAGACCCCCCAACATAATGGTGTAGATGAGCGAATGAATCGCACCATTGTAGAGAGAATCAGATGCATGTTATCCCATGCGAAGTTGCCCAAGACGTTCTGGGGAGAAGCAATGCACACGGCAGTGTATTTGATAAATAGGTCTCCATCTGCCCCGTTGAATGGAGAAGTACCCGAGAAGGTATGGACTGGACAGGATCCATCGTACAGTCATCTCAGGGTGTTTGGATGCAGGGTATCTGTTCACGTACCAAAGGATGAGAAGTCCAAGCTCGATATGAAGATCAGGCAGTGTGTGTTCTTGGGGTACGGTGATGAAAAATTCAGTTACAGATTGTGAGATCCGACCGAGAAGAAGCTCGTCAGGAGCAGAGATGTGATTTTCTTTGAAGATCAGTGTATAGAAGGCATTGGTAAGTTAGAGAAGAACCAGCCTAGTTCAGGTGAGCTAGAGGACATAGATCCGATTATTCCTCCCGTGGTGCCTGATGACGGGGGAGTACAACAAGGTGCAAAGGACGAGGGAGTTCCTTCAGAAGATGGACCAGGGGAGCAGCCCCCACTCGATCCACCTGTTGAGCCACAGGTGAGGAGGTCATCTAGGGACAGACAACCGTCCAAGAGGTACTCGCCGCATGAGTATATTATGTTGACTGATAGGGGAAAGCCAAAAGATTATTCTGAGGCCCTAACCGACGAGCATAAGGGAGAGTGGTTGAAAGCTATGCAAGAGGAGATGAAATCCTTGTATAAGAACTACACCTATGACATGGTGAAACTGCCTAAGGGCAAGAAAGCTTTGAGCAACAAGTGGGTGTTCAGAAAGAAGATTGAGCAGAAGAATTCATAGACGAGGTTCAAGGCCAGACTTGTGGTGAAAGGTTTTGGTCAGAGGAAAGGTATAGACTTCGAAGAGATATTCTCACCAGTGGTGAAGATGACATCCATATGGGTGTTACTTGGGTTAGCGGCTAGCATGGATCTGGAGATAGAGCAGTTAGATGTTAAAATAGTCTTTCTCCGTGGTGACCTTGAAGAAGAGATCTACATGCACCAACCAAAGGGGTTTGAAGTCAAGAGCAAAGAGCATATAGTGTGTAGGCTGAGGAAGAGCTTGTATGGGCTGAAACAAGCTCCACGACAATGGTACAAGAAGTTCGACTCGTTTATGTTGAAGCATGGGTATGACAGAACAGAGTCGGACCACTGTGTGTTCACGCGCAAGATCTCAAATGGTGATTTCTTAGTTCTATTGTTATATGTTGATGACATGCTCATCATGGGAAAAGACATCAAGAAGATCGACAGGCTGAAACAGGAATTGGATAAGTCGTTTGCGATGAAAGACTTGGGCCCGGCTAAACAGATCCTAGGAGTGGAGATAACCCGTGACAAAAGCAGCAGGAAGCTTTAGCTGTCACAAGAGCGGTATATTGAGAAAGTCCTAAAGCGGTTCAATATGAATGCAGCGAAGCCGGTCAGTACTCCACTGGATGGTCACTTCAGATTAAGTGACAGGCAGTGTTCCAAGATGAAGGCAGAGATGGAAGAGATGCAGAAGATACCCTACGCGTCAGCTGTAGAAAGTTTGATGTATGTTATGGTGTATACACGCCTAAACATAGCATATGCGGTTGGTGTTGTCAGTCGGTATCTTGCCAATCCTGGCATAGAACATTGGGCGGCAGTGAAATGGATACTGCGGTATCTAAGAGGCTCATCCAGATTAAGCCTATATTATGGTGACGGTAAACCTGTGTTAGAGGACTACACAGATGCAGATATGGCAGGTGACAGAGACTCCAGGAAGTCTACATCAGGGTTCATGTTCACCTTTGTAGGGGGAGCGATCTCTTGGCAGAGCAAGCTATAGAAGGTCGTAGCATTGTCGACGACAGAGGCCGAGTACATTGCAGTCATAGAGGCATGTAAAGAGATGCTTTGGATAAAGAGGTTCCTACAGAAACTTAGCCTGAAGCAGGGGGAGCACGTGGTTTATTACGATAGTCAGAGTGTTATACACTTGAGCAAGAATCCCAGTCAGCACTCCAAGTCGAAGCACATAGAGGTTCGATATCACTAGATCAGGGATATTTTGGAATAGAAGGTGTTACAACTTGAGAAGGTCCACACGGACGATAATGGGTCAGACATGATGACCAAGGCTTTGCTCCAGGGCAAGTTTGAGGTTTGTAGAAACCAGGCTGGCTTGAAAAATGTGAACTCCTCCTGACTCGAAAAGGGAGAGATTTGACGAGAATTTTTCTCCTCATTGTTGGGATCGATGAAATCGAACAAGTTTCGATATCATTGATAATTGCAGGATTTTTACTGCTGGTTGCTGGACAATTTTTTAGTCCTGTCGATATCATCGAGAGACCTTCAGATGATATCGAGGTTGTCATCGAAAGTGGCTCGATGACATCGATAATTGTTGGAATTTCCACCCCTGGTCGCTGGATAGTTTTTTGTCTCGTCTCGATATCATCGAGAGACCTTTAGATGATATCGAAGCTGTTATCGAGAGACCTTCGATATCATCGACGAGTTCCACAGATGCGACTGCGGAAATACAGATTTTGCAGATTTTGTTTCCTATTTGGGTTATACCTCTTTCTATTCTTATATAAAGGGGTGTATCCGGGATTGGGCTGTATTTCAGGGCATTCTAAGTTTCCTAAAGGTTTTCTAAGAGGGCTTAGGGCTATCAAAAGGTGAGAGAGAGAGAGAGGAAGCTTGTGGAAGAGATATTCTGCTCATAGAGGTGATCTACTTCACAGTCCACATCTCAGCGATTCTACGTTCTCGTGATCGGTGAGATCTCTCTGTTTTCTTTTGTTTTTCTTATTGTTTATCCACTCCTGCGTGAGTGAAGAAGGTTTGATCCAAGCATTGTGTGCTTGTGATCGGTTGTAACATTCTGCTTTATTGTGGATTGTTGATCTGGACGAGGTCCCATGGTTTTTACCTCTTTGAGGATTTTTCACGTAAAAATCCCTGGTGTCGTGTGGTCTATGTTTTGATTTAGTTCATTGCATTATTATTCCATAATTCTGGTTTGTTTCAGGAGGTTAGATCCTAAGGTTTTGTACACGGCCCCCAACACCATGCGCACCTTTGCACACATGCCTTAGGAACGAAATCTCACCCGTGCGCACCTTTGCACACATGTCTTAGGAACGGAATCTTAGGGCCTATTTGTTTTTCAAAGCAAACGTAAATACCGTGGAAATGGATAATTATTATCGTTTTACAGCGTTTGAAAATTCATAGGAATTTGTGCATTTGAATCTGGTTCCAAAGAGATAGTTTTAATTTTTGAACCACACAATAATGCATATGATATATCCGTTCCGTCCATCTGTTTTATAACAGAATTTTGAGTTATGAGCTAAAAAAAGAGGAAGATCCAGCACTCAAGTGGCCCACACTAAAAGAAATAGTGGCT